>BRZM01000039.1:3157357-3705736 GCA_033238685.1 Lates japonicus | reverse complement strand
TCATACAATGTAAAAGCGATATATAAGAACTAATATGGATGGGCTTCTGTGAGAGATAAAGAAAGTAAAGCCATCTCTGATCAGAAGGCTGTCGCTATCTCTCTCTCTCATAGAGTTGCGTCCCAGGGAAGTAAACAATACATTCATGTGGAGGAACTCTGATCCACAGAACTGGGTGCCACTGCTGCTCCTGCTTCCAGAAGTAAGAAAACCAGCCATTAAAAGCAAAAAACCTAAATGTTTGACAAGACAAGCATAAAATTCTCAGGGTTCTTCTCCAGGGGTAAAGCTGAGGATGCTGGGAGCTGGAGGATGGGTCCTGGGGAAGCACCAGCTGGGCGTTCAGAGACAGCTAGAGGTTTTTCCCAGTGAGAGAGAATCTACCGGCCGCGAGAACTTCCGTTACCCAGCTCACAGTGAGCTGGACTCGACGCTCGCCCTGGTAAGGCTGCCACAGACATCCTCCCCTCAAACTTCATCCGCTCGCCTGCCTGCGGCGCAAAGCAGACCAGCCTCAAACCAGGACACTATTGCTGGGTCACGGGCTGGGGAGACACTCGAGGTGAGCACAGGAAGATGATTTTTTAAAAAGGAAAAATACTGCAGGAGGTCATTAGGTCTTCTGATATAATGTATTCTAAATACTGGCAGCCATATCAAATTCTAACATTAAGGAAACAAAGACGGGCTGTAAGCAATTAAACGTGACTAAATACTTTATTTTAAATTTTACTGAATTGTTACTTCCTCTGAAAACCAACGGTACTTATGTGGCTTGAATTCCCTCTTTGAAATTTCTACTCTGAGTGCACTTAAACACATGTAAAGTACCTTCTAACAAAATAACTGTATTCAAACATTATTCAAGTTCAATTGATTCAAGCACCACAATTCAAAATAGTTCAAACTTGAACATTAAAACCTTCTGTAATCGTCAACCAGAGAATTAAAACCACATATATTTGAACAAATGGTTTATGAAGTAGAGAATGTGTCAGAGGTTCTGTTTGGTCAAATTTTTAAGTTTCTATTAAGATTCAAATGATTGCAGCTTTTCTTCCTTCCATATAAAATCAGCACACCAACACTCAGAATATATACTGTATATAAATAATCCCAACACAAAGGCTGTGGTTGAATAATCTTTTTTGCCCATAGCCTGGTTAGAGATTCTTGCAACAGTTGTCTTTTCCTTAAGTCCTTATTAAGTCTCACTGACCTTATTTTTTTGACCACCCGACTGCAGCCAATGTGCAGCTGAGGACAATGAATTAATTTGTGTGATTGTTGTTTGGATATTTCAGTCTGGACTGGCATTACCCACGCCACTGATGTGACTAAAGGAAAGAAAGTAGAAATAGCCTTAGTTCAAGTGAGTAATATGTCGCTAAACACATTTCAGGCGGGGAAGGAGGCGTGTCTAGCCTGAAGCCTTAAATAAGCTCACTTTGCCTCCCCATCATCGACTTCCAAGACCTGTCGACAAAAGAATTCTGAAGCGTGTCCGAGACTCTATGATCTGTACTGGAGTTTAAATTTGAGATCACCTGCTGCATGTCCAGGTAGGACTGAGATTTACATAAGAAATCGACCTATGGCTTGAGGATTGGTTTCCTGAATGAATGGATCAATCATTACAGTGTGTCATGTCCTCCTCTGTTCTTCCAGGGCGACTCTGGTGGTCTCTGCTGTGCCAGCTGAGGCGGGACCGTTGGGAGGTGCGGCGTGGTGAGCTTGTTATCGGCTGCACCGTGGAGAACAGAAGCAAGCGTGTTCACCCGCGCCGCCTACATCCCTGGATCGAGGCTACGCGCATCAGGGACTTCTTCCTGCACTAAAAGCGGACCGCCTGATTCAGCGTGACAGCAAACATAAGCTCTGTTTTTAGTTCATGTCCGGCGTCTGCAGGCGACCACAAACCGTTTTTTTTTCCACACAGGTCTAGCAGCCACAGTTCGGTTTTGTTTCTGCCCCCGCAAGACTTAGCATAGCAGCCACTTCAAGTTGTAAATACGTGTTCTGAATGTGCAATAATTGTTTTATAACACTATATTTTACAGTGCACACTATGCTGCTGTGACTCTGAACAACGAAAGTTGAGACAGGCACTGCATAGTTACACTGCTCATGACCTTTACCAAGTCTACTGCGCAATAAAACGGTAAAGCAAAACTGTTTCCATTTTTTATTTAGTTTTTCATACAGTGGGTTTGATGAGCACATTAACAGCACGCACTTCAGTAGAGCTTTACGGTGATTTCTTCTCGCGTAAAACCAAAACCCACTACAGATAGCTTTAATAAATCACGAGTAGGAGCGGCCGTGAGCTGTTCTGTTGCCGTCTTGGTTGAAAATCTACTTTGCTCTTCTCGACAGAAAGTCTTTCAGTCCAGAATCACAACATGAATCCACTGCCACTCATCTGGTGAAACACATACCAGATGTCCACAAAGTAAATTGACTCATTCAACCCAAATATCATGGTTCTTTGATTTCAAAACTAGCATCAAAAGAAGATAATAAGTCTCCCATAAACAATGATATAACAAATGACATCCTCACAGGAGTCCTCGTACCAATCAGATCATTGTAGGAATACCTCAGAGGATTAAAGACAAATGGAGGAGAGGTGCTGGATCTCCAGTGGAATTTAGTCATATTTCACAACTTCTTTTCAGACATCTTTCATTTAGAATGCTCCAGGAAGGAAAAAAGAAGTAGCTTATGGAGGGAGGAAACCAGCGAACTGGGGCCACCTCACACTTCCTGGAGAGCACACTGCATTTGACAGGTATAATTCCTCTCTTAGTGCTGTGGTTAAGGCTGTGTCTGGAAGATATTTGGCCCTAACACTGAAGCAGATGTGGGAGAAAAGGTTTAGTACAGCCTGGAGGAGGAGGAGGAGGAGGAGGAGGAGCCGAGGTGGTTGATTGTTGTGAAGGCGTAGGCACCAGACAAAGCTAAACCAACCCAGACCTCCACGGGCTACACCACACAATCCACCTGTGAACACACAACAGTAACAGAGTGAGGATAGGCTGCGGACAGACACACAATAAACAGAAATACACACCAGTCATTAACTCTGGCAGCATAAACACATATAATAAACAGCTTAAGCCAATTATTCTTTCTTTTAATTCATCCTCAGTAAGTATCAATAGGTGGGGCTTTAACTTGACTTTTAGGTACTTTTTTTTTTTTTTAACTTGCCCTTTAGTTTTATCTCAATGTTTGTCCTCATAGCTTGTTCTTCCCCTTCATAATAAAAACATGTCTTAAAAAAACCAAATACTGCATGTAAGAAAAAGAAAGGTGACTTGGTGGTGAAATTAGTCCTGCATTGACTATCAAGACATGATATATCAATTACAGTATTTACCTTGTGCAAAGTCAAATTATGTTCTTCACTTCTGTGCTCAAATAATCAGGTGGTTAATATATGACTTTTTGGGAGTACATCAACCCCACCTCATTAAGATGTTTGTTAAGCAAAAATGTCAAACAATCACTGGTTTCTAATTACTGTAATTACCTTTCTTTGGGTTTAGTGTTGGGGCAATTACTCAGACAATTTCTACTGAACTGCAACAAATATTTTTAACATTCTTTGACATTTAATAGATTCTTTGATAAATACTAAAATACACCACTGACAGAGTCATCAATAGCTGAAAGCCGTCCTAAGCTGAAGTTCTTATTGTTTTGCATAGTGAAATCAACTGCCCCCCATCAAAACCTGCGTCCAAATAGTTAAGGCTGAAGTCAAAAAACAGGCACAGCCCATCAGTGTCAGGCATACAAGCAGAAAGAAACACCTACTTCCTGATTTAAAAGGCATCCCAGAATTAAAGTCCAGCAGCCACTGTGTTGATGTCGTCCTCCGGCTCCTCTGGCCTTTTCTATCAGCCACCAAAGCACTGTACAACAATGCTGCAATGGCAAGAAAAATTCATTAAGTTTAAAAAGGAAACAAAGCAGCTCCTGAACATGAGTGCAAGTAATGCTATCTTACATACTGCAGTGTGATTTTAAACTACAAACCCAAGCTGACAGGTGTAAATCTACATCATTTCTTTGGACTTACCGACAGAACCAGAGGTTGGCCCATGAAGCACCCTGCTAAGATACCATGTTAAGAATCTGGAGAGAAAGCAAACATAGTAGAGGACAGGTCAAGACATCCAGGCTAACATTGGGAGTAATATCGCACAATTGCACGGGACTCTGTCTCCATACTCACTGTACATTCTGAGTTTGGACCACACCATGTCTCTGGTCTCCTTTAGGCCCATCCTGGGACCATTTACAGCTCGAGGCAGCTCCTATGAAATAAAGTTCGGAATTGAGTGAGACTGAGTTAGGTCATCTTCTGCTTGTTTATACACTGATTATAGTGTTCATTTGCTCACTTTGTGTTTCTACTTATTATATTTTTATATTTGTTGGGATCACGTGGCTTCTATTTGTGTTCTTAGTGAGTATGTATATATATTCATTTCTAACGTGAGTCTGATGTGAATTAATAAATTGTTGCAACTATTAGAGTCCTGCTTAAAGCAGTGGTATTATTAAAGTTACAGGTGTTCTGGGTCTTACCAGTCATGCAGGAGCCTCCAATTGTGAAAAGCTAGTTCAAACCTTCCTCTTGTTTTATTGGCATATATTAGGTAGAATGAACTCATCTGTGTCCCACAAAATAAAAACGTAATCAAACTGTTACATTCAATGTAACACTCAAAAGCTCTGGACTTACTCCAAAACAACGACTATAACTCAGCTTTCTTACCTGAACCCAGGTAACGGTCATTTGTTGAGTAGGGGACGAGGCTCATTCCAGTCACTGAAATGACATTATAACACACATGTACCGTCAGCTACGTTACAGTCGTTGTATTTTCGTGATTTTAAGGCCTTAAAGCCTGTACAGTTGTTAGCCCTAGAGCTAACTGAAGTTATAACGGTAACAGAGATTACGCAGCACTTACATGGGACTCCGGCGAGCTCTCTGTTGGAGTATTCAGGTGCACCGCCTTAAAAGAGACCCCCCGAGACCTGCTCTGACACCCCCGATCCTTGTGAGTTGTTGTCCATAGTTAAAACACTCCGGAGAGTCGCTAAAGCAAACTGGAGCCAGAAGTGGCTACTAGCAAGTAGCCTGGCTAGCTAACGTTAACTATGTCGCAACACTCAAAAATTCAAGACGAAATGATGAACGACGAGCGACTGGATCCACCGAAAACAACAGATGATGTCTCGCAGTGTATATGTGTTGAATCCTGGGTGGATTATCGAGTGACTTTTTCCTTTGAGAATTACCTAACTCGTCTTCTCATCTCATACTGACCTCCAGCAGCATGCTCTGCCGTAAAGTGACGACTGACGTTGCCCTGCGTCATTGCGTCAAAAAAAGATCGCCAAAATGTGGAGAACAAACAACAAAACATAGCTCGCCAAAACTCGATTTAATTGATCCAGTTGTTTGTGTGCTTAACTTTTTAAAACGATAAATGAAGAGACAAGTACGTTTTTATAAGCCTAATAAAAATCACGTTTTTACGACACATATGAACAGATCTGGGGTCTATTTACTTAACGGGCAAACACTTGTGAAGGAGACGAACATCACAAACTGATCTGTGAGCTGTTTATGCAGATGAAGGGCAAACAACATGAAGACAGAACGAACGTTACAAAACTCACAGTGGAGGTGGACACAAGTTGATATCACGGTCCACCTCAGCAAATATGAATTTTGTCAATATTCTCATTGTATTGATTGATTTTTTCCATGAAAGCAGTAAGTAGCAAAGTAGTAAGTATTAGAGTAAAAGTAGTCATTACAGTGCATCACATATTATGAATTGATGTGGGTCTTAGTCTGCAAAATAATTAGTGACACTGAATTTTAAATAAATGACTCTTTGTTTTTATATACACACAAGTAGGTTACTTTCTTAACTTAAAATTAAGTATATAGTTCCCCTGAAATGTCAGAAAATTGTTGTCTACTTTGATTTTTATTTCTATATTTGTGACCTTGTCCTCTTTTTGTATCTATTTGTCTTAATGAAGGTGTTTGACTAAGACTGTTATCTCTCTTCTATCTGTTGTAAAAGCACAAAAGCGCCCTCAAGAGCTACTGTAAATCAGAGGAACAATAAAATACTCACATATAAGAAGCTGGTACAAGTACTTACTGGTATTTTTTTGTATTACTTTTCTGATTGACTTTTCAACTGGGTCACCTGTTGCAGTTGTAAAAATGGTGGACATCCTCAGATACTCCACAGGGAGGCAGCCAGAGTGCTGGTAGTAAAGATGAGATGAGCTGTAGAGGGTCAAACATGTTAGATCTGGTGCTCCTCAGCTCTCATTCTAGTGGGCCTGATTTAATTGACCTTGATTTAGTTACATTTGGTTGCATGATGCTGTTTGCGTGCTGTGAAGTAAGGAGGTAGAGGCTGGGTTTCATTAACTTCCATATATGACACCTATCAGGCCTTGCAATACAAGACCCCCTGACCCCACCACCCTACACCACCACCTTTCAATGCCTGCTGGGCACTTAGCCCCTTTGATACCGCGCAGGGGCGAGACCACACAGACTGCCTTTACGTCACATTGCCACATCCATGCGGTTATTTCGGCCATCTGCTGCCGGTCAAAGGACAGAGGCACTGAAGGAATTTAGTGTGTTAATTTCACGAATAACAGAGCATCTTGTTTTAGTTGCCATTGTATGTATTGTGTTTCATAGGGGCCAAGTGGGCGATGAAGTTTTGTTGTGCGCCCAGTGTGGGTGTTTTTCAGACTCTCTGGCGCGTGATCTGTGAGTTAGTGTTCTCTGTGTTACTGCCCAGTGTGCCCACTGTCTTTCCCTCAATGCCCCATTCAGCCCTGGGCCTCTCTCTCTCTCTCTCTCTCTCTCTCCCTCTCCATCTCTCTCTCCCCCACCCCTCAGACTAAGCTGCCACCCATTTTGTGCCTCTGACTAGTCATCCTCTCATCATCAGACCATTATCATCATCATCATCATCATTGTTGGGCTATGAACTAATTTTTCAGTTGTGGGATAAAATAGCAGTGATGTCATCTTTGTTATCTTTTTCCGCAACTCTTGTTTTCATCCTCTCCTTCCTCTCCCTCTCTCTCTCTCTTTCTTTCTGTCTCTCTGAGCTCCCAAACACAAAAGACAGAGAGGCCACGACAGGACCCCAGTGTATGCTGGTTGTCAAGGAGACAAGGAGACAGTGTTGGGTCTTTAAACTGCCTCAGAGGGGTGTGTGGAGTTAGGGGGAGTTGGCCTTATTTACATGGGAAGAGGACAAGGGGAGAGAGAGAGAGAGAGAGAGAGAGAGAGAGAGAGAGGTTGGATATACAACTTTTGAGCTGTTTCCCTGCAGCTTATAGAGGACTCCACTGTTATTCGACTAAAATGATTCTGCCGCCGCCGCCGCTCAGGCATCAAATATTTACCAAGCAGAGGAAATCTGGAGCTGTTCATTATGTGGAGAACAGCGTGCATACATAGCAATGTAAATCAACCTGTCCTTTCCTCTCACTTTCCCCCTTTTTCTCTCTCTCTCTCTCACACACACACACACACACACATTCATGCACACAACACACTTTGATTGTAAGCGCTGGGAGCTCTGGGCTCCAACGCTGGCAATGGCGAGAGCTGACTGCAGAATACATTACCAGATGCTTGAAGAGTGTTTCATACCAGACCAGGAGAACAAGAAAATAAAAAAATAATAAAAGCACGAAACTTTGACTGAAAAACAGGAAAAGCAGAGACGAGTACACACCCATCCAAACACACATGCACCCCCACCCATCCCTCCCCACATTCCTCTCTTTCTCTTATTTTCTCTCTCTTTTATCTCCACTCCGTGCTTCCACTCTTGCTTCTTCCTGTCCAAGAGGATTGTCAGCAGCAGTGGTCACATTATGTCCCTTTCGCTCTCTCTCTCTCTCTGTGATCGGGGGGTTGGGGTTGCGGCCGCAGAGCAGGCTCAACTCCAAGCCTGAAGTTCAATATCACCCCTCTACTCCACAAAGAAAGCAGGAAGGGCAGGGAGAGGACGAATGAGCCACCCACTGCTGCATTCACCACGGAAAACCCCATGTGAATCTTTTTCTGTGTGTGTGTGAAACTTTAAATGTGTGGGTTTTGCTTTTAACTTCCAAGTGTCAAAGGCTCAAATTCCCAACAGAGCATTTTAAAAATGACCCTCCTTATGTTTAAATTTTTAATAACCGCACCCTCAGAGAGAGGAGGGGGGCAGAAGAGTCTAATTAAAACAAACCTAGCTACTATGACACATGTAGCTTATTAGTCGTAGTTTTTCAGAGACTTCAGGGACAGACTGTGATCCTGTGTAATATTTACTCTACAGATGTTTGAGGGCGAGCTTGCACAATCAATTTCCCTTCAATTCCCCAGCCATCTAGTCCTCCAAACCTCAAACCCCCCTCCTCTTTTTTTTTCTTCCCTTCAGTTATACATGCGCATGCCTCTGAGGAACCATGGTGAGTTGGGTGTGTTTTGTTCTCTCTTATTACACACATCAATGTCTGCAATGTCCACTTTAAAAGCAGAGGAAGATAGAAAGAACACAGAAAAGGAGAAGTGGAGAGAAAAACATGTCATGGCCTATTCCCTGCACTTTGTCTCAAGTATCTGCTGTTTTCTTTTTTCTTTCTTGTCCCTCTGTATCTAAGGAGTGTTTGGTGATTAGTATGCAGAAAGGAAGCTGATTTGCATAATTAAGTGCTACAGAGAAAAAGCAACAAAGTTTGTTAGTTTGACAACTATGAGTTTAATAGTGTACAAAGAGTTATTCCTGCTCAGAATACTTTTAAAAGTTAAAAGTTCATTGTTCAACACATATCTTTGTTTTGTTTTTTTTTTCTTTTAGACACACATTTTTTTTTTTAAAGGAATCCAAAGCAGAGACAGATACCATTAAAGTGGTTAATGATCACAGAAGTGGTAACAGTTAGTAACCTACACTTGGGACTGAAGAGTAGATTAATGTTGTACTACACTGTTAATTGTCACACTTAAAGTATACAAAAGGCACAGAAGGCAAGCAATGCTGATCTCAAAGGCTCAAAGTTAATACAGAGAAAATCAGACTCCAGTTTCTCAGGGCATTGAGAATGACTGCTAATGACACATGAAGGATAGTTATGATCATCAAATTACTCTCCATAATAAGGCATAATGTTCTTATCTGAAAAGGTCATTTAATGTTATTTTCATGTACAAAATAGAATATAAAAATACATTATAAACTTGTGACAGATGTTACGACTCCATGGTTTTTTGTTTTTTTTTATGTCAAGGCATCAGTTGGTTTGTGTGTGTAAAAGTGTACCACACCCTGTGAAAAAGTGGATACACGTGTAAAAAATATACTGTATGTATATGGACGACTGCATCTCCAACAAAACAAAACAAACACAACACAACAAACAAAAACAAAAAATATATATATATAACACTCTTGTTCTCTTGAGGCATCTGAAACCTCACATAAACATGTCAGACACTGTAGCTGGAGATTCAATACTGCATTGCACTTCCAATTCAAATGAGCCACTGTTGTTTTTGTTTTTTTTGGCAATAAAATCTGAATTGAGAAGAGTTATAGATGTAAAGCAAGTAAAATAAATGTAGATGGCGACAACTGGGCTGCGTAGCATTTTCCTGCAACCCTAAAATTAATCTGCATAAACCCAAAACAACAACATAATTCATGCAGGGCACAAAACCACGATGTAGTGATAAAAGATTTGGTAACATTGTTCCATCGGTCTCAATAAATAAAAGGCACTGTTCAGCTCATACAATACTGTAGTGTGAAAAGAGCAAAAGCATTGCTGTGTAGTCTCGAGATTTCGACCAAAAGAAGTGCAACCTTCCCTCTGTGTTGTGTGTGTGTGTGTGTGTGTGTGTCACCACTGTACAGGCATGGCATTTATGCTGATATGTCAACTCAGTATTGGGCTTTACCTAATAGAAAACACTCAAGAATACTTTGGCATTTTGGTTCCAGTTTCAGTCATTTTCCTCACTGAGCACCTGTTTGCTCTGTGGTGAAGAAGGATTCTGTGCTGGCATTCTGCAGCACAAAACAGTGCGCTCTTTAAAAAAGTGACATTTGAAACACATCATTGGAACGCTACATGTTGGTGTTACATTTGGAGAAAGCGTTAATATATGACCATTTTAACACCAATTATGATGTGTGTTATGATTAAATTAATGTGTTGGGGCAAAAGCAAACAATCTTAAGTGAGAGGTGCCGCTGAGGAAAAATACCTCAAAATATCAACATATCTCTTTCATTTTAGTGTTTATGGAGGGTTTCTGTGCTGGATAAGTACAATTACCATCATTATCAGTAGAGTTACCATGTTATTAATAGAGTCATTATTATTGCCTGCATGGACTGAGGAGTGGGCAGCTCAGAGACAATTTAGCACAGCTAAGGATTGGTTTAGGAGATCTTCACCAGTTGGGGCCGTCTCAATGTAAATCACTATTATGATTGGGATATGATGTAAAATATTCAAAGACTGGCTTTGAGTTTTGTAAGAAAACCGCGTTTGGTAAAGAAGTTTAGGTTAGGACTCAGTGATGGCGAGGTCCTGGGGTTTATTCCGTGATCGCTGTCATCTGGTTGGTTGGTTAGACAGAAGCAGCCCGGTTGTTCCCAATGTGCTGGTCTCTGGTAGGCTGAGCTGAGGAGTGGCGCGGGGGCCGTGGGCCCAATGAAACCTGCGCTGGCGGGCATGAATGGAGTGGAGTCATCAGTGGGCGGAGAGTATCAGAGGTCAAGGGTCATGGAGTTGAATTGCCGTGGCAGCTAGAGTTAAGGCGGACAGAAGGCGGACCAGACGGTGGAAGAGCAAAAGGGCACATAGGGGACATAAAAGAAAAAAGATAGAAGAGATTAGTGTCAGCTAGTGGCGTCAGGATGACAACAAAGACAGATCTACTGCAGTCACACAGCATGAAGTGTGCTACAGCTGCAACACCTTCATGAGCCCCACGACCATCACAGGACTACATCAAACACCAGGTGACGCAAGGAATGGCCGGTTGGCGGCTCACGTGTGCTCATGAAGGCGTTTTTGCAGGGTTACATTTTGAGATACCCCTCACTGTCTGTGACTGCTGCTATAATCGATACTACTCATGCTAGCTGGGCTACTTCTAGCACAGACAGACAGTGAAACCATGGACAGAGAGGAGACAGCATGGTTTCATGTGGGTGAAAGTGACCTTTATGTCAAAGAAAGTGTCTGGGCCTCGGAAATACTTTAAGCTTACTGTCAGAGGTATTGTGGCAACAGGCATAAGATCTTGGTGATTGCTGCCAGTTAACAGATTATTGATTATGGTTTGATCTGTTTGCTGTGAAGTATTGAAGAGCACCTAATGACTACAGTAAGCAAAGAGCACCACCTTGAACAGCGATGAGAGTTGATTAAAGAGATGGTGATTTTAGAGACTTTAGAAACAATTTAACAGTAGACAGACTAACTACAAGAATTTAGAGGCTTTGGTTTTTCTTTAGAATTTTTTCAATAGTCATCTGTGCCTTTTAGTGTTTTTGTCCATAAATGTACAACAGGCACCACTGCTCACCCACACACACACATATGTGTAGCTAGCTAGTCCATTTCTATTGCATAAAACAGTCACGAGGCCTGTGGTCAGAAAGGTCACCTCATCTTAAATACACAGAGCAAAACACTGCCTTCATTGCCACACCTCGTGGTGACTAAAACAGTAGTAGCTACACACTTTGAATAAAGTTTGAAGTTTGCATGGAGACACTTCATCTATAAAAGCATACCATAAAAACAAAAATAAAATTTACAAACTAAAAAAAAAAAACTAAAAAAAAAAAAAAAAATACTACAAGTATTTCCAAGCGATCTTATTCATAAACTTCATATAAGCACTTAAATCCTTAAAAATCCCTATATACAAATTTATTTTGCAGCTAAATACATGGTAACAGCACCACTCTGGCTAGGAAATATATGAAGATGTAAACAGCCCCAATGATAAAGTCCAGTGGGCAACAGTAAGACCACAAACAACAGTATTTCATGCAAGAAGCTTGTAACACAGACTTCAGTAGTTATCACGCTGTGTTTTAGTAAAAACAGAAAGATCATATTGAATTGAATGACCTTCAGGAAAAGGCAATCACTGTTACTTTAGAGTATCATATGGTCGTGAGCAACAACACAAGTTTACTTAATAATAATAAAAAACATTTGTGAAATCTGCTGGAATGAAGTTGGGTATAAATAAAATTTCCACAGTATTTGTAGGGTCCAAAAGTAGCCAATGAAGAGATAAACAACAACAACAAAAAAAAAGTTTCTGAAGACTCCCAAATCCAAGTCACAAGGACCGAGTCACATGAATGGAGCGATCCATTCTAATTGAGAGGGTCCTGGCCTACAAGCCGTCCAGTTTATCTAACAGGCGAGCAAAGATAACCGCTGCAGCTGTCACCCCCCCTAACATGGTTCCTCCCAATCTCCTCACTTATTTCACTTTCACTGCAACAAATACTGTTTCACATTTTACACTGAAGTTGCTTCAGCGTGTGACCTTTTCGCCTGATTCAGTTAATTCTTTTTTTTTTTAGGCATGCCATATTACAGACACATGTAAACTGAAATTGGTCCATTGGTCTGCATGCACGGACACTAACACACACATACATACATACACATACACATAAAGTGGCTGGTGAGCTATCTAACCTCTGTCTGTGGTCACTACCCTTTGGTAAGGATGGATTCTCTTGTCGTGGCGTCGTACCTTAGTGGTCATGGCACCTGCTAACAGCCATTGGCATCGCCAAAACAGAACACAGAAGGTTACTCATCAGAAAAGACATCAAACAGTCCACCCATGGCACCAACATCAGTGAAACCAGAATTTGAAAAAAAAGTGTTCAAGGCTGAAGGTGAAGATAAGCAAAAACATCTCCTTCTAGAGGCAGATTTTTTGTTGTTTCATGGTCTTCTGTTTTTCCCAAGGAAATTATTAATCCAAACCACTAATCTCGATAAGCTTCACTAGTGGGTCAACATCAGCTGTTAAGTAAAGTCACTCTATAACTCTGTGATCAAAACAAAGCTTTTAACATATTAAATCACAAACCTTGGCTCTAAATATCTATGGGTTCACTAAAATGTGTTAAAATTACAAAGCGGAAGCGAACTATTAAAAAAGTTAAGTAGCGTCACACCACAACACTAGTCTGCTAATACAAAGAAATTAACAGGAATGGACCTTGACTACAGAATGACTGTTGAGAATCTGTCATCTAAAGTATGTACAAACTCTGAGTGTTTGCTGTGGGACAAGTATGTGTGGAGTGGAGTTGGGGGGGGGGGGGGGGGGAGTCTCTGCAAGCCAGTCCATGTGCTAGGAAGGGTTGCTATCGCTCCAGCCTTTGGTTGGGAGCCATACCTCTGCAGCCTGGGAAAAGACTGTTAGGCCAGAAATGAGCTTCAGCATGCATCTGTTGTGTCGTGGATGTACAAGAGCTAGATACCGCAACCAATTTGCTCTAGTGGCGCGGTGCTGCAACAATAGGAATTCCCCCATGGACAGGTTCTGTGATACGGTCCTAGGTGTAGGTGGTCTGGTTTTGGGTCGAGTTCAGGTGGGTTTGTTTGATAAAACTTCAGGCTCAAATCTGGTTATGTTTACCTGCAAGAGGATATGTTTCACCTGTCTCTTTTGGTTTCTGCATTAATGTCGGCAGGATTCATAAAAAATACTGACGATTTTGCACCAAACATGGTGGAAGGATGGGCAAGGGCCAGGATGAACCGCATAAAATTTCAGTACCATTAAATTGGCGGATCAAGGTTTTTTTTTGTTGTTTTCCTTAATGTTTCCAGGCATTTTTCAACATTTGGTCAAATTGTAGTGAAGTAAAATATGTTACACTGCCTTTCATGTTTACTACTCACTATATTTTACATATGAATAATGCTTGTAATCAGACTACTTCTTTTATTTTTCTATCATGAAACCATCACTCAGGTGTAAGGTTGTTTTAGCCTTGGTGGAAATTATACACTGCTAAGTGCTATAGTATAAAATGTGATTTAAACATGAACATTTATGATCATGTATGTGTGGAAGCAAGCGCTTTGTAGTGATTACCAATTATCACAAAAGTCAAGTGTCATACTATGTGGTTACGTGATGACAACGGCCAGACTCCGGATCTGTGATTTGACTGAGCAACATATAATGTCATGGTAGATACATAAAGACCAGTGGGAAGAAGGACAGAGACAGGGTGAGGGTCAATTGACTGTCTCCGCAATTAAATGAAAAATAAAAGCAACAATATACGGTATCTTTGGGTCTAGGGTTGGGTTTTGGATCAAGTGGCCAAACCAGGCTAATAAAAGCAGCCCCCCATAGACTAACATAATCAAACATGTGTATAAAGTTTTTGACCAGGCACCAATTATTTGGAGAAAACTTCCGAAGGCCATGAAAGCTATGTTTTGTGGTGTCTCCTCAGTGTAAAGTTTATGGGACTGGGGGCGTGTGCAAAAGAAGATTATGTGATGAGCAGTTTTCATTGGAGGCCAGTATCCAGTTCTCACAATACATCGTGACTATATGACAGTGATGAACTTTTACATTTACATACCTAATACTCAGTTAGTCGATAGGGTATTCCAATATGGAGAGGGTGTGAGTGTGTAGGGATACTCGTAAGTGTGTAGATGATTTCAGATTCGGGGCCCTGCTGCTGCCAAGCGGGTGCGGATTGGCTCCCGAGCACGGTGGGCCTGGATCTGGCAGATCAGAGGCATGATGGGCGGTGTGGTGACAGGGGCGGGGTTGCGCAGGTGGGAGGCAGGACAGGCGTCGGGCCTGTGATGATCCGAGGCGCCTGAGGGGTCCCCAGCGGGAAGGCGGCGGTGGCTGTGCGGCACACGAACATACAACATTGCAAAGTATGTGCACACACCCACGCAGCAAGCACACACACAAAGCGAACACACATACAATAGTCAGGGAAGAAGAGGAGAGGACAAACAGTCTATTTAACAGGAGAAACAGAGGCATTGTTCATATTTACAGTGGACTCCTGTATCGAGACCCCTCCTTTGTCACCCACCAACCCTCCTCTACATCTTAACTATGATGTCATCCTTACGCGTCTTGACATTGGCGTCTCTGTAGGTCCCATTGAGAATGGCCAGCTCCATCAACTGCATTTTCTTCAGGTTGTCCTCCCCCTCAGCCTACACCAACACATGCAAGCACAGCAGCAGAGGACTGTCATTCAGCCATTTGACAAGCGAATGAATTAACTTTTGTGAGGGTCTGGTCAAAAGTCAGTGAGAGTTACAGTTTGCTAGAGTAGATTCTGACTCAATTCAAAATCATTTTTCAAAAGAGAAAAGAAGTCTGGATCTTTTTATTTTGATTTATCTGCACTTTAAAAAAAACTTTTTTGTCTGCATTGGATTTGACCAGACCATGAACGCAGCAGCTCCACCGCACAGGACATATTCAGTGTCAAACACGCTAGCTTCTCAGCTCCAGTTACAGCTTGGTGAGAAGCTTGACTGATTTACATTTGGAGAGTGAGGTCGGCTGGGTTAAACTAACACATATCTGGTTAGCTCACTGCTGCCAGACACACACACAGATGCACACACACATGCACAAATGTAGACTAACAGGTGTTGAGCTCTTGATTGCCTATAGAACCTTCTTACATCCTTAGTTAAAGAGTTTTGCCAACACGTGCTGTGTTGGAGCGAGGAGGTGTTGGCTGATTTCTACAATAGAAATCCCCCCTGCTGTCTTTTCAGTCTGTTCCTATTGTTGTAAATAATGCAGAGGAAAAGGAAAAATCATGAGACTTCAAAAATGTCTGTTTGTGTGTGTCACGTAAGGATAATTCAGTGTGTCTATATGTGCCCATGTCTGTGCAGTGTATTTGTCATCATGTTATCTACGTATGTGTGTCGGAGGGTTGGGGGTGGGGTGGGAGGAGGTAGGTGGGCTGGAGAATGTGAGAAATGTTGAGGTGCAATCAAAATGTCCTCTTGTGTGGACAACAAGACAAAAAAAAAAAAAAAAAAAATACTGTAGCCAGTAGTTGGGAATGAAGTGAGTTGTGACGAGTGAAAGGAGTGATGGAGTGGGAAGCAGTGAACAGACTCTCCATTCATTCCCTCAGCCTTTCAAACAACCCGGGGTTACCATGAAACATATGTTTCTGTTTTCTAACCACATACTCTCTCATACACACAGAGACACACACACACAAAAACACAAAAAAGAACACAAAACACACACACTTTTGGACAAATGATCACCCCTTCCATGCATACCACCAACACAGTGAACCCTCATCCAGTCACACACAGCTTTTCCATCAGTCAACCGTTAATATCTGACTGAGCTGGGGGTGGGGTGTAGGGTGGTTCCTCGGACTGATACTCTGTGAACAGGGGTTTCCAGACTACCGTTGGCCGCTGGAGCTTGATCTTATTTCCCAAGTTCTGCGTGTCCTCCACGTGATCAGGACGGGTCCTCCTCAGGTGCTCCCAGTGGGCCTCGGTTCATCTCCTCCTGCAACCTGAGCGTTTAAAAGCTGGTTCAGAATCTTTTCCGCACAGGCTCATTACATTACAGCGGAGGAGAAACAGGAGTTCACTTTTTCTTCTTGTTCTGGCTCAGTTCTTGGATCCATCAAACTGCACACAAACACAAGGCTCAAAGATGGGTAATGCAGCTTTAGAGGTTATCAAACTCCTTAAAACAACTATGTTGCTCTTTAGTGCTTACACAATGTTTTATTGAAGCTTCTGCTCTCACCTCTTTCCTGATGCACTATTACCCACTGCTCTTTATCTTTTACCTATTCCTAACTCTCTTAATCAAAGCAACAACAAACACTGACACTGTTACACTGACGCACTGTACTTGTAGCTTTGTGTTTGAAATAGTTAAAAATAACTAAACAAACACAAGCTGGATTACTTCTCTTCTGTTTCCACATCACTGAAATATTTTGTTTGTTTTTGAAGTTCATCAGACAAATTAAGCAATTTTGAAGAAAGTCTACTCGGGGCTCTAAGACTTTGTGACTAGGTTGTTTTATTTCTAGCCACACTAACTCTAGGAACTCAGGAACAACAATGTCAGTCTACCCACTTTGGTCCCTGACTCAATGTCTCCAACAATTTCAAGGGATTGCACAGACATTCACTTGGTTCCCAGGATGAATCTAATGACTTTAGTATCTTGACTTATTATAAGCCTCCATGAGATGGTTTCTGAGTTAAATGTCTCAATAACATTTGGATGGGTTCCTTAATACATAAGTTAAAACATTTTAGAAATGAGCTCTCACTTGATGGGATTTCTTAAAGAATTAGTCTGGATGTCGATTCACGAGAATTCTTGTAAAGATCACATTTTCTTGAAATCAACTTCTTGCTATTCTTGTTTCTAGATAACGAAACCTCTGGTGTACAGGAGAAAGAGAGGAATGACAAGGTCTTGAGGCTAGACTTGAACCCGGGACACTGCAGCAAGGACTTGGCATAGCGGTCGGACAGCATGTCTTATGAACTAGTTCTGTCTGAGCATATACAAACCTTTATCTGCTGGAACTATTTTCTTGGCCGATGGTGACTTCCATTGAAACTAGCCTCTTTCTTGTCAAGCTAACCCTCCTGACTGCAGCTACATATTGAGCGAGCAGATGCCCCAGTCTTCTTATCTAAGTTTCACAAGAAATTGGATAAGCATGTTTCCAAGCTTCAACCCACATCTAAAATAATGATTCGTCTCTGATATTTGATTGCAGCCCAGTTAAATGTGAAATTGAATCCCTCTGTCTCAGTGTGGAGCACTGAGAGGTTATATTCTCATGGATGTTTTGTCATGAGATGTATCTTTTGAAGAACACTAAAAGTCAACATCTTTCTCTCCTCTCCCCTGTTGCCTCCCACTGTGTCTCAGTTTTCCTTCCTCTCTGTCTGTGTGCGTGTGTGTGTGTGTGTGTGTGTGTGTCTCGCTCTCTGAGGGGCGTGCGGGGTAGGGAATGTTCTGGAGAGAGGGAGAGGAGAGAGGGGGGGGAGTTGAGGTGGGAGGGTGGAGGAATGCTGGACTTGCTCCACCTGCCGTTTGGAAAGCTTGAGCTGACTCCGTCCAACAGTAGACACCAGGGGAGAGGAAGGGAGGACAGATGGACTGAACACCAGGACAGGAGAGAAAAACTGAATGTTGGAGAAGGGCGGATAGATACAGTAGATAGATAGATAGATAGATAGATAGATAGATAGATAGGTACATAGACAGATAGATATCAGACCTCCCAAACACAAATAAACCTTTCTTGCTTTTCGTAACATGGTTGCTCTGTAAACTGTTTTAACCGTTTCTTGCATCTGTTTGATTTTTATTTTAAACCTGTGACACACTCTGGACTTGGGGCTACAACATGATTTTGCAGGTTGCCTGGTCAAACTGCTGAACGTTTGAAACAAATCAAGATTATTTAACATTTTCTGACAGTCTTCCCCCAGCCTGCAGGCTCTTGATTGGATTATTATTCATGTCAAGGCTGTTGAAAATCCTCATCATCTGAACATCATGTCCTAATTTATCTTTCTTGATTTTGTTACTGCTGAGTGGTGATCGTCTCAAAATGAGATCAGTTTAAAGCACATCAAGAATAACTGACCATAATTGCCGCGTAATGTTCAGTCTGTCGGACTACCTGTCTAAACTAGCATACTCCACAAGGTGAATGAAAACCCGATGAAAACCTGGATGTTAGGCAAAGTAAAACATTTCAAGGATTGGTTAGAAATTTTGAAATCTGCTTATTTGCTGGATTCGATACCACTAATGTCTTTTTAGTAAATATGAAGCTTTAGCCAGCAGCTGGTTAGCTTAGCTCAGCATAAAGACAGCGGTAGAGCTAGCATGGCTCTGCATAGCGGCAACAAAATCCACCTATAAACCTCTGGCTCATTAAATAACACATTATCTGTGTGCGTGGTATAAAAACACTAATTTATTGGTTTTTTGTAAATTGTTTTCCTGAAAGTTTGAGAAGCTGACTTAACCAGGCAGTGAGAAGGTAAAGCCTATCTTGTGTGTTTTGGGGTGAGACACTCCAGTGTGTGTGTATACTTGTCTCTCTGGAGACCCTTTCTCTTTTGTGATGATCTTGCCTTGATTTCCGCCTCAACTGTTTAGCCGTCAGTCCACGTGGGCCCAGGATCCTTCCTACAAAGTTGAACTACATAAAACCATAAGCAGGCCTGAAGGAAGACGAGCATTTTACTTGTGCACAGTATGTGTTACAACATGGTGCTGATGATGTGTTTGAGGTTTGTGCATCTGTGATGTATATAAGAGACAAAAAATAAACTCATTATATATGGGTGCTGGCTGGTGCTGTTGTGGGACACTGTGATTCTCTGTGCCTTGTATCTGTCACTAAGACAGGTGATTAACTAGACAGCTGCCCCTCTGTGTGTGTGGGTTTGTGTGTGTTTCTTTGCCACCGCCCCCTCTGTTTCTATCATACGGCTGTCTCTCTTGCTGTTGTCCAGGTCCTTCATCCTTTGTGTATTATTTCAATCTAATATTAACTTCTCTAAAGTTACAATACATTCTGGCCTCTAGGATGACCCTGACTCTCACCAAGGCACAAAAGTCAGATGGGGAACTGCTCCTAAATTTAACCTTGATCTCAGCCGTTTCCAGAGCTCTCCTGTGTGTGTGTGTGTGTGTGTGTCTGTTGGTCTTTCTTGTCATGTGGTGAGGACGGCCTGTCATTGTATTCAGTGATTGGCGAGGCTGATGCGGAAAATCATGTGAACGGTGGGTCTGGATCAGCATCTGTTAGGTACCGCTGTACTTGGCGTGAGCGAGGATGTATTGGACGGTGGGGAGTCTATTCGCTCTTGAGCGCCACCGACTTATGTTTGGGTGGGGGTGGGGTGGGGCTCAATACCTTTTAGCTCTAAATGTTATAGTGAAAACTTTGGAGCTGAACATTTGTGTGTCTGGGGAGGTGAGTTTAAATGAAAATACACAGTATACTGCAGTAGAGTAAATAAAACTTATATTATTGTAGATATGAAATATTAGTGTAAATGATTCATTTTATCTTGTCAAATACAGGCCAAGAATCATTGATCCATTCTCAAGTCTAGATTACATCATTAGGTGTGGTGAGATAGTCTAATTTGAAATCAGCTTTTAGATAAAATTGTAAAGCAAGGTCCTGTAATTAAAAGGGAAACTGACTTTTCTGGCTGACCTCTCAGTGGCCAAAAAGTCTAACAATGAAAAAGTAAACAAGACTCCTCTGAAGGTCAAAGGTCTGGAATATCCCACTCCACGTCAGGTACTCTTTGACAGGCACATAGAAGCTTCTCCTAGCTGGGCCAGGGCGATGGCCAGGCTCCTCCATATCCCGCCCGTTGAACATACCGCCGTTCACTGTGTGTACATGTCATAGCATTACCCGGCGATTTCTATAGGGGGTGGGGGGGTGAGGGAAGAGAGACAGAGATTAGGTTGAGTAAATTGAACTGAGACATCCATGAAATGGTCCATGGGGCAACAAGTTTCACATTTCTTTTGCCCGTCCGTTTTTAAGGCGATGACTCACTGTCACCGAGTTACCAAGCGGCTCTGAGTGTGACAGTAGACAGACAGTCAGATAGACAGGCAAGCGAGGGACGGGGAGACAGTTGCAAACATTCTGCACTGATATGAATCTAACCACTGAATGCTTTGCAATCAAACCTCCTATTATTGACAATTTCTCTCTCTCTATTTCTTTCTCCAACAGCGTTAAGCACCAACACACACACACACACACACACACACACACACAGCCCCCTCTAACTCTGTTAGTAGAGTCATAGCGACCAATCTACCCACCACTGTTTGTGAAGTTCTGGTGGGACAGTTATTCAACAACCACATAGAAACATCACAGAATTCTGAAAGCATTAAGACTGCAAATAATGATCATTTTGTCACAGATCATTTTATCAATTCATCAATTTGTCTATAAAAGTAATAAAGTAGTGAAAATGAGAGTCCATGTTGGCGTCTTCAAATGTCTTGTTTTGTCTGACTAACAGTCCAAAACAAAAGACTTTCAGTTTACAATCCTTATAAAACAGAGGAAGGCAGCAAGCTCTTACACTGCAGAGTTTCTTGACATTAATAGATGAATCGACTAATCACTTCAGCTCTAGAAAGCACAGAAATACACCAGGCATCATTAATCATATTTATCGGAGTGATGACTGAAATTATTCCTCTATTTTGCCTAAAACCCCAAACCCCTAATCAGCTGATTTTGTTATTGAAATCAATTTCTTAAAGGTCAAATGTTTGGCTTAGGTTTGGTGCAAATCTACATCATAAATGAGACTATGTTTGTCTGCCTGTCTGTTTGTTTAGGGTTGTCTCAATGACCGATGCTCTGCCTCTGATGCCTTTGTAATGACACACCCAGCACAATAACAGCTACTGCACCGCACAAACACATACACCTTTGTCCACTCAGACCCCGGTTTGAACTCTTACACACACATGGCAGAATATTAACTGCCTTGAGGCACAAAATATCATCTGACCTAAGCAATGACAGCCATGTCTCCCTGCTCTGAGACTGATAAGTCTGACCATAACTACAGTGGACGCTATGATGCAGCCACAGCTACAGCGACAACGATGATCCTCCTAACCGTTCTGACCTGTTTCAGGCCAAAAGTGACTATTATTTAAAAAACACACACAAACACAAAAAATCTGCACAGACAAACAAGGCTTGTGTGTCACGCTCTGAGTTAACCAGGGAGCAACTTGCTGGAGAAAATGAGAAGTGAAAGAAGAACAAGAGACTCAAGGAGAGACAGAAAGTGTTGGGAAGCCCAGCAGGTATATCTTCACTTCAACCTGTCACAGGTTTATATATAGGCCAAACAAACATGCACCCTGACGATATGTGACTGGCAGGCTTTCTTATTACCCTGCACAAAACTTTTTTGGTACAGAGCCACCTTATGCCTGGTGCCTGTCACATAACTCAGGCAGAAGATACAACCAGAGCTGAAAATGGGCATGGTGCAATGCCTTTCACTCTGACCATGGGTGTCACGTTATCATGTGTGGGGGATGAATATCTTGGATGTCAGTCCCCTCAATGTGAACACACAAATCCAGAGATATTGAAAGCTTGACCTATTTGTCAGGTTTTGGGAGGTCGTCTGGTATGAGAACAACATGGCGATCATGGACTTGTCTGGGCACAAAGTCAGGACCTCGGTGATCCTGATGTGCAACAACAGTAGCAACAACAGGCCTCAATAGCTTGTAGCAACTGTTAGAAAATGACGTTTTCAAAAAGACGGGTATTTAAGCATTGAAATGATGCCACTTGCAGCTCTGCAATGCCTGTTGCGTCTGTTACTGTTATTTCAGCTGCCTGCAAAAGGTAAAAATGAATGTTAGACATCAACAAGTAGTGCACTGATCAGTGAGTGCAGACAAGCGTGTCTTTTGGCGGCCTGTTAAGTGACAACCTCAAATCAAATATTTTACACTGTGACATGCTCTCGTTCCTGCTCAGGGATGGGCTGCAGCATTCACATAACCTGTACATTAGGTCACTGGAAAGACTAACAACTGTCATTTGTTCCATCACCAACTGACTGTGTGTGTGTGTGTGTGTGAGAGAGAGAAAGAGAGAGAGAAGGTCTTTTGGTGTGTGTGTGTGTGTGTGTGTGTGTGTGAGGCAGAGACTGTGCTCATCTGCCTCTCAACAAATTAAAACTGTGACTTCAGGTATGGACATCTCATTCACATGTAGTTTTAAAGCATGTTTTGGTTGTTCACTGTGAATTTACAACCACAGCTAAACACATTTAACTGTTTAATAATTATCATTAGCATCATTCAAGTGTTGCATGAAGACATTACTGTCACGTTTCCTGGAGCCAGTGAGGAATTCCTGCAGTTGACGACTGATCACTAAGTGACTGTTTCTATTCTAATGAACACTCAAACTCAGTATGTCCAACCAAGAAAAAAAAAGGTGGACTTTATTTCCTCTGTTGTGCTGACAAATGGTAAAAAAAAAAAAAAAAAAAAGTGAAAAGTGAATGGAGCCGAGTTACCTTCGTCCAGCAGCCGCTCAGATGCGTGAAGATGCCGCTGAAGTTAGGCGGGAGCTCATCACCTTCTGTCGTTCATCAGCTGCATTAGATGATCCAGGTTGGACTTGGGTCTCTCATCACCTCTGTCTCCCCGACCATGGCTTTTGCTTCACAAATAAAGTGACCTGGCTAAGTTGAAGTGGAAACTTATAGAATTCTTTCTTTTTTAAAAACAAAAACGCGAAAACACAAAAGCACACGCCCCGACGAGCGATACACGAGGACCCCAGGGGTTTCCACCGTGCGACCGCTGACCGCCTCTTTCCTTTGGCGGATAAACTCAAATCTCAACTCCAGTTAATCGACTCTCCTTCTTGGTTAACGTTTTCGTGTATGAGCCTGTACTCTTCAAGCAGTCCCCCCACTCTCTGTCCGACTCTCTCCGGAGTTTGAAAAGTTCCTTGCAGAGTTTGTCTCGTTTGACACTTTCAGGCGACACTGGGCGACTCCACACTTCTTCACCCGCTACAAATGTACCATTAGACAGTGTCCTCCGCCCCGGCTCCTCCGCTTGTGTCCGCCCAGTGTGTCGGTATTCTGCAGCGGGGACCGTCTCCCAATCATATGATTACAGTATAGCAGCAGCACGAGTGGGCTGTCGGGGCCGCGCCGCTCGTTGCCGCTGTCAGAGGGAGGAGGCTCGTGCTCGTCCCCTCAGCAGACCCTCATTGCCCCCGCCTTGTCTCTCTCTCACGCACGCACACGCACACCCCACAGCCACAGTTTAACAATATAACAGCTCTGTATAGGTATGTCCACCTGTTCCGCAACAGTCACTGTCCATCACTTGATCTGTGAAGTGTGTGTGTGTTCCTGTGTGTGTACAGGTGCCATCAAGTAATGCACTGAAGGAGCATCAAATTACTTAAGTTGAGTATTTCCATCAACAGCAACTTAATACTTTTATAAAGTTGTTGGTTTTTTTTTTAAACCAATACATTTATGGACTGATGGATGGTCCCACCAGGAACTGAGCTTTATGACTCACAGGCCCCCTGGCCTCTGTATGAAGTGACAGTGGTAATAATTCTTGAAAGTCATGAAGCTCAGTTCAAACACAAAATGATCACAAGTGGATGCAAAACAATCCCAAAGAGACACAAAACAACTACAGAGACACAAAATGACCTCAAAGAGCTGCAAAATGATCCCAAAGAGAGGTAAAACTACCACAAAGAACCAAAAACTACTACACAGACTTGCAAAACAACCACAAACAGACACAAAATTACTACAAAGAGATGCAAAACAGCCACAAAGTGAGGTAAAATAACAACAAATGTTGTTTAGTGTTTCCTTCAGTCTGGTGGTCTTATATAGGAGAGGCGGAGGCGGTCAGAGGTCAGGAGTCCATGTGTCTACTTAGATAAAAATGCCAGTAAAACAGTGTATAAGTACCCAATTACAAGTGAAAATGCTGTTTCTAAAATCATAATTAGAGTAAAAAGTATTATCAACTAATTGCACTTAAAGTATCAGAATTTGTTCAGCAGAAAAATAGTCTCATATACAGTATATTTACACCAATCAGCCACTTTTAAATTAAGTAGTAAGTAGTAAGTAAATTTAAAAATCAGGATTTTTGTGACAGAGGGTTTTATAGTGTGGTATTACTACTTTTGCTTTAACAAATCGTCTGAATACTTAACACCATCTCTGCCTCTCGCTGCCTTTCACACGAGTTCTGTTCACACCCCCCACTTTGAGGACTTTTGTTAAGGATCCTGAAATAATACGGCGGTGTGAGGTGTGCGTTTGTCCTCTCTGGGTGGCTGCTGCTCGGGGAGGAGAGCTGTTATTGCTGAAGGACTGAGGGAACAGATAGGTGCTAGGATCTAAACTTAACTTGCTGTAAATCACATAGACATGTGCGCACACACATACACACACACAGAGGCGAGGCAAGACAATATGTGTGTGCCCATGCATGCCTTGACTTAAGCCTTTTGTCAGGCTCTGCTGGCCTCCCACCTGGTTTCTCTCCTCTGTCCTCCTCTGTTATACACAGAGTGTTTTTGCCTTGTAAGACTAAACTTATGATTGAGGCTGGGTGGGATGCAGTGTGCGAGTGTGTGTGTGCATATGTGTGTGTGTGTGTATCTGAGCAGCAGGAATTGTATCGGGGCAGCAGTGTTGGTAATGGCTGGTCAGCTGGTATGGCGAGTATTCAGGGCGGGGGCAGTGCATTGTCCTCTCATAGCTCCAACAATGCCCCTCTGAGCAGGCCACACATCTACCAGTCACGGGCCTCTCTCTCTCTCTCTCTCTCTCTCTCTGCCTCTGTCTCTGCTTTTCTTTCTGTCTGCCATATTTATTCAGCCTGTAGTGAAGTGTAAAGTGAGATGTGATACGTACGTCGCAGTGTCCCTGACCTTTGGCTGAAACCTCAAGGTCAACCAGTAACCTCAGATAATATTAGAACACGTCATTCATCCATTCTCTGTGAAGACATCATACCTTGCATGTTTATTATGACTCTGAATAATTAATTAACTCCTCAAATGTTGCATATATTCATTAGTGCAGGTTCTTTATACATAATTAATAGTTATTGGTCACATTCTGGATGCCTTGCTGTTTTTAAATCAATCTCTTATATGATCTCACATACTCCATGAGTGTATCTGTTTTCCCATACACATTCAAAAATTCACTTTAATGCCTTAACTATTATGTGATTAATCAATTTGTCAATCAGTGGAGGATTAATCCAAGACAATTCTGATAATTGATTCGTCATCTAGAACGCAAGAATGTCAACCATTCTCTAGGTTTGGTTTCTCAAATATTACTTTTCTCTGTGTTAAATCATTGTAAATTAAATATTTTTGGGTTATGGACTGTAATTGATTGTTTGACAACAATTTTGATAATCTATTAGATGCCTTTGTCATTTTTTTGAAGGCAAAATGTCAACCATTCTCTGGTTCTCTCTTTTCAAATGTGAACATTTGCTGCTTTTGCCTGTTTTATACAATTGAGAACTGAATATTTTTGGGTTTGACAAACAACTAAACTGAAGAGCTCCAGAACTATGCAGTGGTCATGTTTCATTTTTTTCTGATATCTTTTTTGCCAAACAATTAATCAGTTAATGATCACTTATGGAAATTATTCATATTTTTTCCTGTCTTAATCAGGGTCCAGTACTGAAAGTGAGGTTTTGAAGGCCTACTCTCATCATCAGTGTCAGTAAAACAGATCTTATTTGTGTGTTGACATCATCACGCGTGAGGGGACTTTATTACAGTTGTTTCATGTGTGTTTCTTTTTTTTATTAGCACCAAGCCTGCAGTAATGTATGTTCTTTACTCCTAAGGTTTTCCAGCAAGGGGAGGACAGCCCTGTTACATTATCACTGACACCCTCTTGTGGACTTTTAATGTAACTGAAGCTGTTCAGATTGAGAGGACTTCAGTGGCCTGGAAGTGTTGACGCACACCATCAAATCTGCCAAACACACAGAGGAAGTTTGGAAGACATTTTGGAGTCAAATTGAATTACACCTAAAGAGATGAAGTGTAAAAGTTGGCTGTAAGGAATGAGCAAAACAGTGGGAGTGTTGGTGAAATCAAACTTCAAAAATAATGTGAATCAGCTGGGAACCTCGCTGCATATAAGATTACAGTTGGAGTCCTTTAATGGATTAGATTCACTACATGCAATTTGATTTAGTCTCAGTTTGTTACCTGCGGTCACCAACAGAGAGCAGCAGACTACAAAGGACACACAGGATGCTGTCAGCAGCTTATTTGTGTTTCTGAAGTTTGGAAGTTGGCTCTGTGGGAGCAGCTACACTTTGTCTTTTTCTGAATAGGGAATACTGAATGTTACTTGGTTTATGATGTATCTCAAAGTTAATTACTTATACAATTGTATTACTTTTACACAAAAGTAGCACTGACAGTCAAGCAATATGAGTAGAAACACACGTCTGGGAAGCAACTAACAAGTACTGTGCTTAAGTATGATTTTGAAGTACCTCGACTTTACCTGAGTATTTTCCACAACATCAAAGTCCAACTTATGCATCAATAATAATATCCAATAATATAAAAGTATATTAGTAACAGAAGCCATAGTAAGTTTTTTTTTATGCTTACAAGTGAGTACATTTTGTTCCTAATACTTCTGTGCTTTTATTTATTTATTTTTAATGAAGGACTTTTACTTTTAATGGAGTACTTTTACATTATGGTGTTGACTTGAGTAAAGGGTCTGAATTATTGTTTTTTGTAGAAAATTCCTAAAGTGATGCTTTACTTTTCTTCAAATCAGCCTGTTTTTGTTCCCTATCCATTTTCTCTGATCCCTGCTCGATCTTCACTTTCTCTTGTTTGTCTTTCCACCTCTCTCTGTCTCTGTCTCAGTGACGTGAGTACTGCAGTAGGACATCACCTGCTCACCTGGCTGAGGGGCTCTTGCTAATCTAAAGCCGATTAGGCTTCTTAACTACTCAGCGCTGGTTATGTGCTTTGGTCCAACAAAAATACCGCGCAGAGTTGGCCTCTTTACCATTCCTGCTGACTCTTCACAGCTCCCCCCATCTGCTCTAACTAAGCCATACTGGCTTTAATATCATGGCTCCTCATGTCTGGGGTTTGCAGAATATGTGGGTTCTTTAGTTCAGATATTTTATGGTGGACTGTGCTTCAAAAGACTAAATAAACAGTACCTTATTGGAGTGCATCAGGTGTATAACCCCCACACCACACACACATGTCCTTACACTGAACATGTGAAGAGTCATCCCATGTCCATGTGAAAGCAGTAATGCCATAATTGCCCTCATCCTATTGACTTAATCAGGAACCCTGCAGCACTCACTGCATGCCTCACCTCTTGATCTTAGGTCTGTGAAATTCAAGGTCAAGACAACACAACATCACTGTTTCACTGTTGAATCACATCTCTAAAATCCTTTATTCATGTACACAATCAGCGTAATCTCTTCTCTACACACACACCAAAAAAAAAAAAAAAATCATATGGAAAAAACTTTACATGGATTTAAATAAAAGATTTAGCTTAATTACATTATTTTTTAAAAAAGTTAAATTTTTTCATCATTTCTACACTATGTACAAAGACAGCAATCCAGTTTTTAGAATATACATACATAAGTGTCAATATACAGGTACTGAAAGCACAAGGGAAACATCAAAGAGGATCTGAGTTTACAGTACAGGGGTCAGGAGCCAAGATTTAGCTGCCAATTTCAGTCGTCCTCCACAGGTTTGGAGTTGCCCCTGCTTCTCTCTGGAGCTCACCTCCTGATGCCCAAGCCTAACTCGTCGACCATGCGCCTCAACATTCATTCATAATTCATACTGATTCATTCAATTATTATAATTTTTACTCCATCTCAGGAGCTTCTCCAGTGTCCAAAGGTGGACAGGAGTGTAAAAAGAGGTGAGTGGTGGGAGGGTAATTTGTTTGCTTTGTCTATACACAGTATCAGCTACAAGTCAAAGCACTACAGACAGGTCAATGAAAATAAAACTCTGTGTTTCTTGGGCTGTAAATATTTTCCATCTGCACCTCTGGCTTCATGAGAGGGGGGGTTGCATGGCAACCACCATCCCCACCAAACTACTAGACAACAATACAAAGGAAAAATTATATACTCACTTGTGATTGCAAAGCATATGACATTTATCAGTACATATCACTTTTAGTTGACTTACCATTTTGCACTTTTTTTTGGAAAAGGAATCCAAATCCACAGAATATCAGGAACCAAAACAAGAAATCTCTCTGAGCTTGTTTGGGTAGGGGAAATCCAAAATTAAAAACCAAATTATAACTCATTCTACTCATAATCTCTCTCTATGTTTGTATTTTTTATGTAAGGAGTCCATTTGTAAGGTGTCCATTTAAAAGGAGTTCATAGCCAAATATGTGTGTGTGTGTGTGTGGGAGGTGTCTACATAATAAATGTTAGTAGAAAAAAAAAGTAGTAATCTCACACGTCCCCTTCCTCTCCTCTTCAGGTGGAAGTGGTGTCAGTTTTTGCAAGAGGGTTTAGCTCAGCTCTCAGTCGCAACCGCTGCCTCGCCCCCCTCCTCCACCTTGCTGCCTTTGCCCATGGCCTTCATTTTGGCCATGATGTCGGTGAACGTCTCCTTCACTGTCTTCTCCAAGATCCATCCCTCGCTCTCACTCTCTGGGTCCTCTGGGTTAGCCAGGGTGGACAGGGAGCTGTTGACGTACTGCAGGCCGATGGTCACAGCAACCTGCAAAGGACAGGAACTCACATCAGATGAACCCAAACCTGGGTCCCCTGGATTTGCTGTATCATCTTCTGATGAACACTGTGACTCACTGAAGTGATTTAGCAAACAGCAAACTTCCAGATCTCACAAAATATTCATGGGACAAAATTAATTGACTGGGCCCCATATAGCAACATACATGTTGAAATACTGCTTTACATTAACAAACTCACTCAACTGCATTTTAATTTCTCAAATGTTTGACTTGAGGAACACTTTATCTTCAAGATTAGCATTTGAAAACAACAAGTTGAAATATTTTGAATTACAACTGTGAAGTCACTTTTAATGTAAAAGAGCAAAACATGTTCTGGTTCCAGACTCTCCAGAGTAAGAATTATAGTAAATTGAACATCTTTGGATTAAGGACTGTTGGTTGGACAAAACAAGGGGCATTTTTCACTATTTTCTGAGGCTTACAGACAAAACTAATAATTGTTGATTTAAAAAAATAATTGTCAGAAAATGAAAATAATCCTAAATTCCATGCCTGCTTTGAATATCCTTTAAATATCTTTTTTAACAGTGTAATGTGACATAACACAAAGAGATGACAAAATGTACAGACAAAAAAAGTAGGAGTTGGATTTTATATAGTTGATGTTTAGTCTAAGTGTGGTGTGTATGTGTGAGTGTAACCAGGCAAATGTTAAGAGGTAGAAAAAAAGACAAAAATAACAAATATATATCTCAGAATTCTTGAGCTAATCTTCAGCCTAAAGGCTGACACCATGACTAGAAAAGTTAAGAAGTCAGTCGCTATGAATGGTGACTTCAGATGAGGAGATCCAGCTTCAGGAAGTAGGTCTGTCCTTGTCACCTCTCTTAGATTAACTGATTACTCCATCTCTGAAAGCACTATCTGTGTCAGCATAGAGACGCTTGTGTAACTACTCTTAAATCGGTCAGTCCTCCGACTGTGCGTCTGATCAGTTTCCATGCATCGGCTAAATCCCAGTTTTTAGAACAGGGGTTTGTCTGCAGGATTTCTAGGATAGAGACGTTATCTAATATTTACTCTCTGCTCGAGGTGATACAGGAACTTGAACCACTCGGCTCATCCCTGCTACCGCCCACTTCAAGGATTTAACTGTACATGCTTGTTACTGTGCTATGAAATGGTGAGCAAATTCTTGGGCTTCAACAAGAACAACAACAGATGTTGGTTGTGTAGGCTGAGGAGAGAGTTGAAGACAGGAGAGAGGCCATTTGGTTGCTATAGGATTACACTCTGGGTAGAAAGTAACAGGTGAGACACTGTTGGTAAGCTGCAGGCTCATGCATGCCATAGGTGGTGCAGGGTAACCTCACAGTAGGGCAAGGGAAATGATATTTAGGTAAAGAGGATATAGTTGTTTGGGAAGGAGAAGCAGTAAGTGGATATAGATGACAGAGGAGGAGTGTGAAGAGGAGCGAGGACGAAAGGAAGATGGGTGACAGAAATGCCAAGTGGGTCAAGGCTTTGCATGTTTATACACAGGCTTTTCACCTCACTTCTCGTTACTAGGCCATTGAAGGCCTCGTCCAACTCCCAAACAACTTTACTGAGCCAAGTAACAAGACAATAACAAGTTCATTGAGTCATTAAAGGCCCCTTTAACCCAAAAATGTGTTTTGCTCATTGTTATTTCACCTCACTATGCAGACTGATGTATGCCCATAGTTTGACACTACCAGGCTATTTCCTATTCATCTACTGAAGGGGGACAGTTTCCATCTGCTCATGTTAAATCTGAGTTTAAGTTGTACGTGTACAATCTTGTAATTTTGCGACAGTTTAACTAGTGTGAAAGCTATTATGTAAGGTGCGCCTCCACTGCAAGCACGTTTATGTCTCTGATGTGTCTAAAAACAAACATTTTAAACGTCACAGTTCATAGTAAAGTGGTGGTCACCCTTTTCTGGGACTGTCTCATTTCACATGGTTGATGGTCCCATAGAAAAGCTAAGAGAGGCTGTGGTGCGCTGCACTTAACCAGTGCATTTTTCAAAACAACCAGTTAGTCCTAATCCATTTTGCACTTTCTCCTCTAAAACCAAAAAAACATTGTTTGAAAACACTTCCAATAAAGCATAAATCTCATTTCATATTGCTCATGGAAGTTCATTTTTGGGATTGGATTTGGTTCATCATTGCTCCTTGTGACTGCTGAAATAAAAAAAACACCAACTACTACTGAAACTTTCTCTGACCATCAAGTACCAGTGGATGTTTTCTGCTCTCTCCAGCCTCAGGGGGAGGTAACTAAACCCATTCTGGCTTGGAAAGGGTGGGATTTGTGCTTTATCAAAAGTGTTTTTAAACAGTATTTTCAGTTGGACTAGATAAAAGACACTGAGGATGAAGACTAGTTGGGTGGTTTGGTAAATCCATCCTGGACTAGCTCCTATGCAGTGGATGAGTCCCTAACAAGGCTAAGTGATGGTGAGATGTTCTACTGAAGCTGAACATGGTGGAGTACCTTTTTTACCAACTCGTTTGAAGTGAGGTGGAAAGTGATCATATTTGCAGGAATATGTCTCTATTTGTGCCCATGATTATGTTGCTCTGACCTCCAGCATAGTGACCAGCACCACCAGGGCTCCAATGGTGTTCATCATGCCTCCGTAGTAGGACAGCAGGGCATCACGGCAGCCGCGCTTCCACACGTTGAGCTCCTCGGTGTAGTGGTCGTAGCTGTAGTGGGCAGTGTTGTTGGTCATCTGGTACTGGATGCAGGGTCTGGGGGAGCTGGGGTTACAGCAGCTGAACGGGACTCCATCCATCAGGTACTGGCCATCCACGTTGCTGCCGATGCGGCTAAGAGGGATCAGGCAAAGTGTCATGTTGGTGTCATGTAATGATGGGTTGGAGGTAAGGTGAGATTAGAAGTCAGGAACTTGTCATGCTATATTTACGTAGTCAGTGTGAGCTAAAATGACAGTATAATTAGCAGGTCCAGGTTAGAGTTATTTACTACCAGGAATGACTCCATAAAAGGTAATATTGCAGAATGTTACGTAGCTTATCTACTCGGTTACACCTTTTGTAAGTGTTGTTGTTGTACTTAACAATATTACACAATCCAATAAAACATCACACAGTCTTACTGCAGCAGTAAACGCTGGTGAATTGACACTCAAGCTAAGCAAAAATAGATTCAAAATGCCACTGTTATCGTAGAACCAGTGATGTGGTTTCTATTCTTTTTTTTTGGTAGTGCTTACCACCTGTAGAGCTTGAACAACATTGTCGCTGGTGTACAATCAAACATCAACAGTCATCATTGTGCTTACTGATGGAGTCTCTATCAGGAGTTCTTACATATCACAAATACAGTACAATAAATGTGAAATCAAATTTAAAGGACTTGAACCTTTTTAAAAAATAAAAAATAAAATAAAAACCTTTAACTGTTTTCAAGCTGATAATATGGAAATGTTCAGGCACTCAAATAAGCATATTTGTGATTGATGCTTATAGGTCAGTAGAAAGACAAGTGTGATTGGATCACAAAGACTTGGGAGGGTCAGATATGGATCAGTGATTTCTAGAAACGTTAACATGTACTTTATGTCCCAGTTAACATTTTGTTTGGCCAATACTACAGATCAGATCATACAGGACCTACTACTGTCTATATGAAAGATCTGAACACTAATCAATGAATTATCAATTAGAATGACAGGGATAGTGATATTTCAGTGAAGATATTTCAATTAGGATTTGACATTTTGGGATAAGAGGAAAGCCTTAAGGCCATGTAACTCTGAAAATTATAAATCACTAAGGCCTGTAACAGTATTGCAAGGTTTCACCAATCACCTCCCTATTGTAATCAGACACCCACTGCTCATATACTGACGTTTAGCGAACAGCTACAAGTTGTTTCATATGACAGTGCTGTCCCTCAAGTGTCACCAGGTCCTCTGCTGATTGGACAGGACACTGATTCTTGGAGGACATGGAGCTGTAATCCTGGAGATTAAACCCTAATTATGTGCCAATTCTCAAAACCACCCACCTCACAATTGTCCTCACTAAGTGAACTGGTAGTTACCTAAAAATTAATGTAAACATAAAAAAGAGGCCTGAATTTATCACTGAACTGGAATAATGCACTTTTAATCCCACTCTTGCCCTTTTGACCCATATATCTTTTTCTGGACCTAATCACCAAAGCCCCTCCCTCTTTACTTTATCCATAAAACTGCCCTGTAACCACCTCTGCCCTCCCAGCACCCAGTGCCACGTCCCATTGCTACCAGTTCCCATCACCATTTCTGTGGCACTAATCCTTAGTGGACGAAAGTGAATAATACACCTGCCCTGACCCACCTTCACCTCAAATCCACTTACACTGAACACTAACTTTGTATTGAAGCAGCCCACCTCAACAGCCTCCACCTCAGAGGCTCAATGACAATCTCTTTGAGACAAAAAGAGTCCTTTCACTGTCACGCCACACATTAACAATCTCTAACATTTACAGGTTACCATGAAGATTTCAATCTTTGCCACTTACTCTTTCACTTCCTTTGCACTGAAATCCAAGTAGCGGTTGCTAACCCACTGAATCTCAAACCAATCTCTGTAGTTGTCATTCCCGCAGCAACGAAACTCCATCTGCATCAGATCCAGGGTCCTCTTCATGTAGCAGCGCCCCGGTGTGTCTGTGTCCTTGTAGTACCTCATGCCGTTCCTCAGCCCCTCAGCCAGGGTGAACTGCAGAGGGATCCTCATCAAGAAACACAGCAGGGCCGTCACAATCAGCAGGGCGTTGAAGCCCACGCAGAACACCAAGAAGGTCTTCAACATGGGCTTCCACTTTGCAAACTTGGTAGGGTCCAGCGAGTCGTAGCAGACTTTGCCTCCAAAGGCATTGATGCCGCAGGTTACTAGACCCATGAATATAAGCAGGTTGGGCAAGAAGTGGCTCTCGTTGTTGTCCATAAGTTCTGAGCGCTTTCGCAGCTCGATCTTAAAAAACAGGCCCATGCTGAACACCAGCACGCCAGCCATAACAGCAAACCAGTACATGAACCACACTGTCTGAGCGAGCTTCACTCGCTTTTTCAGATCAAACTTGACCAACATCAAAGCCATTTTTCAATCTGAGATGTGTCCTTGCCTGTGAAGAATGGAGAGAGTCAAATGATGATCTAGATCAGCAGGAGCTCCAAGATTTCCAGAGTTTGACCCTTTGAATAAATGCTCTTGAATGCACCAACCTGCAGTCCTAGTTTCCCTGTCTCTTTGTTGTCAGGGTCTCCTCTGGCTGGTCCAACAGGAGAGGAGAATCAGCTCAGGAGGTAATCCATCCCACAGCAAAAAAGCCGAGATGAAGAACCCAGGAGGACCCTGGAGGAACACTGGAGTGTTATTTCTTCAAAGCTATCTCCTCTCCCATTGTGACAGAAGCTTCAAATTTCAAAAAGCTTTATTTTCCCCAACTTTTACCAGTTTTCCTTCCTTAACTCACAGGTGAGACTAATCGTGATGTTCTGTTCCCTCTGAGAGGTGGAGGATTGCCGAGGATCCTCATGATTAAACTCAAAGTTGCAGTACGTCATGCTAAGCCCCTTTAAGCAGCCTGATCCAATTTACAGAAATCCCTCCACACAAGATGAGCCTGATCGTAAGCCGCTGCCAGGGACCATAATTGGTTTGAGCTTTCACGTGGTCATAGTCGCCTTGATCGAACACACCAGGAGCTATAATGGCATCAAGCTGAAGGCTGACAAAGGCCATGGACATGAAGTGGAGCTAATGATGGCACATACCCATTCACAGGTAGGGGTCCACAAGTTCAACACAAACCGGATGTCTTCACAGTGGAGGAAATGGGCAGAGTTAATAAAGCCCCAGTAACCCACTCAAGGAAACAAAAGAGCTTTCAGGCTCACACCCTCTGGTATGACTGTATTGTGAAAAATATGACACAAACTGGATGGATACAGTCATACTTAACATACTAAATATTATCATGAGATAGTTAATAAATGCATTTAAGTGATTTACGTTCTCTCAGTAATGAACTTAATATCACTTGCTATCTGTGTGTCTGGCACAAACATGAGCCAGATACTTATGCTGACCAAAGCCAGGCCTTTCTCTGAATGGCCTCTTACTCTGACCCCTTCAAACTTCACTGTGGCTGCAGTGTTGCTCAATGCAACAGTTCCATCGATGTGCTATGTCTGTATGTCTTCTTAAAATTATGTCGTTTTGTGGATGTCTTTTTTTCTTTATTGTGGACCACACTTCTCACGCAACAAACTAAATACACAGAAAAATATCTACAAGTTTTACAAAGTTTCCTTTGTATTATACATACTACGGTGCCTTAAGATCTTATCTGTAACTACATGGTATCACTGTCACTGTGTTCTCTCATTTTGGGTTTTAAAAAACTGATATATTTGCATTTATGACATAAAGAATAAATAAAAAACTCCAGAAAAGCCAATGGTGTCATGTTGTTGAGCAGGAAGACTCTTTATTTGCGCCTTATTTCAATAGCAGTTACTATTAATTTTCCTTTTTACAAAGAGAAGAATAGATTTAGTTGCATTAGTATAAACGCACACTATTTTAGCATGGGGCTCTTTATTTATCCTTCATTCAAATCCATTTCTAACCACCTAAGAGTGCTTTAAAACTGTTATGTTACAATAGCTTGAATGGCTTTTTACTTTGTTTTTGATACTGTAGATTTATTACACAATACGTTTTGTGTTCTTTTTTTCATGAATAACAGATGTCTGAGTGTCAGGAAGCAGGAAACCACTTAACCACAAAAAAACATTTATATTTAAAAGGTGCTTTGCTTTCACGTACAATGATTCACTGTTCATCTAATACACAAAATATGTAATGGTCTCACACACAGCTTAGGCATCTCCATACTGCAATTTCTTCTTAATTGGCTGACATATACACCAATGCCAATATCTCTGCAATAAACTAATATCTCCTCTGTGGACCTGGCAGAAATCCTGCAATGTCACACTGGTAAACTGTAAACACGTCTACCAATGAGGCTGATTTGAATGGTTGGATTTTTTAAATTTAATTATATAAGTGCAGCTTTAACCATGTCATATAGGTTGCCTTTTTTGTAAATGGCAGTACAACAAAATCAGTGAATGAGTATTTTCAATCAATCTTGTTTTTTTCCTTCCTATAAGATAAACATTTTTCAAGCAGGTTTCAGAAGAATGAAAAATTGTCATTTTTGTATTACTGTTACAGAGAATAAGATGCATTTGCTTTTAGTTTTGCCGTTGTGTTAGTGCCATTTAGGTGGAAATGAAGACATAGCTAGCTTTGTATTCTACTGCCTTGAGTATTTGGTGATTCAGTAAGAAGAAGCCATCTTGTCCTAAATGCTGTATTTACCTTTTTCTATTATAATTAGTGCATGTTGATTTTTGTTGGGTGTGTGGGCTATGTGAGTTATTTACTGTCTCTCTTCTCATTAAAAAACAAAACAAATCTGCACTGGCTTAGATGAAAATCTTCATGAAGTGACATGGATGTGATCTTGTGTGAGTATCCAGGCTGTTCGTGTTTCATTTGGTGGTTGGATTGACAAGCTAATTTGGCAAATAAGGGCTTTAAAAGTTCAACTCTAGGGGTCCCAGTTGGTTTTCCTGTCAGCTTCTGGGATGACACTCCAGTTGGGGGAAGGTGTTCCTGCAGCAAGCCAGTTGAAGTCATCCACCTGGCTCCAGTTGTTCCGGTCCCGGTCCAGACCAGACACACTAAAGTCCTCCTCCAAAGTGGGGTAAGACCAGAAGAATGGGGCAAAACTCACTCCATGACAGTCCTCTATGATGGCTCGGCTGGTGACATGTAGATACACCTGAGTGTCTGTGGTGTTGTGGGTCCGCAGCTGCTGACAGGGGAAACTCAGTACACTGTTTCTGCAGTGATCGACGAATACTGAGCTGGACACAGGTCCGCACAGGATCTCACAGCTGTCGATGTGCTTCAGATGCAACGTGCTTGGGGAACCCAGCAGACGCACCTTGCAGTTGGACAGGTGGGTCAGCAGCATGTCCCGTTTCTGAATCTCCTCTGATGTTTTGGTCAGAAACTCATTGTCCATGTAGGAGAAGCCGCACTGCTCAGAGGCTGCAGCTCCATCCACCTCAGCAGCACCTGTAGGTGTGGCACTGGCAACATCAGGTGGAGCTGGGTCTGACACAGGTGCAGAGGCCTTATCTGCTGCTTTGGTGCGAGCTCGGAAGGCAAACTTCTTCTTGGGCAGAGCCTCCTCTCTGGTCTCAGCAAGGGAGGTTTGGAGTTTCTGGAGAGCAGCCTGGGCTTGTCTCAGCTCGTACTGCGTCAGAAACAACACGCTGTCATTCAGAAACTTTTGGAGCTGCACGGTTTTGGCCGTCGCCTCCTCCAGCCTCTGGGTCACCGTGACCCGGTCAGCTCCGGAGCAGCCGGACAGCAGCTCTTCGATACACAGCCGCTCCCGGTTGAAAGTGCTGGAGAAGTACTCGCCCTTTTCCTCGGCGACAGACTGGCTCTCCTTCGCTTCCTTCCTCCGCTCGGCGTCTTCTGTTCTCGCCTGGTGCCGCTTCTGAAGTCGCTCTTGCATGGTGGCACCGCTTTCACCGGCAAACCCATTCTCCTGACGCACTTCAGCTGCAGCATCCATGTTGTTACACTGACAGTTATTGCGGAAGCGATTAAGTCATTTTTTCTTCTTCATCATCATAAAAATAAATAAATAAATAAAACGATGTTGAAGGTACATACCGCCACCTACTGTATCGGAGCTTGTATGGACATAAATCAGTTTGGACAATGATTGTAAATTAATGCAAATCAATAAATATAAATAATATCAGTTTAAGCCTTTGTAATCTACCTGTAACCCACCAAAGTAAAATACCCGTGCATTGAGTCTATTCTAAACATTTGTAATGTTTGAAAATTAACTGTTTCTACTATTATCTACAAGAAATGTTGTGCATGGCCAGTGGTGGAGAGTAACTAAGAGGCATTTTTACTCAAGTACTATACAAATCTGAAGTACTTCATGCAGCTTCACACTATCTGACAGCAATAGTCACTAGTTACTTTATAAATTAACATTTTGCACACAAAACATATGAAGAGCTTCTAAAATATGATGCATAGTTATAGAGTAAGCTACCTGGCGGTATATTATCAAAACTGAAATGATCTATTTTATTTGGGCTATTTTGATGAGTGATTTATCATTTTTATGTGATTTTTACATACAAAAATGTCAAATATTTCATGGTTACAGCTCATCAAATGCTTTTCCTCATCTAAAGTTGCAGTAAACAGAATAATTTTGAGGTTACATAATAGTTCAAGCTTAGCTGCCCTAGAATGCATGAGGAAAAATAATTTAATGGTATCTGTCACAGCTGATTTTCTGCACTGAGTACATTTACTTTTGATACTTTAAATACATTTTCCTGATTCTACTTTTATACTTGAGTAACACTGTCAATGCAGTGCTTTTACTCATAATGGCATATTTTTACAGTGACGCATTATTGATTTTAGAAGTAAAGGATCTGGATACTTCATCTACCACTGTGCATGGCTGCTGGATAATGCAGGACATGTGTACATGTGACATGCACACACACACACACACACACACACACACTTCTGAGTATGTGTGGATTGGTAGTAACCAGGTAGCGCTTTATTTACACTAACTATGGTCATACCTGAGCAACATCAAGGTGTGGCACACACATCAGAGGTCCGCCCTCTACTGTTGGTAATAATTAAGTCTTAACAATTTTTATCTGTAATTCCTGAGGGCAGTGAAACGTGCTATTATAAATTATAATCTTATATAAAAAAGCGTGTGTTTATTAATTAGTTGTCGTTGTTTGTATATTTCCTATTCAAATTTAGAGAGTCGTATGATACCGGTGTGGACTGGTGATGTGGGTTGCCTTGCTCTGTGCACTACCCCAACAACCCGTGCGGTGATGGCGAGGAAACCCCGTTGACAAGGCACTGCTTTTTCATGACGGTGAGTTTCCCTTTGAGTGTATTATAATTTTGTGATAAAAATTTCAAGGAAAAAACACACACAACCTCCTTCCTCCCTTCCTTCAGGGAGGGTTGAGAGTTTGAGCGGAGAGAAAAATCTATCCGAGACAGAACAGGGACAGTGAGAAAAATATATGAGTGGGAGAGGGAGAAGGAGGAGGAGGAGAAGGAGGGGGGAGCAAATTAAAAGTTGCCAAATGGAGATATTGGGTTTCAAGCGGAGTGAGACAGGAGTAAAGGGTTTGCCTCTTTGAGTCGTCTTTATGTTATGCTAATCCCGATAATTTTTTAAGCCTCGACGCTGTTTGTTCCTGTAGCGTTTTCGACGAATTCTAGCCGACGTTTTCCAAATAGGCGTCGTCGACATCGCGGCTAGCTAACCAGAACAGGCCGGAGTTTATCGTTAAAATGTGGCGGAGTGTCCAGCCCGGAGAGCTGCCCGACCAGAACACGGGTCTGCTACAAAATCCCCCGATTGAAACGCGTCGGTTCGGCATATCGAGACAAATGTGACGTTTTTCATGCTGGCAGATGAGCCACATAGAGGACAAATGAAAGCCTCCCCAGCAGAGAAAGAAAGAGCACGTCAGCGACGACCAGCCACAGGCTGGACGACGGGCGTTTTGTGCTGCTTGAATGCGATTATCATTCTGTCGATTCAGTCTATTTTTGGAAATAAAACTTGCAAGCTGTACATTAGCTGGCTTTCTAAACCAACGGCGATACCACACTGTCCCAGTGAACAGGACTTACAGCAGGGACTAGCTTGATTTGCGTCGAAGCATGCATGCTAGGGCGGATTTCTGAGACTACGAAATGGAGCACTAAATTATACAAAATTATCAAACGTTTAGAGAAAAGATGGCTTGGTTTTCACAATCCCGATAACAATTGGAGATTCGCCTGCAAATCAAGTGTTTTTGAGCAGCTACTAAGGCTCGTTTTTGTCCGTAATGAGCACTTCAGCTGTGTCCTGGTCGTTTTTTGTTTAAATGCAGCTAACGTTATAATTCAGAATTTATAACGTTCGACTATAAACGTTAACCGTGATGTTTGAATTAGCGTCTGAGCTTTTAGTTTAATGACAGATTATATAGAAAGTCGAGTGTTGTATTTTTTTAAAAATGTATTTTACATTTAATCCACTCACGTTTGGAGCATCTGATAAATAAAATGTTACTGTATTAGTCGTTTGGTTTCTCTCTTTCAGTTTGGACATTGCTTCCTTTAACATTTTTTTTTTTAGCACTGTGCTCACTTTTGAAGGACAAAGGAGCCCATCCACTCTGACGAGAAAATATAGTCTATTTAGCATGGATATTTTTAAAACAATGTTCTTCTGTAATATAATTTTAGTTTTTGACTGGTTTCTCTGTATTTAGAAGTCACAGGGCAGTCAGTTCAAACAGCTTGTATTGTACAGCAGCCCTGTCGTTCTTTGTTCTCCCTGGACCAAAGATGGAGGCTGAACGTGGCTTAGCTGTAAAGACAGCCTATGGCATTGTAACAGCCATTTTGAAGCATTGCAGCTCTAACGTTTTGCACAGACACAGGAACACAAAGCCTACTATTCCCCTTGATTTTTTCCAAAGAACAAAAGAACCTCACATTTAAACACCATTTTATTCATATGCTGGGTTATTCATTAAAGGAGTTTTGATATTTCTAGTGCACATATTCCCCCACACATTGCTTAAATACAACTATTACATCAAAACAGATAAGTTGATTGATATCCAAACACTCACAGACCACTACTCTGCTGGATCAAATTAGTCTCATTTTTGTTTCCCCTTTATTAGTAGCACCAAGGTAGCTGTATACTTGCATGCATGCAGGTTGACACAAAATAAAACCAACACCTATTTCAATGTAGGAGCTCAAAACAACCATTCGTTGTATAAATGGAGCAGGGTGGAGTTTTACACTCAAATGGCCATTTTCACTCTGCAGACACGAAAGACAACCAATGTGGGACTGTAGAGGAGGGTAATGGGTGGGAGTTTGTGTGTCAGAGACAAGTATTTGTAGGAGGGGATGAGGGCCATCCTGCCTTATACACTGATCTCCCATAGCACTCAATAACACATTTGTCCCCCTCTTTCTCTATACCCGTCCTATTTCACACACCCATTTCTCTCGTTCTAGCTCACATACCTCATTTTCCAACACCCACACCCTATATCTTGCACATTAAATTTTGTAATCTCACTAAATGCAGTTTCTCACCCTGCAGCCCAGCCTGTTACAGGAAACAAAGGGTGTTAAATGACTGAATCCATGCTTCCTGCTGGAAATCTGTGAGTGAGATATCCTTACTACTGACATAATAACTCATGCTAAGCCCCCTACTTCAGACTTAAAACAAGTGATCAACTGAGGTTAATTCCATTTGTTTATGACGCTAATGGCCACAGGTCCTTGCAGATTCAAACATGAATTATTCAATCTTAAATTCATATCAGACTTCTACCATCTCCTCACTTGCTTTATTCTGTATCTGTGTCCCTCCGTAATCTTTCAGGTGTCATGGATGATGAGGACGATCGCCGTCTTCTGGATATTTTAGGGTAAAAATCCCTTTATAAAATTGACATTTACTTTAAACCATTACTCAATGAATGGATGCACAGACATTTGTCATCATCAGGTGATTCACAGTGTAGTTGCACATTTTAACGTGCTTAAGTTTCACTTAGATGACCAGGCAATATTACAAAGGTTCCTCTTTGAATTGAAGCCACAAGTAAATGAAATCTTATTTTTTCCCCTCTTTTGTTGAATTGGGGAAGTTACAAATCAAATGTCACATTCACAAGACACATTCACTGTACTCTGCATGAGTGAAGCAGCTTTTATACCACAAATAAGTTCAAAGAAATTTATAGTAGACCTGTTTTAGGTTTGTTGTACACCCATTAAAAGTCTATTCTACCCTTTTTCAGAGATGTAGATGCATTGAATGACTATCTCCACGGCAGCAACAGCAAGTCTGTGAGTGACTCTTACAGAATGCGTTCAGTCATTCCTTACAAAGTTTGTCTGAATAGATGGTTCATTTTGATGCATAGCCCACTCATTTTCTATTGAAGTCGTCCATTTTGTTTTTGCAGATTGAAGAGGAGGATGTGACAAATGCAGCTTATGGTTCAGATGGATCTCTCTTCGCTAGTGACACGGTGAGTATACCTGTGATTACCTTGATCCAACTAAAACATAAGCAGATAGTTTATGATGGACTCATGTCCATTTTCTCAGGCTTTTAGTGATATTTGAGAACTAACACCATTGTCATGACTCATATTACTAGGTCAATATGTTTTAACGACACAGAGCCAGGAAAGTTTGTGTTGAGCCAGAACAGCAATTAACGAGATTCACCAGCTGATTAGTTTCTCAAATGTCGTTTGTCCAACTAATGATTTCAGCAGATATTCAATCTACAATCATAGAGACTAAGAAAACCAGCAAATATTCACAGTTAGACTGGAACAACGAAACAACGCTATTAACAATTAATCAACAAAGTAGTTGCTGATATTTTGTTGTAATTGTTGGGGGATGACAGAGCATCTAACCATGTGGACGAATGTTTCCTAATCGGGAAATACACTAATACATTATTATGGTGGAGCAAAATTAAAAGAGTTTTTGTTGTATAGCTCCATTTTGTAAAGGTGGTAAAAGCATAACGTGAGGCTCTGACGAACGGGAAGCAGTCTTTCACGTACAAACAGACTTCTGCTTCTCTCTCATTTTTTTTCTAAGCTGCCTCATTTAGACTGGCTCCAACCTTGGCCTCAGGATGAAATAACTTCTTCAATGGGCCCAATTCTGCGATGATTCAGCCGGGGCAGGCCTCAGCTCTCAGCAGCCTTTCATTTATCGAGGATAGATTAGGGACTAGGAACTCCCCTGGAGAGTGGATCTCGGGAAGGACCAACCTTTGACATCTCAGTCTCTCCTGGGCCGACATCCCGCAGACAGGCTGGCCCAGGAGGCCTTTTTGGACTCCCAGCCTGCTCCCACTCTAGTACAGAGCTCCCGTTCCTTCCTTCCAGCTGGTCTCTGGGGCTTATGGAGGGTGGGTGTGGTTACTACGACAGCGAGCAACACAGGCCAGTTCCACCACGAGGCCTTAGCTGCCCAATGGCTCTGCCCAGCATCAGGTGTTGAGCTCCTTTGGGGCGGGTGGTGGGGTGATGACTCTGGGCAACGGAAGAACTCCTCAAATTGTGTTGAGGCCAGGGGCACCTGTGGGTGCAACCCAGAACCTAACAGGGGGCAGTGTTTGCCCCTACTCAAGGGCAGGTAGGCCAAGTGGAGCACAGCACAAAAACATCCACTTCAAAACATCATCATCCAGAGGCGGGAGGACCCAGACTCTTCAGACCTATCGCTAAACCCCTTCAAAGTGGGGCTCAGACCCGTCCTACAGCCTTGGTCTTCAGCCCACTTCCACCACCATAGCTAATGTAGTTAGCAGCTAACACCACTACTCTGAGGCAGTACACAACAATGGCTCATTGTGGTGCAGCCACCCTGGGCAACAACAAACTGGTGAACGACGCCTGCCGGACAATTTCTTGCTCTAGCTCTTTGGCACTCCTCCATGAGCACCATCCACAATGGCCCCACATTGCTCTGCGCCCTAATGCAGTCAGACAGGTGCAGATAGTTGCGAGGCAGAACTGCAACGCCACCAAGGGGTCAGTTAATTTTGAATCAGGAGTAGTCAGTGGGGGTGGTGGGTGACTCCAGACATGGACAGGAGTCTCCTGTGCAGCTCCACCCCTGTGCAGATCATGCATGGGCGGCTGACTCTGGTCTGACCCAGCGACCCAGCAGGATCGGCGGTCAAGGCCAAATCATGAGCCCTGTGCAGCGCCTTCTTGTGACTCAGACTCAGAACTGCTGCGTCTCTGTCGCACCTGGTACAGTGACACAGGAACAGACTACAGACCAGGTATAATCACGTTACTGGTGGTATTTCTTTCGTTTCACCTGGTCAGTCTTGTGTTTGTAACTCTTACCTCAAAGTCGAACTGACTTTCAATTTTATTTTGGGTGTCATCGCCTGCTTGTAAATGAGCTGTCCAACAACATTCATGGTAACAAAGGCTTTGCTGATTGTTGCAGAAATTTTTGTCAGCATGTGTGTGTGTTTGAGTATGATCTGCTGCACTTGGACTAGAATTAGGTTGCTTTGTTGTTTGGTGTGATCTCCTCTCAGCCATGAAAACCATGACACAAGATTCAATGCTAACTCTCCAGGTACATTATTAGCACTTATATTGTGTACAGTTTACATTTGGATAAGCTTTTTAGGGACAATGTAAGTAACATTTTGACAACTTCATTCTAGCATGCTTTGTCTAGGTCAGTGCACAGAAGAGGCCTGCCCTTCCGCCACTTACAGAGAATGTAGTATTTATGTGGACATACTGTATATTGTTTTGATTTCTTTGTTGTCAGGTGTTGAATTGTGTGCATAGCTTCAGCCATTAAAAGAAGTTTGCCCTGGTTTTCCTGTCATCTCAATAAGTTTTACAGTTGAGAAGGATCACACGGAGGTTCAGACCCCAGATGGCGTCAAGTTCCTTCCAATCAACGACATTTGACTCCTCCCATACCATGTGTTCCCGGGGCTCCACCCGAGCCATGATGAGTTCTCACAGGGTACAGCCTTGAATTTTATTAACTCGAAATTAAATCCATAAGGAAGGCAAGAAAAATACTTCTAGCTGGGCATGTGGGCAAGCACTTTTATTCAAACAGATTTGTGTCCTTCTGTTCACAGTGGATGAGAGTTCGAGGCAGTTAGAGCTCAGGTATGAAGAGGACCCAGGCCATATTGAACAAATACAGGCGACTGCTAATGGTGGAAGCTGAGGTAGGGGGCATTCAGAAACAAGTAGTTTGCGCCGCATGTTTCACAGTAGGACATGCACAGGGCTAACAGTTTCTTCTCATTCCCCTGCAGCGTTCAAAGTCATCTTCAGAAATGGTGATGATTGACAGGACCTTCAACCAAAGAGGAGCAGCAACCTGACTCAAGACAAGCGCATGGTACTTGTGGATCAGGTAAAATAAAGAGTAGAAAAGAGAAATGTGGAGACAAATCATTCTCTCAAAGAAGACTTAAAAAACTCTTCTTCTCTTTTTCTGTTTTATAGACAACTATTGGAAGACTTCTGCTGCGGGGATGATGTCCGACTCTTCCAAGACCCTCCCTCAGTCCAGCTGTGGTTAGAATCAGTCAGACAGAATACAGGCCACACGTACAGACAGACTCCCAGCCGGGTATGGAGATCCTGGAGGCGGGGCTGTGGGACAGGTGCGGCTGAGACTCCCGCCACCATGAGAAAACAAAAGCGATCCTGGGCTGGTCAGCAGCTACATTGCCCAGCTCGCCATGTGACAGCCTCACCGCTGCCAACAGTTATCTGCAGGTAACCCCTAGCCTTCGCAACAGCGTCGAGAACTGGGCCTTTTCTGGGGTCACACCACCTGTCCTCCCACCCGACCCAGCCACAGTACCCTCCTCCAGCTCTCCCCACCCCCCCCATCCTGGCTAGATTCAGCTCTAGGCGGCAGTCAACAGCATCTTGGGTGTCCCATTGACATCACTCCCCTATATTTATTTTTTTCTTTCTGTGCAAACTCTCCTGTTGTAATATCTGTTATACCCCCCTGCACCCAAAACCCAGTGTGAAGAGAGGTTAACTCTTCTTTCAGGTCTACGATCTTTGTGACATAATCTCTGACCATGTAGCATGTATTTAATTTTTTTTTTGTTTGTTTGTTTGTTTTTGAGGCGAGGTAGGAGTCAAGTTGAACACAGGCACTTATAATTACCTATAAAGATCCGGGAATGTGTGCAATGCAGCGGACTAACAAATAATAAATGATCTCTGTTTTATTTTATTTGACATTATCTTACAGGGGTAGGGACTTCAGTAGCTTAGATATAAAAGTGTTCCTGTACACATTATCTGAACACCCCACCATTAATATTTTGTGCCAATGATTACCCCAATACCTATGCTGAAAAACAGGGAGGAGGGACAAAGCGATGACTATTGCTCTAGGTTTTTATTTTGAAGTGTTTACATGAAGAGGCTATCCACACGCTCATTTCTTTCCTGCATTACAAAATACACAGTGAACACACACATGCTTTAGTACAATGAGTTCAGTAGATTCATGGTTCAGAGGTGGAGATTTACTTTAAGGTAAGCTCAGTACAGACACATTCACATAGACGAATTGCACTAAACATACTGTTGCTTCTTTCAGGAACTATATGAATATGAGGCTGTTGTCGAGAAGTGTGCACTTGGCTAAACAGAATGTGAACATTTGGAACAGAACCAAAATTTACTTGCCTGCTTTCAGCTGCCTGCAACAAGGATAACCTCTTATTCACACTAGAAACCAGTCAGACTAGTCACACAGACGTATATAGTAGTATTACAGTACTCAGCAGTGCTTTTTTTTTTTTTTTTTACGTGCTTAAGTCACATTTTCATTGGCATTTTTTCTTTTGTACCTTAAAGGTATGCGAGCCCCGACACAGACACAACAAATCTCAAACTCAACCACTTTTTATCATTTCAGTGAGTTTGTGTCCGGGGAGCTAAGTCCTCAGATTGAGGAAGATATGTTACGATATGTTTATCTTTTTTATTTCGATTTTTATTTCCTCATTTTTCGAAATGTCAATAAAAAAAGATGACTGTTTTGTTCATTGTAAAGTGTTTCCCCGGCTTTGTGAAGAGTTTAAATGACCTTCGTGGGTCATTGATTGTACGTACATTTGTCTGCCTTCTGCATATAATTATATATTGATCATATCTGTCTATCTATGCTTTACTACCGTGATATCTCTATCAGGGTGTGTTAATCTGCATACGTACACACTGGTCTACGACTGTGTTTTCATGTAGTTTGGTGGTTTGATTGCCATACTCTTGACTTTATTCCCAAGTGTTTTCGCCCGCACCCCCAGGATGTTTTTTTTCTCACCTTCAAGTCATTTCTCACATTTCCTGTTTTCCCTCTCAGCAGTGCAACCAAAATTAACAGGAGACAGTGTAGCCATGTCCAGAATCACTCTCAGATCTTATGTATTTCTTTGTGGTGGTGACAACAGCTCTGTGGCTATCTTTGTGTTCTGATTTTGTCAGAGTATTTTTGAGTTTTCATTTAGTTTTTGGAGCCAAAATTTAATTTACTGTGATATTTCATTATGACGAAGAATTGGCCATGTATTTATGTTTTTGGAGTAACATTTTATTGTGTAAATGTCCTCAGAAATCTGCACCATGGTGTAAAGAAGACATGGAGATGTCTGCCAAACGCAACACAGGACCAAAGCTTAGGTTAAATGTGTTAAATGCTCCTGGGGTTGATTCTGGACAGTGCCACCTTTCTCTTCTAAACGTGTCTGTGAAATATGCTTGCCAGTATGCTACAGGAGCAGACTGAAGGCCTTTTATATGGGGTGATTGAGAAAAAACATCTGTCTTATTTTTTTTGTGTTTGAGTACCAAGTGGCCATCGCAGCCTGCCTGTTATCTCTGCATCAACCCTTATAGAGCTTTTACATTTACCAGTGCACACTGAGATAACTGGGCTCTCTCTGTTTTAAAATCAAATCTCTAAATGACATGTAGGGGTCAAGTGAGATTTGTAAGTTACTCCTTCAAGCGGTTGCTGCAAAATTTTGTGCCTCTATAGCACTTACATTCACAAGAAAGCTAGTTTTAGACTTGCACAAAGTAGGGACATGTCCAGTGTTGGTAAAACATTGTGTTATCTGGATGCATATCAGTGTCTGAGGGCCTGGTAAGGAACATACTGTGCTTTTTTTCTCCCCTGTTCTCAGTGCAGAGATTTGTTTTTCTGCCTCCATTTTCACTGTTGTTTTGTCTCACTTGATTTGTATAGTTTGTTTTGTACAAAAAATGAAAAGTGAAACACAAAATATTTATAATTTTGTATGGAGAAAAAAAAAGAATGTAAAAAAAAACATGAGAAAATGGAAATTATTTTTTATTGTGTTGGCTAAGAAGCGGCGTCAGGAAAAAAAAAACGTACAAAAATACTGTCATTTCTTCATTTGTAGCTAATGTGTGTTCACTATAGCAGCAAGGAGAGTCAACAATAAATTCATTTGGAATACAATAACAAACTGGTCCAGTCCGGCTGAGAACCTCCTTCAGTGTCCCTCCATTACTATTCTGTGAGTGTTCACACACTGGCGCTGACAGACTGAGCATGCATAATAACATCATGTGACAGGGGAAGCATTTCCAAAGAAAAACAGATTTGTGATCTGCTCCACAGATAGGGATCTTTTCATGGATATTTCACATTTCATGTTTCTCTACATCTGAGCTTCCAGAGAAAGATTTTATCAAGTTAAAAACTGTTGCTTCCCTCTAATCCTCTCATGGACCCCAGCGCCAATGCCTCTGCACAAAGGAGCAAAGAAAACTCTGCATAGCAAACATTTGACTGCCCATCCCTTTTAGGCTTTGTTAACATGACTCAACAGTGACACCTAGTGGAGCTCCTGGGACACACAGTGGGATTTCCTCTTATCATGAGCGAAACTATTTTGATTCTGATACTGAGACCAAAATTGGTCTCAAATCCCAATTAAAAAGTAATTTTTAGAGGATCTCCTGTGCATATTCCCCTCCAAAAATTTAAATAACATGCACACATACTACTAATAATAAATAAATAAATCTGAAATTAAACTCAAACTTTAGTTAATTTACATTAATGACTGTAATGCCCACAGGCTTTCAGATGCCTTTTGCATGAGAATGAGAATGAAACTACTAGTATCAGAATTACAACTCTTCCAGTCGCTTTTGACAAATCTGCTATATCACTTTCTGGGTGGAGGGTTAGATAAGAAGACTGATACCACTCCCATATTAGTCAGTTAAATTTACAGCTGCAGCCAGCCTTAGCTTAGCTTAGCATAAAGGCTGGAGACGGGGAAACAACTCAGGTAGCATCTGCATACCAGTACCTCTAAAGATCACTAGTTTACAGGTTGTCTTTTTTTGTTTAACCCATACAAAAAGAAGTGTAAAAACAGAACCCTCCTCCTACCACAGCTGCTGTTTCCACACACAGTCACGCTTGTCCAAACATCTTCCCTTGACCTTAGTGGAACTTCCTCCAGCGATCCCGCTCTGGAAAAACACACAGGCAGGAACACACCCAGTTACCTCTAAATTCATCCACTACATGAAGCAATACTGAAATGAATCCACACACTTACTTATATGAGGGTAACTCCAGATGTAGCTGAGCACACAGTAACCTGCCAACAGCATGCCCAGTCCGCCCACACCACCTTTCTTCACGTCAATATATCTCCTGTAATACCACTGCCAGCCTGAGGGAAGCACATAGGAGGAGAGGGAACACACACATGTAACAACACAATAAACATTACTGAGTTTGACATGTTGGAAATAGGGTTATTTACTTTTCTTGATTAGATTTAAAAGATCTGTACTGCTCTCACAACTGTGTGGTAAATATGCAGCTAGTTAGCTTAGCATTAAGACTGGAAACAGTGTTTGGACACACCCTGTCCAAAGGTAACAAAATCCACCTACATCTCACTTACTGTCAGTTGTCTTTATGGTTTTATGGAGAGTTATGCGCCAGACAAATTCTTGGCTGGGAGCACTGTCTCCCCTGTTTCCAGACCAAGAAATAACCCCTCCATAAAACCTCAAAAAGTCTATTTTACACTTTTGTATGGATTAAACATAGCAGATATAATGTGTTAATTTGTGAGCTTAAAATGTGCTGGTGGGAGGATTTTGTTTGGACAGAGCCCAACTAGCTGTTCTTTGTTTCTAGGAAGGAGTACAAGCATATTTCCCAAAACGGTTGTTTTAAAAGCACAGAATCACACAGTGATACACAAACAAGAGGCCTAAAGGTATTTAAGGTAAAGGTAAGTTAAATATACACGTTCAGTATATTTCTATGTTGTATATTTGGGTGAGATGTGCGTGATATTGACCTCTTTGCACCATTTCCACCACATCTCTTGGACGGGTGGGGGTTCTGCAGGCCAGCCACTCAGGTAACTCCCTCAGTTTCACCTGTCCAAGACTCCTCTGTGTCACAGACCCTGCAGTTTATGACACCCACAAACAATCAATGCACCAACAGACACACTCTAAACACTTTTTCTTTCATTTCTCTAGGGCTGGGTATCTACTGAGATCTTATGATACCAGTGTTAATCAGATACATGCATTTCAATACGGAAACCAAAACAATGTTCTATTCAGGACCTTACACCAGCCCAAGGTAACGTCCCCAAATGTTTTATTCTTGAAGAACAGTCAAAAACCCAAAGATTATATTCAAACATAATATAAAGACAAGGAAAACCAGCAAATTCTCACATTTTTGAAGGTGGAACCCTCAGACCTTTGGCATTTTAGCTTGAAAAATGGTGAAGTGTTAATCAAAATAGGTTTTGATTAATTTTCTGTCAGTTGTTGAAGATCTGAACAAGATTATAAACCTGACCAGACATTCAGTCTCAGTGTTTGGTACTTGAGGGACATGCTGATCGGTCCTAAAAACAGAACAAAGCCTCAACACCCACCCAGCCCTTGGTTTTTCTGCCAAATACTGACCTTCGGTTTGATTGTGAGCCGTGTTTTGTTTCCTGCGGTCGAGCTTCGACCCATCATCAGCTCTCAGTGTCTCCACCCTCGCCGGCAGAGTTTGTGCAGTAAAAAAGAAAAGATGAGGACTGGAAAGCTGGGCGATGGGTGATGGTGATATTGAGCTGAGTCCTGTCATGCAGTGGCCTACGTTCAGCCCCTCTTTAATGCTGACCGTTGGTGGAGGTGGTGTAGCTTGGCTCACCTGAGACGAGCCAGAGAGGAGGGGAGCTGCAGGGAGGGTTGGTTTGGTCTGAGAGGAACCATCGTGTTGCAGAGGGATTAAGGACACTTGTTTAGACTTTAGCTGGACTGACAGAGATTTTGTTATCATCAAGCAGCTAACAACGTCTTTTTGGTTCTCTGCTGGAACTGCTACTGGACTGTGACTAGTATCAACTCTGGTATTGCTGCGTAGGTTTTTAGCAGTCTCAACCTGGCTCAGTATACTCGCCCCGCTGGACTGACTTGTGGTTTTAGCTCTGCCTAACGTGGCTTTAACATTCTGGAGGGTAATCCTGCTCTGGAGACCACTTCCAGGTTTTGAGAAGATCTTATTCACAGATAAATCCTCAACATCCTCCTTGCTGTCCACCCAGAAGTTCTCTTGTGCATGGGGTCTTGCGCTACCTTCATTTATTGTGGAAAGAGATGGTGCAGCCCTCTTTGACTTCTTTTTAGGGGCGTCTTTGGGTTTAGTGCCTGTGGACGGAGGGGCAGACCTGGTGTTGTCTGGAATAATCTTGGTCTCTGTCTGTGTTGTGGTTCTGAGCCTTAGAGGATCTGATAAAAATGGAGCTGAACCTGAGGGCAGATCTCCTGAGGCAGATCTGGCTCCTTCCAGTGATCCCTTAGGAACTTGGTTGGACTTTGCAGCTTCTATCAGAGCACGGAGACTCTTCTTTTTTGGTTTAGAAACAGTAGGAGATGGAGATAGCGCTGGGGAGGAGATATGGGATGGGGTGGCAGAGGAGGGCATGGCAGCCATCTTGATTTGTTCGGACAGCTTCTGTTTCTTCTTCTTAGTAGACGGTGGAGGCGATGTAGAACTCATGGACAATAACTGTGACAGTGACGACATATTCACACTCTTGGAAGGCGTTGCTTGTGATGATGGCTGTGGTGGTGTGGATGATACTGCAGACACCTTCATGCTCTTCTTTGATTGCGGACTTGCCGCCACTGACAGTGTCTGTGTGGACTTTTTCCCCTTTGCCGTTGGTTCAGAGAGGCCAGCCACCGGCTGAGAGGATGATGTCGTCTGATTCGTTTTGACGTGATGTTCGGTTAGAGGTGTTTTGGAGCTCCCTGCTGCTTTGCAATGTGGCAGGTGACTCTTCAACCTTTTGTAAGTTTTCCCGCAGAATGGGCACACCTCTGTGACAAACAGTGACAGAGCTGTTAAGATTCAGCTATTCAAATACAGATGCAATTTACACTTATTTCAACTATCAATTAATCTGCTTATCATTTTCCTGGTTAATTAGTTGTTTTTATTTGTATGTGAGAAGTGTCCATTATAATTTCCTAAGATTTCCTATGAGGAAAGGTGATGTGTTCAAATTTACAGCTGCAACAACTAGCCAATTAATCAACTAGTGATCATCAATAAATTTTAAAAAATATATAAATTTCAAGCAAAAATGTCTAATATTTTCTGTTTCCAGCTTCTTAAATGTGAGGATTCCACGGTGAATCATTTTGGTCACTTTTCAAGTAAAATTTGTGCAACAAAAATATTCTCTGGTTCCAGTCTCTCAAGTGACAGAATTAGCTGCTTTTCTTTGTCATGTATCATTGCAAGCTAAATATTTTGGATATTTGGACTTGTGGTCAAACAAAACAACATCTGTCTGGCTCTGTGAAGCTGTTATGATCAGTTTTTGACAGTTTTTTTTTTTTTTTTTATAGAAGAATAACAATTAGCGATTAATCGATAAAGTAATTGTCAGATTAACTGATACTGATAATAATTGTTGGTTGCAGTTCAGGTCAAAAACATTTAATAGGCTGGAACCAGAAAACGTTTGTGGCATTTCTGCTTGAAAAATGACTGAAATGATAAATCAACAGTAAAATAGCTGCTGATAAATTTTGTGTTGAACTACTTGATTAATCGACTTGTGCTTTCAGCTCTCAATATGTACAAAACCCACGATACTGTAAATTACCGATATCTGATTGAAAATACATTTGTAGAATTATTTCGTGCTTGGTAAACAGTCTTTGCTTTATGGGCTGACCTTACCCCTGAACTTCCAGTCGCCTGTTCTACTGCAGACTCTACTGTATTCAGTTACTCAGAAGTACACTTAGTCCCAACATAAACAACAACACAAACACATATAATAATGGTAGATATTAGGACACGTGTTTTCTGCGTTTTTTGGTCTTTTTTGTGAATGACAAACATGTGCGTAACACTTACCGGAGCTCATTTTAAACGCGTGTGTCAGGGTGAAGCATGTTCCAAAACTTTGAAAAGTAATGGCGGCGATAACAATGATGAAAAGTTTCACAAATGTACACGAAAATATTAAGTTTCACCAACTGTTACATTAATGCACAGTGGTGTCACTTTTTGGGAGACAAAATCTCATTTTCAGGGTTATCTGACCATGTATCTAACTATTGCAGTGAAAAGGTAAAGACCCTTTAGGTAGCACGAGAGAAGCCTGAGTATAACTAACTAAAATTATCGCAAAAACTAGGTTTAAATTGAGTTATATTATTTTAAAACAGAAAGCCAAAGAGGTGTGGTTGTAACGGGATCTGTCTGGCACATTATATCAAATAATGAAAGTGCTGTATGAACATGTGGTGATCTGTTTAGTGGGTGTGGCGCATTGATGCTTGAATGAGATGATTCACCCCCGTCTACTTCCGTCTTCGCGTAAATCCCCGAGAATGCCGATTAACTTTTGGAAATATTGGTCAAGTTTCCCGCTAAAGCTTTTCATATTTCTGTCATAAGGGTACTTTACATGTTCACGGAAAGAACAAGACATTTAATTTATTAAAAATATGCTTTCGTTGATCAGGTGAAACGGTTTCTTGGTAGTGCCATGGGCCAGCCCATTCATGCTTGTTGCAATAAACTATAGAGGTAAGTTGGCCACGGACCAAGTTTGGCTCTCCATCTCAAGTTAGAAAGAATTATTTTTGTATGTGTAACTGAGTACAAGAAAATAGAGTTGTGTTGAAATGGAAGATACACAGATTTCAGAGGGGATGTGGTTCAAAACATTTTAAAAAAACCGGCACCTCTTGCATATCTATCTTAAAATAACTTAAATTTTAAACATAAATGCATAATATTTATAATATCCAATATTATTCACAACAAAGCTATATATGAATAAATTATATATATACACATATGTACACACATACATATATATACTTAATACTGTCTATACAATATACAAAGAGGAGCCTCATTTCATTAGAAAAGTGTATTTATTGAGACGGTTAGAGTGGCATGAGACTTGACACAGGAATGAATTTCAAAAAGGCATTGGAAAAATTACACAAAAATACATCTACATAAAAAGTCATCTTCATTGGAAAAGCAGTGATTTGAAACACATTCAGAAAGGGGAAGAAATACGCCATTTCTACAACCATTTACATATAAGGAGATAAACCTGAATATTATTTACATGGCAACAGATTACAGTATGTACAAAGCCAGGACTGGAAGCAAACTGAAGCTCACAAGAGCTGTGTTTTTGGAGAGAAACTACAGTCTGTCGATGTGAACAGAGTCGAGAAAGCATGGGTTGATTTGGCAGAGAAACAGAGATTCTAACAGTGCCTGGAAGTTGTCCTCTAACAAAGACTGGCCCCCTACAGAATACAGTTGCTGACAAAAGTATTCAAATCCAGTTGCTGTTTTTTTTGATTGTGTTTTTTTTCTCTACAATTTCAAAATTTATTTTTTAAAGGGAAATCCTAAACAGCACAAGGTTGCATTTTTGAAAAACAGTTTTGAGACACAACTCAGTGCCAACACAGAAATTCTCACGACTGGTTACATCTTACAACAGCGACGTTGGTTCCAGTATATTCAGACGATCTAGAGCAAATCTCTGTACATCTATTAACAGACATTCATCATTCAGGCAAAAAGGGGATCTGTCCCTTTACAAGGCATCTAATCAGAGATGAAAACAAGGAGAGACAGAGGAGGAGGGCGGGGGGTTCTGGGCCAAAGATCAAGGGTCAAAGCCAGGAGGATACAGTACCAAACGCCATCCAGCTAACTGTACTGAGGCCTGGCTGAGTCTCACAGCTCTGCCACCCAGATTAAGATTAGATTATTCAGTTTGTTCACCAACAATGACATCAGCATTGATGCCGGTTTTGATTCAACCCTGAGAAAAACAGTGGACTGCATGTTCACTTGCTGGCTCACCTGCCTAGTGTGCCAACTGAAGGTAATTTTACCCTCAAACCGACCAAAAATAAAAGGACATCTTAATTACGTGTCTAAGGAAGCTGAGACTGACTTTATAAATGTAGATAGAGACACAGGCACAAATGCAGGATTCAAACAGTGATTTGTCTATAAGACATTATGTGGAAAGGTGTTGTAGGTTCAGTCTTACACTTTTCTAGCAGTTTCACAGACAAGGTGCTGGTGCTGGAGCCAGTTTCCACATCAAATCTTTTAACCATCCTGAGCAGCACTTTCACCATCGATGAACTGGTCCCAGCAAAACTGGCTCCGTGCCAGCACTTTCAACCTGCTGATGTTGAACTGAGACAAACAGGTAACTGGGACGGGAAGAGGGAGGAATGGTGCTGCCATAAAAGAAAAAACAAAAACAAAAAAACCCCCAAAAAACAGAAAAACAGACAATTGTGCATTCTCCAGATCATCAGCAACCCTCTACAGATGACAGGGGCTTAGAAATAAGGTTCACAAAGCAGCACTGGAGAGTGCAACTGACATAATGGAGTGATTTTGGACTAGATGAATTCAGTGCTTGGACACGGACTAGCAAATCAACTCTGGCACAGATAATCTTGGTACATTTAAGCCATCTAACTGCTGTTTTCTTACATGTTATTATTTCACCATGGTAATTTCCTGTTTGTTGCTTAGCAAAGGTGTATATGTGGTTAAGAAACCATATGCCCTATTTGTAAAATGTTTTGTTGGTTTCCACGGTCGGGCACTGGCACAGGTGCCAGCACCAGCACTTTGTGAGTTGAAAAGCCCCAGCGAGTCTAGTGCTGTAAGGTGGAGCTCAGGCCAGAGGAGATAGTCTCAAAACAAAGCAGCAGAGATCAGATGTCATCCAACATCCAAACCACCTGCTTGTCTTTTTTTATTTGTTTTTTTTTAAATCACAGACGGTCTGCCCTACTGACTCATTCCCCTACCAAACCCTGAACTAACAAGAAGGCCAACTCTTCAAAAGAGGAGCATAAAAACTAATAAAAAAACGGCTGAAGAAGAATGCTGACGCCTATCGGATTCTTCAGAGGCTGGTCCCTCCCAAGTCCTCTTCAGGAGTGAGGGGGAGGTTTGTCCCCATTCAGGTCCTCTACTTTCACAGGTTGACAGGGGGTCACTGGAGCATGAGCTGTTTGAGGTTGTCGTGGAGGATGGTGTCCTTGACGTCCCGAAACACCAGCCTGATGTTCTCCGTGTTGATGGCCGTGGTGAAGTGGTGGTACAGGGGCTTCTGGGTGCCGTCGCGTCTCTTGGCCCGGAAGCACTCCACCATGAACGCCTGGATGTCCGGCAGGCTGTGCTCCGGCCCAGTGTAGTCAGGAAAGTAGTCCTTGAGCGGAACGCTCTTCACCTTCTCCTCCAGTAGGTCTGTCTTGTTGAGGAAGAGGATGATTGAAACGTTGATGAAGACGCGGTTGTTGACAATGGTCTCGAAGATGTTGAGCGACTCACGCAGACGATTAGTTTGCCTGTCCTCCATCAGCACCTGTGAAATACAACAGAGGGATTAATTACAATTACGACTGCTACTACTTACTGTACGTGTGTTTAAAGTACTACTAATTAAAGCAGTAACAATAGCAGTAAAGATAGAAATAAACAGAGCCCTAACACGGTGCCAACTTAAGTTCTAATGCCTTTCAATTCTGCTTAGTGGCCTTGTTGTGAAACAGGGTTACAGTTTAAGTATTCCTCTCAAACTGTGAACCAAGTCAAATTTGTTTTTTGTCTTAGCACGTGCAGAACAAAAAGTGTGAGCTCTAGCAGTGGGTCAGTTTTTATCTAGAAGTTAAACGGTGTAGGTAAGGTTAACCTATTGATGTATACTATATATGTATATGTATGGTAAGTGTTGTTGGTATAGTGCACAGCAAAAGGGAACAAGAGCTGGAGGAGCCTCCTGTGTTGTTTACATTCACTGTTTGCGAGCGCTGTAGTTTCTATTTGGCAACGCTGTTGAACTGAAGACACATGTACATCTGTGTAAACACACCAAACATGCTAACCCATTTCAGTCTGCATCTTCAGTCAGTATATTTTTTGGATACTGACTGGGAGGTATGTCCTTCGCCTCTCAGTGCAGTTTCTGACTGCAGATTCAGACAGAGCCAAAGCAATAGAAACCACTGTGACAGGAATGTTTACTGCTGCAGACGTGTAACTATCCTCTGCCGTACAGAATATGGGGTTCCATGTAAATCCAAACTGATACATCAGCTGGATCAATACTAACACAGACCTATCAACATCAGTGTATACGTTGGCCAGTAGGTGATGAAAATTTTCAGCAAAAAAGATGCCAAATTTACATTCAAGTTAGTCATAAATATCAGAATCAAGTATGAGTTGGGGTCTACTTGTACAAACTTGTACAAACAAGCACAATGTTAATATGTACATCAAAATAACATACAAAGAAAAGACAAAGATGTTATTGTGCAGGCATTTCTTCTGTTTTCCCTGCTCTATCAAACATGACCACAAAACTGAGATTTCAAACCATAATTTGTCACGTCAAGTAGAACTTTATTTGTCCCCAGAGGAGCAATTGTTTAATGCAAGATAAAACAAAACCACACAAATTTCAGTGCTCTGTTTCATTTTGTTTTCCTTTGTAAAGAGATGATGGATCATTGTACCTGCCAATGAGCTGTTTATATAATCTCTATAAAAAGTATAAGCTAAAGAAAGTGTGGGTGGGGAGGTACTTTTTGTTTGTAGTGTAATGAAGAACAACAAGGATGACGTGCAACCAACTGTTTGATCACAATCACTGGTCTGAGTCTTAACCACTAACCTACCACTGAATGTAGGAGCATATGAGCTCAAGAGTCACCACATGCACAAAATATAGGTGACAGTGATACAACAGTTTCAGTTGGAGGTCTAATTTGTTGAGTTGTATTTGAGGTGTATGCCTACACATGCTGTGAGATAAATCTCAGCAGTATAGACCAACAACTCCACAGAATAGGAGAGCGCATATAGACACAGTGATCAGGATTTATCACAAAGTCATCAAACATTATCTGCTACAACAAACTCATTAATGCGCCAGTTATCAGACTTATCTCAAGTCTGTGTGTGTATGTGAGAGAGACAGGAAATGAGATACCACCGGCACAACAGTAGCATGTTTTCACCTGATCATATTCAGAGGAGGAGACGAGGAAGAGGATGGAGGTGACGGAGTCGAAGCACTCGAACCAACGCCTTCGCTCTGACCGCTGCCCTCCCACGTCCACCATCTTGAAGGGAACGTTCTTGATTTCAAAATCATATTCGTGGATGCCTTTGGTGGGTTTACGGGCCAGCAGGATGTCCTGTTGACTGGGAAGATAATTCTGGAGGAGAGATGGAAAGAAAGAATGAATTAGTGTCTAGAGTTTGTAACCTGTTGATATTGGTTACTCTTTGACATTTGGTCGTATAATACCTTCAAAACCACATGCTACAGTTTTAAATGTCCTTTCATAAGAGGATGCAAACAGCATAATAAAACATACTAAAGCAGAAAAAATTGTTTTGCAAGAAATTAGTGGGCCTGCGTCAGCTTCTTTTCATTCAGGTGAGGTAAAGAAATACATTAGTATTACCTTGTTTAGTCAATTTTTGGGAAATTTTCAGAAGAGGCACTTCTGATGTAGGTTTTCAATCATGGTTAAAATGGGCTCAAGTAACTTAGTGATCAGCACAGAGATGACACATTTATGAGCTTTGAGGAAATTACAGCAAAGTGTAACATTACAAGGAAACACTTTTTAAAGTACTTCCTGCCTAAAACAAACCAGTGGAAAGGCCCACACTTTCATCTCTGGAGAAACGTAACATGAAAACTGCACTGCTAAAGGTTTAATGTTGTGTTTATAACTGGGTTATGTCTGTTTCTACAGAAACCTCTAAACTGGAAGCTTAGCAGTTGCAAATATCTGCTGGTATTTCCAGGGAAGCTTGTGTTCAAGCTCAGACACAAACTATACTACTAGAACCGGATGAATTCCTGTCACACTAAATAAATATAATGACAAAAAGTCTAATGGTTCTCTCATTTAACATTTGGTTATTAACATGATCTGGTAACACTTTAACTTATGCTATTTAGCATTAATAAGCAGCATGTAAACATTTAACTAATGGTTTCTAAACAGAATTTAATGTGATTGTAACTGTTTATTAATGTACGCCTTAGTCAACAACTGTAACTCAACCTGTGAACACTCATAAGTGGAGGCTGCTGTTTAAACATATAATGACTGACAATACAATACAACACAGTTGTAATAATATAAAATATGTCTTCATAGAATAATTTTATCTTTATGTTATAAATACATTAGAGTGTATTATCAAACATTTATTAAATGTGTATATACTGTTTACAAATGCTAAATAAGGAGACTTAAAGTAAAGTGTTACAAAAAAAAACATTTTTGATGTAAATACCTCAGGTATTTGTAATTAACTTACACTCTCTGGATCTTAATTTCAAGACAAAAGCGTATAAATCTGTAGATATGTACATCTGTATTTTACAAGCAAAGCTTTTTTTGCCCTGAAGAGGGAAGTGAAGCCAAACATCATGTCTGGGTTAAAAATATGGCAAACTTTGAGAAGTTAACTCACAACAGCAACCTTCTCATGAATGAAGAACAGGGCTACGATTGAATAGAAATGTAATAGTATTAAGGGGAGAAATAGCAGCTGTTATTTATTTAGCAGTTTGAAGTATTTTACTTTTACTTTTTTTATGTGTCAATGTTGTTAATCTCTTTTTTAATAATTTGGGTGTATGCAAGAGGAGAGAAAAATGGGGATAATGTGAATAAAATACCCTAGTGTTCATACGCTATTTCAAGAAATATGGAAAACAGCATGTGTATTAGAAAAACTGATAATAAAAAGATTCCCTAAAAGCAGGTGGATACTAGACAGCAACTTGAGGAAAATCAAAAATGATAAAGTTTTAGCTAAAACTAAAAAGTATGAATCTATTATGGGACCATGTGCTGATTCGGTACTGTAGCTAACAGTGGTGATAGTCTTTAGTCTGGAAATGACTGAATCTACCATTGCAACAATCCCACATTTAGTCTATAGGTGTGTAGTGTTTACTGAAAGCTGCCATCAAAAACAAACCAATATTTCTGCCTTCATTTAAGACTTGAATTAAATGTAATACTTTTTATTAGATTTTAAGGCATGTTTTTAAGGAACTTCACTCCATGCTTTTTAAGGCTTTTCTACGCCTGCAAATACCCTGGTATTATATCTATTAGTACTTAGTCAAACCTCCCAAACCTACGTGACTGATGTAATGCAATGACCAGTTTTCTCATGGTTTAAGTGGTCAGCTAATGGGAACCTCTTCACCCAAAATGTCAGCACTTTCCTTGGTGAACAACCATCCTAGCTGTTTGTCAGCTAACCTTAAATTGTCTAGACGTTGCAATATTAACTATAACATGTACACCATGTTTGATTATAACAATCAGTGCAGGCAGAAACAACTTACCAGGTCGCCAAGCTTATCCAGATTATCCAAGAAATATTTCACTGACTCACCCTGCGACAGGACAGAGGAGGAATTTCTGTTAATTCTATGCAATTTATTAGATTCAGTCATTTTAAAATCAGGAGCAGAACAATACACATACATACAACTGCTACCTTTGCAGTCATTAGTTAGTAGTCAGACATTTGTTGCTGTTGTAGAGGCCTGAAGTTGTTGCAGGACATAATCTCTCTTTAGCTGCTGCACAAACACACAGGTAATCTGTTTTTTTCTCCGTCAAAAATGTGTGTCCGCCTGAGACCTGACTCTGCTCTGAGGAGCTAAAGCAGGATGCAAAGTATTTGGTATTGCAGTAGACACGTGTTTGAGAGTGTTTCTTTGATCTATATAGAAATGTGGCTTGGTCTGTGTATGTGTGTGTGTGGAGGGTGTTTTTTCTAGGCCGTTCTGACGATGTTTGTGCGCAATTAGTGCAAGCCTAGACATGAGTGTGCCAAGACTGAGATGCATTCCTTTATCTCTCTCTCTCTGTGTGTGTGTCCTGTACTCAACATACACTAAAAATTGACTGCAAAAAGCAAAAGACAGTTTCCTTGCCATCTTTTCCTGTGGCCCACAGTATCACCGCACCTTTTCTGGGGATTTTATTTTGCATGTATTTTGCATTAATGGCACCCGTGCTACAAAATTCAAATCTCATCAGCAGTAGTGATTAGTAGTGGGCTGTATTACTGTGAACTAGCGCCATGTAGCAGCCATTTCCCTCACTGTAAAGCTTCTGTACTCACCTTTTGATCTTTTAAAAAACTAACCTGACCTGAAAAACCTGTGTCTGTGTGTGTCTGCACATGGGATATGTGTGCAAGGCTAGGATTACTACAAGGGAGGAGCAGAATGGCGTGGTGCTACGGTAAAAAGCCTACAGCAAGAAGAGTTACCTTTCTGTGGAGCTAAATTTAAATTGTGGCCATAACTGGCTTTGCTTGAGTAAATCAGCTCAAATCTGAGGGGACTGGTGGTTTTTTAATTGTTGAAAATCACAGATATAAAAAAGGAGAAGAGAAACAAGGAGAGCAACCACTCTGGGCAGTTTATATGAATGTGCTGTAAAAGCAAAACTGAAACGTAACATTATATAATTTGTCAGTATATCATCTGTAAAGTAGCCACATAAAATATATTCTAGTCTGAGGTGTTTTTGTGACTCATCAGCAGTATATGTTGCTACACTGATAAAAGAAAAATAATCAGATGAGAGGGGAGAGAAAATATTCATGTTTGGTACTAAAAACCCTCCTCTGAACTCTGTACCACACAAAGTGAGAGAATGCATGTGTGGTTTCAGTATGTACATGTGTTTTTAATGATAAATACGAGCAAGCCTGAAGGCACGTGTGATTTGTGATGCAAATAGTTAAGGCTGCCAGGTCAAAACACAATGGGTCGTATCTGCAGGCAGAGAAACAAATTAGTCCACACTAACAAGAGCAGGAAGAATTTAAAACAACTCCCAACAGAACAACTCTTCAGCTGTTGCTTCTGGTTTTTATGTGTGATAATGCCCTGAGGTTTTAGATTCAATTTATTTCAATTAAGCCTTAATTTCAAGGTTTTCAACACCATGATGGACTGCACATAGTAAAAAGTAACAACTAAAAAATTACTTGTTTTGATTGACCAACAATCCAAACCCCCAAAATATGAAATTGACTATAATTTAAGCAGCAGATCTTCACATTTGAGAGGCTGGAACCAAGAAGTGTATTTTTGCTTAATAAATGAAACAATAACCAAAATAATATCTGATTAATTTTCACTTTATGACCTTATCGTTTCAGCTGTACGGTAATCTGTATCTTTGTGTAGTCCTGTGTTGGTGTTATGCATAAACTGACTGTAAATAAAGAATGAGATTTAACCTAACATGTAAACTTGTAAATAAAAGAATAAAGGCTGCAACATTTTTCCCAACTACTTTAACTTTTAAATACACTTCTATAACTCTTTGTTTGCTGGACTGAGTGTGTGTCTTGTGTCTTTGTTCATTTGTTTTCTGGTGTATAATTTGACTAATGTGTAGGTTGCTTAATAACAGAATAAACCAAACGAACAGTTTCAGTGGTTCATGAATTATCCCTGGCAACAGAGAGGTGTAGTACATGTAAATACATTTTTCAGGCAGATTCACTGGTTCCAGCCTCTAAAATTACAAGATTTGCTGTTTCTTTTGTTTCCCATGATGACAAATTGCACATATTTTGTTTTTAGACTGTTGATTGAACAAAACAAGCAATTTGGAGATGTAAACTTGTAGTTTTAAGGGGCATTTGTCACAATTTTCTGATCTTTTTTTGCACAAAAATATTCAGAAATAATAGTTAGTTTCAGCCGTGCATGCACACAAAATATATGTGTGTCCTTGTACTTGTAACTTGAGGTGTGTGACACTCTTAGTGTTTGTGTGCAAATAACACTGAGTAGGAGAGCCAGGGCTCTGTTTGTAAGCATAAAGCTGTTTAACTACAGATCAACATTCCTGCTCTGATCACTCTTATTCCCCTTTTCTGTCTGCACAACCAGCTCAAACCAACAAGCTGTGTGTGTGTGTGTGTGTGTGTGAGAGAGAGAGAGAGAGAGAGAGAGGGAGAGAGGCTAACAAAACGCTATTGAGAACAGTTCAGCCTTATGCAACTGACAGAAAAATTTTAATATTCTGCTTTTGTCTCATTACTGAGAACGACTTAAGAGTGTGTCCCCTATTCTCTCCTAAGCGTGGGGCTCCTCAACAGCTGGACAATGTATAACGTTTATGACATGACCCGACAGCTTACGTAAAATAAGCAAATACGGGGCAGCAGAATTGGGAATTTTTCAAACCACAGCAGGTTGTGAAAGTAATACCAGGCAAAATAAGAGCACAGAAAGGTACCAGTAAGGACGTGAACGAATTCACGACCACAGCTGTGGTGTTATTTTGGGTTAAATGTCAGTGTGTTAAAATGTACATGCTGACAACCAAGACATGAGGAGCAGGGAGAGGTGTAAACAGGAAGCTGACTCAATCACATGTCTGAAGGCTTGACATAAAGGGAGACAAGAAAATCACAGTGAGAGATACAGAGATAGAGGAAAGGGAGGATAAATTCAGAAGAAAAATCAGTTTCATTTTCTATTTTCGCAGCTGGTTTCCCCGCCTTTTAACTCTCTGACTCTTTTTTGTGAAAGCCACACTTGAAACGCTTACTGGATTGAGTTGTGTTAAAGCCACGTTTTTAAAAAGTTCAATGTCAGCTGGTACAAAAACTGGCCCACCATTTAGTTTCAGTGATGTCATCTCAATGTGTGTGTGTGTGTGTGTGTGTGTGTGTGTGCACATCCACCTACCAGCTGAAACTCCCTACGACGATCGTAGGCATTCTGTATACCCGAGTCTGCCCACAGAGATTTGATGGCGGGCATGTACTGCAAGAAAGTAGACGTCTCCAGCTTGCCGTTGGCCATCTTAGCTGACCGGGTGTCGAACGCCATTAAGCTGTCCCCATACTGCTGGTTGTTCGGGTCGCCCCATGGGATGTGCAGCTTCTCCCGCGCATCCACCAATACACGTACACCTGGTGGTGGAGTGAAAAGATTGTTTTCAGAGAGGTCCACTGGTAGCAGCTTAAAACCTTAGCAGATCAGATACAAATGAAACCTGTCCTAGAAACCTGTTTTGTCTGACAACAGTGATGTAGAGGGGTGTAAAAATTCTGACTATGAAAGGCATCACAGCTACAAGATAAACATAATTCATTAGATTAGAAGATTCACAATTCACCATTATTTTAATTACTGATTCATCTACCCATTATTTTCTCACTTACTCCATTAATCATTTAGTCTATAAAATGTATGTAGTGAATGATGCTTGTTTTGTCTGACCAACTAGATCATCAGTTCACTCTCATGTGTGACAACGTAAAACATCAAATCCTCATATCTGAGAAGCAAGAAACAGGAAACATTTGACAATATTTAGCTTAAAAATGACTAAAACAATTAGCCAATTACCACAATTAATCCACTACCTGTTACAACTTGGTTTACAAGAGTAATGATTAAAATGCCCACATTTTCCTATGGTTTCTGTACTAACAATTAATCTCATTGACATATATAGAGGTGGACAGTTAAAGCAACATCGTACCTTGCAAATGGTACAAATAAATACATTTTTGAAGCTTATACTGATTTATATTACAGTTAATACATTTTGGGACGGTTGTCTGGCATTTACTCAACACTGTGGCAGGTTATGGATAATTTTGTTTACCTTGAAATGTACTGCATTGTAAAATGTCCCTGTTATTTAGTGCACTCTCTGTACATACAAAGAGTGGACAAACAGGAACACATTTCAACATAATGCAGTGGTGGGTTTACCCTCCATTATCTTCATCCCTTGGCTGGCTGTTGAGCAACAAATCTTGCCTATGGCTATTTGAGACTGCTGGCTTGTGTGTAGCCATGTTGAAAATTTTTAAATATGTTATGTCTATACGGCTGTGAGCTCGTCAAAATGAAAATTTAAGCAGAAACACGGTTCTTATGGGTGTGCCGACAACAGATGTAGACTGTTTATATATGTCCTCTCACCCAGCCCAGCGCTGCTCAACAGATGTGGAAACTTTCCCATCCATTTTCAGCGTCTTTCTCGGGCATTTCTGTCGCAGCAATATGACTTTATTCCCCCTCCTAGTGTACCTGCCGTTAGCAGTGAGGTTACCTTTGATAACGTTGCTGTAAATCGTGCCTCTGAACTCCTCTCGGGCTTGCTGGTCGAAGTCCTGGCCGTGGATGATCCGCATTTGTTTGAGGAAAGTCGACTTGCCGCTCTCGCCAGCGCCTAGCAGCAGGATCTTCACCAGTCGTTTCACATACGTTTTCTCTCGGGAGAGACATCTGTCGATCTCCTTGGACTTTCGGAGCTGTTCCACCTCGCCGCTGTTAAGCAGGCAGACAGGTAGACAAACTTTTAACACGGACCTGGTCGGCAGGAAATCCGCCATGTTCGCACAAACTTCATCGATGCTAATTTGATGCGCGTTCGCGGGGCGCAGGCACGGGACCAAGCCCCTTCCCTAAACTCAGGAAGTAGTGCTGCTGACAGTTTACCATCAATCTTAAGCCATTCTACGCGTTTTAAAAATGTCTTGTAAACTCACAGAAATTTTGAATTTTATCATTAACTACGTATGTCTTGACACACACAAATATAACTAACGTTAGTTTCTATGAAGTTTACGTGAATATATTCCAGCTGAAAGTGTGAATATAGCTAGTTTTAAGCTTTTAACGGTCTTAATGACGCAGTTACACGATTTACAACTAAAGTGCTCAGTTTCACAGAGAATTTAGCTAAATGTAAGCACCCTGTTGTGTTTTTAACCAGCAAAACAATCTAAAAATGCAGTTAATTTTAAAATAAATCGGAACACTGGACTAGACTAGGTCGCCCTCTGCTGGTTCACTTTGGTCACTGCGTAACACAGAGTAACAACCACCCTCTGATTGGTTGATTCTTCTCTCGCTTTAGGTATGCTGCTTTCAAAGGCCGTTGGAAATATAAAAAAATACACTTGAAAGCGCTTCAAAAGATCAGCAAAATTGGAAACTCTCGCGGAAAAGGTCCGACTTCCAATGAGTAGGCCTTTTTTGAGTCGCCATGTATATTGGGTATATATGAGGTGAAGTCACACTATTGCTGTTAATAACTGATGAATAAAATGTTTTATTTTTATTATTCCGATCTTTTTTCATATATTGTGCATTTGCATGGTTCGTTTGTATTACAAACCTCCTGTGTTATTAAGTCAGTTTGATCGTAACATCCACCTGTATGCGTAAGATGATAATGTAACAACATGTTTACAATTTCCGAGCCTTAAGTAGGAACCAGTGGAGAGCACTTGAAGGTAGCACCAGTATCGATTATTGCAGTTCCCCTTTAGCATCCCCACACGACACAGGGGTTCGCAGGCGACTGTATCACTGTGTGCGTGTGTGAGAGAGACTGAAAAGCACCAGACATCATGACCATTAGAAACGCTATCCGAGATCATGGACAGAGATATCGACCACGGATGGCTTGTCTCAAAAAGGTAGGTTTTCCTGTTAAATCGGTGGTGATGGCCACAGCCTGGCTCAGGCTTATAGACTATATCTTCAGACGCATCTATAGATAGATAGATCAGTTATATGAATTATCTAACGCAATGCCTGGACTGTAGTGGCCTCTTGTAACCTCAGACACATTGGCTGATCCGGCATTTGCTCTTATAACTGCGTTAGCCTTTAAAACAATCTGTATTCTCCACAGGTTCTCAGAGGAATTCCCAGTTTCCTGATGTTTTTAGTGTATACATTTATTTGTGTTAGACATTTTTATAAAGGACAAAAACGTACCGTTTGAGCTACAGAATGCTTAGAAGAAATGCAACTAAACTAATAACAAGTATACCATGTTTCAATTATGCATTTAAATCACAATTTTGGTTACATGATTAATTAGAAAGAGTGGAAAAATTCTATTTCATTAGACCTAAGCATTAAAACATCAAAATAGAGCAAATCATGTGTCATTTTGGTTCCTGTGCACTCTCTATATCTGTCTGTCACACTAAATGTTAGACTGTATTTTGTTGCAACCTTTTCACGGTGATAAGGTCGTTCAGTTTAATAAGCATTAAGCCTGGATCAGTATCAGTGCTTCCATCTACACCACCCAGCTGCTGGAAAGAAGTTAATCCAGGCACCTGTGCATTGGAAAACAACAACTTGGTCCTGTAGCCAGAACTTGGCTCAATACATCATCTCACACTTAAATTTCCTTCATGTCAGGAGTTGGATATTTAACTCTGTCATTAGAGTAAATTGTGCAGAAAATAACTGAGACAAAAGTGAATGAAGCCTCATTAGCAAAAATATTGTAAGAGTCTAATGATCACAGGTGCAGCACTCGGGAATGTTCTCAGAGAACTCATTTCCAGGAGAACTTGGTTTTACTTTGGTTCCTGAAAGCCCACTTTGGTCCGACTCAGCCTGGGGCTTATAGCCTCTCTAGGATAACTTCAAAGCACAAAGCCACTTCAAACAGGCCAGGGAGTCATCCGCATACACTCTGCCTCTCTCTCTCTCTCTCTCTCTCTCACACACACACACACACTGAATTGATGTACTGCACAATTTCCTTGCTTTCCGGTATACACACCTGAGCTGTGGGGATCTGTGGGGGGATCAGATGATATGATAACTAAAAAAGCTGTTTGCAGTGACTCACCACAAAACCCCCCACACAAGCCAAACAAAAGCCATGAGATCAGGGCACATAACAAACCTCTCATCTCACTTAGTGCAGTGCTAAGGTTCAGAACTGCAATGTTGTTTTTGGAAGAAAAAGTTGAGAGAATTCACTTAATCACAGTCACTACATCACCCAACATTGGTCTGATAGGAAGTATTAATCACAAGCTTTGATACTGAGCCTCAACATCTTAAGAGGGACAATTTGCCTCAAAGTTTCCAAGGCAACAAAAGGCAATTAGATGCTATTTTCCTCCAAATCGTTAATTAAACAGAAAGGAGGTTAACAGTGGTGTTCATGCTGAGGATCATAATAATGTTCATTATCACCATCATACCCCAGAAAGATTACATTCACAAAAATCCAACTAACCTACTTTTTCAAAATCCAGAAATGACCGTATGCGCTGCTGTGATTTTCCCAACCTGTTGTCAAAGCAGCCTGTTGGCATGGTGACCTCTGTCCCCTCCCCGCTACAATCAGTTGTCGCGGTAACCTCCTCTTACCCCTTCTGATATCCCCCATGCAGGCGGAGAAGGTGCTGCTGGAGATGCAGGACCCCAAAACAGGAGTCAAGTCGCAGCCTCAGAGACTAGTCATCACAACAATACCACACGCTATAGCTGGTAAAGACACACACATATACAAACACTGACAAACACACATTTACAGCAGTACACACTTGATGTTATTCAGCAGCTGATTGAGTGATTTTTTTCCCTGCATAGTCTTGCTGGAGGATACCAGAGCTCTGGGCTCAAACTCGAGAGCTAGAGATTTCATCTCCATGACAACCCACGCGATCTCAGAGTCAGAGAGAAAAAGTGGGAGGTGAAGGAGGAGGATAATAGGCGAGATGGGGGAAAAGAAGCAGGAAACAGAGACAGAAACAAGAGAAAAACACAGAGAGAGATAGTGAGGAGGTGGTGGTGGTGAGGGGAGGTGAGAGAAGAAGAGAGGAACCTAGACTATGTCATCAGTGAGCTTTGAATCCAGGTAGCTGAATGAAGGAAGTAAAGCAAACCTGCAAATCCTTTTCTTTTCTTTTCTTTTCTTTCTTTTCTTTTCCATTTTCTTTCGTTCTCCTCACCTATTTGTCTTCTACTTCTCCTGTCTTCCTCCTCCTCCTCCTCCATCCGTCTCCTCACATTAGCTGTAGAGGCTCTGGGCCGTTGACACAGTCAGTACGTGGTCTGTCAGAGAGGGGTCTGGCATTTTACAGGCACACTCCACCACCTACCCATCAACACACACTCAACACTTTATTTCTTGTTGTTCGCTGTCAGAGCTGCTTTTGTAACTGTTTTTAACCTCTGACTTCTCATTTGCATCTTTCCTTTTATTCTCAGGTGAAGACATAATTGCATGGTTAGCAGACAGATTTGAATGAACTCACAAGGTGAGAGATGAAGCAACTCTTACCATTAATATACTGTATGTACATACATGTTATTTCAATTCCTGCTCATCTCTGTCTTTGGTCCTCAGAAGTACGAGACTTGGGCTCCATGCTGGTGGCATTAGGATACACATCTACCCTCTACAGACCACAAGCGCTTGGTAGTCAAACCAGATGCATCTCTATCGCTTCCAGGTAAACACACCATATTTCACATTTGGGGGAATGGAGCTATTTACCTTTTTCGGGCTATGGTAAATTTCAAGTTATGCTACAGCCTCATTCAGACAGAAAATATCTGAAATTTCCTTTTAAAGGCTTTGAAAGCTGAGTTGAAACTTTCCCAACATCTAGTTACATTATAACCTACTGGTCTGTGAGGCATTAAGCCATCTTTATTGATGCTGACTTGATTGAGGTGGGACAACATATAACACGCAATGACAGGAATTAACATCTCATTAGGCTGTTGTGGCGTTGCCGATCGGTAGGCAGGGCTGCTTTATTGGCCATAGATTTCCTGGATTTTATATTGATGTGATAATGAAGAATGGAGCTGAGAGTCATTCCAACCTCTAAATTTATTTTTTTTAACTTATTTCTTCATAACTGCTCTAACATGAAAACATAACATTTACAACATGAAATAGTTTGAGGATGAAAAAAAAAAAAAAGGCAGAGAAGGATCATTTATATTTGTGATGTACAATCTCAGACTAGTCTGGTTTCATTCCTGACCTAATTTTATTATTCTGACGACCTGCATCAAAACAAATCCAACTCACAACAATACGTCTGACTTGATGTTAAACCTACTTTTTGTCCTTTTCAGACACCATGCTTCTGGCCCCACAGCAGTGGCCGTTGAGGATACAGATTATGGTGAGTGTGACTACATTTAATCTTGTGTCTTGGCACTCAACACTCAATAAATGCTCTGTCCTGTTTCATTTTACTGGAAACCTTGTCTACCTGAAAAGAAACACTATACGGAAGAGGAATCCTGGGCTGCGAGCAGGTAAGAACAAGACTGAGACCCCAGAGAGATTTGTGTTTTGTAGGCCATTACTGACATGTTGTTTATTTCCTCCAGAACAGTATAACCGTCTTCACAAGTGGATGAATCATAAATGGGGATTTCATAGTGATGCAAGCTAAGGAGAACAGTACAGAGCCAAATTGAGAGAAACTCAGAGACATCACACTCGATTCTAAGAGTTCTGAGTGTTACAATTCTGTGTGTTTGTGTGTGTTGTTAGAGCTACCCAAAGGAGAGGAAAACGGTTAAGTGGTTTTGACTGCCAGGAGAGAGCCTACTGGGTGGTTCACAGGCCTCCAGTGAGATCACACACATACACACACACACACCCACGTGCAGATAGTTATCAGACTTATACTGCACACACAGGATGCAACTTCATGTAGATAGCAGTGGCTTGCAAGCAGACAGAGAGGTCTGAAAATAAATTGCACTCCACCTCTATACTTCGCAGGGTATCTCATTATCTCTACCCATGATGCCTCATTACCATTGCATGTCCAGTCACAGGAAAAGGGCATGGCCCCAGTTAATATTTCACACTGCGTAGGAGAATGTGGTGCAGTGGTTTTAGCCTCGTGCTCACAACTGTCGTGATCTTGATTTCACCCTGTGTCGTGAGGCTGGATCACCGACCAGCTGCAAAGTGGGCAGCTACTTTCCAGACCTGCAGGGTTCCCCAAATGACCCAGACTAAGTGTGTGTGTCAAGTGGACTGTGGTGGTGATTAGGGTACGTGCAGTGCATTCCATAGAAAATATCAAGTGAAATGATAAGGATCTAACACTTTACAACGCGGCGGGCCCCGGACATGAGATTAAATATGATACATATTCCTAAAAATGTATTTCTATCAAACTATCTAAAAATAATTGGGACACAGCAAACCTTGGGTCAGGTAGTACACTCGCTTAGCTGGAGCACTTGTTAGTCTCTGTGGTTTGTGGGCAAAATAGTAAACTGCCATGAGCAGTAGTTTGCATTGTAATTAATGGGCACCTAAAGGTGAGCCTGCTGGCAGACTGCAACCAGCAAAGCTCCAAGACAGTGAAGTGACAGCATCATGGTCAGCGCTAGAACATTGTGTAACAGAAGCACAAAGTTGAATGGTTGATACAGTCACCGAGCTGACTCATTGATATCATTTAAGCTCTTTAACATTAGCCACCGTCAGCCACTGGTCATTTCCAGACCAAGCAGTGTAAGACTGCAAAACCTCTGAGGGCTATGCATATGCGACCTCCTCTTTCCTTTCATTACTGGATGTGAACTATTAAATAAAATTGCTTCACCACTCTGATACTAAGCTTAAGAGGATACTGTAAAGCAACATTTGATATATTATTTTTTTCCCAGACAAAAACACCTGACTTCTACGAGAGAATTGTAAGTGAGATTTTACACTCTCACTCTCTCTGTGACTTTTCCAACATTTTTCTCTCACTGTTTCATCTAAACCAACAGTTGTGTTAACCATTAGCAGTGATCTGCAGAGACAGACCTATTTCCCTCACATTTTTACAGCTGTCATCTCTCTTCTGCTTCCTGTAGATGATCTTTACCCAGCAGTCTATCATGAGGCCCAGAGTGAAGTCATCAGTGTCCATTGGAGCGTAAGATAGCCCATCATATTTCCAGTTCTCATATATTTGTGACCAAACACTGGTTGGTTCAGACTGGTTGCATCATAATATAGAGTATGTCTCAAAATAGGAGACACTTAATATCTGTATTATAACTTAAACTGACTGACCTGCAGATAGAGGTCAGGTAGAAGTCATGCACAGATGAGATTAGATGAGCAAATCTGCATCAAAATACTCATAATGTTGTATACTGTTCTCGTAAAATATTTTCATTCAGGAAAGCACAGCAACTCTTCAGAAAATAGTATATAGTCACATGTTAAATGTTAAAAGAATTCTTGTATTCAAAATAAAAAGCTTATAACTCAGACTAAGTAAATTCTTTCCCCCTGTTTTTGCAGATTGGTCAAATACTGCGCCACCTATAACAGCCACGACCCTTTCCTCTCCAAGTGTCTTCCCAGTAACCCCTGGCTCACTGATGACGTCACATACTGGACTTTGAACATGCCCAAGTGCGTCATCTGAGGATGATACGTAATCTGTGCTGTGTTCATTGAGATTCAGCTGAATTAAAAATAACTTGCACATTTTTTCAATTTAATGATTTTCTTCCTCTGTGGTTATTTGTGTGTGTGTCAGTGTGGAAATACCAACTAAAATGCGTGTGGAGAGGTGGACGTTCAGCTTCAGAGAGCTGCTCTCAGACCCTCGAGGACGAGATGATTTCAGGCTCTTCCTGAAGAAAGAATTCAGTGGTATGAATATTGCTCTTGCAAACTTGCTACACTGTAGATTCATTTTTGGTACCCCTGTGTTTATTCTACAGCCATTGTGATAACTGTGTTTCCTTTTCCATTAATTTCTCCTCTATTTTGAACCGTTGTAGGTGAGAACTTGGCGTTCTGGGAAGGTTGTGAGGATCTGAAGTGGGGCACAGCTGCAACGATGAGGGAGAAAGCTGAGCACATCTACAAGTAATGACTTGTAATCTCTTAATTTCTAGTCTCCGTATAATAAAAGGGTTTTCTTTAATGAATGTTCATAGCAGTAAAGGTGAAAAACACAGGTTAAACGATTAGTAGACAAACTGATCATTTCATTAATCGATGACAGAAAGCTAATTAGCAACTGTTTTGATAATCAATCGACTGTTTCAGTGAATTTTTAAGCAAAAAACAAGAAAAAATAGTCCAAATATTCTCAGGTTGCAGCTTTACATCATTGTTAACATTGTTAATATCCTTGTTTTTTCACTATTCTTTTTAACATTTCATTAACTTAACAATCAGTTAACAAATTGAAAAATTAGCTGCAGATTAACTCACAATGACAATAATTGCCAGTTGCAGCCCTACTTGGGAAATGATGACTGAGTGATGATTAAATGTTAAAAGAAATGATTTCATTCATTTTGAAGCAGCTGTGAGGATGTTTTCACCATCAACTGAAACCCAAGAGAAACATCCCACAACAGTCACTTTGTGCACTCTTATGTTTAAGTGTTTTTCCCTGTGTTTCTCCACATCTCTTGATCCCAGGACCTTCCTGGCTCGTGGTGCGCCACGATGGATCAACATCGATGGAAAGACGATGGAAATCACAGTGAAAGGCCTGAAACACCCACACAGATACGTCCTGGAAGCAGCCCAAACTCACATCTACATGCTTATGAAGAAGGTCAGTAAACACACCAGTAGGTGGGTTTAACCACAAGATAACATTTAAATTCTCACAGGCTTGTAGTCGCCATCACTGAACACCACGGATTCATGATGTGTTTGTGTATATTTTGCAGGACTCATTCGGGCGGTACATGAAATCTCCAGTCTTTAAGGATACGCTGAAGAAGGCCATAGCTCCTGAGGAGCACAAGTTCACGTAAGAGGCTATTTTTTTAAATCTACCTTTTGCATTTGATTAACAGCTTTTTCAGATATTGAACTACTTAAATTTGGAAAAAACTTCTTCAACCAGCCTGATAAAGAACAAGTACACAGTCAGAAATGGCACATCATTCGAGGGAACAGAAAGCACTGACTATGGTCTGAAAAACCTTAAAGTTTATGTTTCTCATCTCTCTGGCTGATATTAGTGTCTCTGTAGCTTCCTGAAACTACCACATCCATCACTCTCCAAAGCCTAATTTTCACCTTGTCTTTCTCTCCTCCATACACCTAATGGATCGATCCCTCCGGTCTCCTCAGTGATGCCCAGTTGGAGCAGAACGCAAAGAACAGACGGCCCAGTCTCAGCCCCATCATCCTCCGGCAGCAGGAGCTGGAGCAGAAGGCCAAGATGGCGGCAAGCGCCCCTGTTGACATCACACAGGTCATGAGCAAACTCAGCAAGCAGGGCAAAGAAGTGCCCCCTCGTCCTCCTTCTAAGAACTGAATACAAACATGTGATGTTCAGTGATGTAGGAGTTTTGAATACTAACAGCCAGGGTTGGGATCAATTGAGATTTTGTTGAGTTATTTAGGGGAGTCATTTAAAAAGCTGTAGTTTATTTGTTAATGACAAAGTCTATATTTTAATGCCATTTAGCTTTAGTTTAAAGCTGCTATAATTAATATTTTTATTCTAAGAATGGATCAAGTGTAGTGAGAGGGGTTGCTCATAGTTGCCCAGCGGCAGTTCCCTCCAGTTCTATGGAGCGTTTTAGCATCTTTCAGCTCATTGTTTTGGTTCTCCAGCCCACAGTCTTACTGTTTTGGTTCACTCTCACCACTTGCATAGTTTTTTGGTCACAACAAACTAATTAATACTATTTATACTAATTAATACTAATAAATACTACACCAGTCCAGCACCAGACAAAGTTAGCAACAAGGTTGTGAAAACAATGAAGCATTTAGGAGCTGAAGAGTCAGATATCTCCGTCACAAGATAATGACCAAAAACAGAGCTAAAAAGAGAGTAAATATTGGACTTTGACTCATCAGGAGGCCAGAGCCATGACTCCAAATGGATGCTAATGTTGCTCCCTAACTGCTGATGATATGTCAGCATTGTTAACAATTTGTTTCTGCTGCTGACAAGTGGCCAAAACCTGCACTGTGGAAGTTCAGTGGAAAAAAACACTATATCATCCAGTCCTGACCCTGCAAACCACTGTCATGTTGATTTGTTTGTTAGTGCTACTGAATTCCACTTCTCCATACACCAGTCATGTTGAGAGCTGACTGCAGGCAGAGGGCAAATGACCATGTTGAGACATCTGTTCCCATCTGTTACATCTCTGTCCATACAAGCTGTAACTGTTGTTTGTCCCACTGTTTCTCACAATAACACGTGTTGTACTGTCCATCTCCATCCATAAAGTGCTCTGTGCTGTTCTGTGTGTTCTCTTCATCATCAGTCATGAGCTAATAAAACATCCACAAGCCACCTCATGTTCATGTGTTTGTCTTGAGTTGTCATTCACTGAATGAATGTCACATTCCTCTGGATGTCTCTTCAAAGTGTCAGCATTGTCTGATGACTAAGGATGATTCTGTCCTGATTATTGGAAATAATTCTAGAGACTAGAGACTTTTCTCTCTTTTTCTCCTGAATTTCTTTCATTCATCCCGTGTATCTTTATATCTTTATTTCTTTGTTTTTCTTTTTGTTAGTCTTTAGTTTTTTCCAGTACTACTTTTCCTTTCTTCCTGTCTTTCTTTCTTTCTTCTCCTGGAAAGTATCAATACAAATCTACCATCATATCAGTAATGCATTCAAGGTACCTACGCGTATACAGTATGCAGTACAGTATACAGCTGGAAAAAAATTTTTAATTGATCAACAAAATACTTTTTTGATTTACTTTTTTTGTGCTCTTTTATGTTTTCATGATAGTAAAGTGAAAAATTGTGATATTTTGAACAAAACTATTTGTTACCTTGGACTATGAGGATTTGTAATTTGTGCTTTTTCACAATTTTCTGACCTTTTAGGCTAAATGATTAATGAACAAAATAAGTGAAAAACAATAGCCCTATATAATGTCCTATATGGCATTTAAAGTATGAGTGTAGGTAAATGGTTTGTGTGAATTTGATCTTGACGTACAGAGGAAACCATCTTCTGAACAATGCACACACATTATTTTGGAGTGACACCCTCTCATGATGCCCTCTAACTTCCGTCTCTCGCCCTCTGACCTCACAGCTGTGCCGCTTCACCACTCCTGTCCCCCACCTCGCTGTCTACTCTGGCATCACTGACTCCCCCTCTGCCAACGCCTCACCCTCCCTCCCTTTCCTGGCCCACACCCCGGCCTGTCCGTCCCCCATCAGCGTGGCCTTAGACAGCACCTCGGCCTCCGAGCGGCGAGTGGAGGCCAGTGAGGGGGAAGGAGAGGGGAACCCCGAGGCCCGAACCCCTGTGGGTGGGAATGTGCCCAAGTCTCGCATGGCTCTCTCACTGCGCCGTCTGCTGAAGCGGGGCTGCACCCCCTCCACCATGTTTGCGAGCTTGTCGCCCAAATGCCACTCAGCTGCTGGGACGAGTAGCCGCATCCAGCCGTTCGGCCCGGATCAACCCAGTCAGGCACCACCCAGACGCATTGGCAAGTGAGTGTGAAGCAAAAACACTTACAAAAACAATTGTGCATGCAGAGTCTACAACACTATAATCTCACTGTGCAGTCAGAAAGTCATTGTTTCAACTCTAATCCAATCAAATAGGTTTGAAATGAAGCACTTTAACATGGGATTCAAGTACTAACTTTGTATTTATATTCATGGCAGGTTAAGTTTTTTGTGTGTTTTGTTATTTTTCCTGAATCTAGAGGGAAGATAACCACTGTTTTTTTGCACCTAATTTCAAACTAGACCAAGATTTACAGAGATAGTTAGAGCTTATGGCAGAAACCTAGACACTGGTCTCAAAAATCTAATACACAGTTTATCTGATGTGAATGTAAACGACTTCAAATTAAAGTTGAAACTTGACATTTTAACCTCATCCTCATTTTTACATTTCAAATCCACAACAGAAATGTGTCATTGTCCTGTTACTTTCTGACTGCACTGTATTTCAGCAGAATATGAGTATCAGACATGTGTCTTACACCAAGCCCTTTCTCCAACCTCAAACAGTTTTTTCCAGATAAAAGTGGATATTCCTCCAGAGTGCCGTATCTACCCCATTGAGTCTGAGGATGAGGAGGAGGAGAACAGGGCCGCCTCTCGAGGAGGAATAGGAGCCAAAGAGATCATCTGCCCCTGGGAGAGCCTCACTCCGCAGAACGGGATGGGCTAATTGGATGGATTTACACAGGCATAAAAAATTGGGTTTTTGAAATATGTATGGATGCAATGTGTCTGTATGAACAGGCTGGCAGCAGATTTTCCCTGTGTTCTGGCAGAGATAAAAGATCTCACACAGAGCATAATGGGTAAAATCTCAGAGTTTATCGTCCTTGTGTAAATGTGGTCATATTCTCACCACCAGGCCACAAACTACAACATCAATACCAAACAATGAAAGGACTGACACAAAAATGTCATCGTGAGACACTGTAGAGATGGCTCTACAATAGAGCATCTTAACTTACTATGTCCGATGTTTGAGTATCAAACATTCACTGCCTGCGGGCTTTAAAGGACCCACTTTCATGTCTGCTGCAGCATAATCTTCTCCTCCACTGCCCACACTCAGTTTTTTCAAAACAAACACTCATGTTTTTGCACATATTAATGCAGGACCATCACTAAAGGACAGAACTACTGAGGTCGTGAGTCCCAATTCTTCCAGTGCAACCCCTCGCCTCTAAGAAATGATTGACTATCCACCAAAGGAAGCTGTACCATTTCTGATTTTTTAGCATTTCATTAACTTTTCATGATATTTTCTTGGAATTTTTATCTGCTTACGATGGCCTACGGGCTGTTTTAAAGCTTTCTTCATGCACCCACAAATTTAATTCTGGAGAAGAAAAACTCACTGTGAGTAATTTTACAATGCAAACCCCTCCTCAGGTTCTTAAAACGCCCCAAATTTCCCAAGGAAAACACTGAGGGCACAACATTGGTGGTAATCAGAGATTATATTGACCCATATTTTGGCATATTTTAGCAAAGGTGTGACTGTTGGAACAAACTTAGACTTACAAGCCTGCAAGCAGTGAAATGTTTGATACTCAAAATGTATATTTTTGGTGGAGTATTCCTTTAACTACAGCCTTATTGTTACCAACCTTTACTGATGTGAGCACCAGCTGAGCCAGCTGTTTTGTTTTGTCAAGGTTTAGTTTTGTCAGGCCCAAGAAGAGGACAACAGGGTGTATGAACATCCAAGAGCTTCAAAACCTGAGCTGTAGCTTTCACATTCAAACCTCATATCTATTTCTGAACAGTAGCCCAACAGCAGCCTTATTCACCTTCACACTCCTGAAATGTTTTTCTGTTCTTTTTGGCCTCGGACGTTTCTAGAAAGCAGGCATATACACAGACATTATTGAGAACTTGAACAAAATTTGAATAAAGTTATTTTTGTGATTGCCAAGGAGCACAAGTAAAACTGATAACCATCAAGTTGTTTTACAAAAGAAAAACATTAACGTTTACATCATAGAGTGTGACAAGTCGAAGCAGACAGACATGTATAATCTTTGCCGGTGCACATGCCTGTTAAAAATATAGATAATGTATTTATATATTTACTGAATAATGATCAGTTTTCTGAAGTAGAGAAGTGTTCTTGTGCTGCTAAATAGACTTAGATGCCTCATCCCTGATTTACTGACCTCTTACACACATTATGTGAATTGACTGAATAGATGCATTTCAGGTAAAATGAGAGCACATGAGCAGCTTGTCTACATGTTGCTGTATTTGCTGATCCACTCCTGTCAGACATGCACTCTTCACTAATGAAGAGCCACTGTAATGGGGGTAATAGTTTTGTATTTGGCTCCACTGCTGTTTTGTACACTCTGTGTAGCTGTTGTATACCGTCCACTACCCTGAGCGAGGTGTTGATATTTTTCTCTTGTGTCTCTCCGTTTAGAGGGGGGGTGGGCGATGGTACAATGTGAATTAACTGTCAGAATGTATTCTCTTTACCATGTTTACAGATGCAAGAATGTGAAAAATACCTTAAATTTATTGTATTTGATTTGTACATTCCATGGCTTGTGTCAAGTGCCTCAATAAATGACTTAACAAAAGGTTTGCCCTCTTTGATGAGAAACTGATACATGTTAAGAGCCAGTTCATCCAACTACAAACATTCCCTCTTACTTATCTAGACATGCAGGTAGTTTTTGTTTCATTGCCCAGGTTTTGAGATATCTGCCTCTACTCAAAACAGTGCAGGTAAACAGGATTTAGTCTGTGTTGCTCAAAGCATAAACAAAATCATACAACTACATCTGTTTCCAGAAGCAGTATCTCTGTTACACTGGATAATCCATAGAACACATTATAAGAGTTTAGCTATAAGGACTATTTTTTTGGTGGAAAGTAGTTCCGACAAACGCTATTTATAGTCAAGTCTGTTATCTAGACCATCAAGGACACTTTGTATTACAGTTAGTATGTAGTATGGACTTGGGATGTGGTCTACAACTTTAGAATGCCACTTGCAATCAAACAAATAGAAACTAAATTTTCTTATTTTTGCAGAGTTAACTCAATACATACTCAAAATGTGCTTAGAATATAGTGTGAAACTGGGACACAAATCTCATCTCTTCAAAGAGAAGCATCTTCAAAGAAAATGGTTTTATATTTGCCTTTTAATCAGACTGTTACACTGAAAACAACTTGCTTGATTAATGAAAATGAACTTATGCAGTTTGACAAGACCAACCTTTTAAATGGTTTATTATGCAACTGAAATAATTTTCTTGATGTGCAAAAACATTTTCCTCCAGCCCCAGTAGGTGGTGATGACTGTGATTAGCCACTAGATGGAGATATAGCAATGGCAACAAGATGAAGGTGCTATTGATTGTAACAGAGCTGGTGAATGAAGAAGAGAGACCCAGGTACATTAGTTCACTGAAACCTGAAATATTAAAAGAAATAATCTACATTTACCATTTCTCAGAATCTTTTTATGTATTTTCCCCTCATTATTACTTACATGTGGGAGATACTATTAAACAGAAGCTAGTGGAAACAGCTTTGACTGAACTGGTGCAGCTCCTCTGATATCTGATTTCCAAATGGACAACTAATCAAGGTCAAAATTTTGCTACAAGTATAAACAGGACCATATTACAATCTAATATCCATACAGATAGCACTACAGACTTTATGTACATAAAAGCAAGCCCCTGAATTTGTTGTCAACACCATCCCTGCCACCACACATATCACTGACTGATCTGGAGAAACACACCATCACTGAGGTTACTGAACTGAGGCTGGAGCAGAGCTTTGATCTGTCTGTGTGTTTTTGGTGTCTCTGAACAGAACCCCTCGCTGTCTCACAATACCCACACAGGGACGTCCACACACAGTCCATTCATACATTTGCTTACCAAGGAGGAGGGAATTTATGCAACACACTTAACATTCATCTGAGGGGGTGCATATATTAAAATATATTTGTGTGGAAGCATCTTTTAATGAAGCTCTTGGTGTTTGCTGTTACACCTGAATGAGTTTCTCAGAAGCCATACATGGCTTTAATGTTGTTTTTCTGTTTAGAAATCGGTGTTTTTCTGTCACACGGCCTCAGTTTGAGGACATTTGTACATTTTGTCCATTATCTGTTTTGCTGTCTCTGACTCTTTGATTTCCTTGTTACATATGGCTGAAATTACTGGGCTGCTTGTGCACAGTATAAAAGAAAAAGAGAATTTTAAGCAGGAAACTGAAGCCAAGGCTCAAAAATATAAGATTCTATCCCTTAAACTGATGCATATACACTTAAAAGACAAATGTCAAACAGGTCTCCAATTCACCATAATGTTCATACCTTAACATTTTAGTTAGTTCGTTTACATTTATGCTGAGAGTAACCCAATTCCACTCTCACATTTGAGTGTTAAGTATGGAGTTGGAGTTGGAGACAGGACGGGAAAGCTAGCCTAGCTCACTAATTAATTGTGTCTCATCTGTATACAAACAGAAAAGTAAGAACTATTTGTGGTGTCACTGGTGGTCACATGCTACAGCTATTTCTTAGTGAACAACAGCTGGGTGCTGTTAGTACTTTGCCTGTTTGAGACAATAGACTGCAAAACATCCAGCTGTCAAATTCTCAAGAATACCAGGGGAAAATTTGCTTTGTATTCATGAACACATGTTTGGAGCCATTAGTGAACACATTTGTTACCTTTGAAGAGAGCCTGGCTAACTGTTTCCTCCTGTGTCTTTATGCTAAGCTAAGTTAATCGGCACCTGGTTCTAGCTCCATACTCAGCCCACAGACATTAGAGTGGTCTCATCTTACTCTTACAGTAAAGACAGAGTGTGTAGCTTTAATCTGGTAAAGCTGTAATCATACTCTTTTGCAGACAGATGGCTACTGTTCTGACTAATCTCCTTATAAATTTGCATGAATGTGTTAGCTTAGTTAAAAAAAAAAATTGCCTTACACACTCAGCAAATAGGGCAACTTTATCATCCCATTAGAGTCATGTTTAATATTTACTCCTCTTTTTGCTCTAGTTTGGTCCCTACCAACTTCTGAGAAAAATATCTGTAGACATAGTGGACAGACAAAATATTTGCTAACCTGGCAAGAAAGCAGATGAGGGTAGGCTACTGTATTTCCCAAATGTCTAACTATACCTTTAATGATTCACCCCTTTGATATCAGTCAAACAGGTGTAGAGCCACTTCCTCTTTGTCTGACTTGAATGGGAAACCAGACCAGTATAAACAGGAAAACAAAACAATGCATCACAAACACATGCATTCACACACTGACAACTTGCACACACACCTACAGGCACACAGATAGTCTCTGCAGACATAAACATGTGTTGGCCGCTGTGTGTGACCTCGGTGTGACATGATGAATGACCAAATCAGAAACGTAATGAAACACCGCACATTCGCCTGCTGCTGCTTCCCTATGTATTCATGTGTGTGTGTGTGGGATTGAGTGTGCATGTTTGAGTGCCCAGGACCTCAATCAGAATCACAGGTGACCCGGTGTCTTGCTGAGCCTCCTAGGTTTGACAAGAGAAGATAATTACCAGTGACCCCCCACCTCGTAAAATCAACCAAGGAGTGAAAGCAAGTAGCGAGGGAGAGGAAGAAGACATGACCTTGAAACTTAAACTATACTAGGTCACCTATATGGCCTCTCTTGAACCGCCTCATTTTTCTCCCTCTGCGCTAGTCTTTAACCCTCACACACCCCCATGACCTCCTTTAATTCTTCCCCCCTACCTGGAGGACTTTGATTATTATCTAAGGTTTGGTTGGTTTCTTTTAACCACAACCTTAACCTTTGTCAAACCAGGTAAAACTTAAAACTAAAAAAAGTCAAGAGATTAGGGGGATTAGAAAATGCTCATATAATATTTGTTGGAGGACTTGTTGAAATGTACACACTACAACAAGAAAAGACATTAATAAAACACAAAATGAAGGAAAAAAAGACTAACTAAAAATTAGATTATGATAGGCAGTTTAAAGGGTGACTGGACCTTAGAACTTCTATTGATGCACATTTAAACACAAGCATCCAAGAAATATTGATTTTATTATTTATTATAGATGGAGGAATAGGTGATTTTTTCTGCACAACAGAGAAACTTAATTAATATATTGCCATACCACTATAACCAGAATAACAAACAAAAAGTACATAAGTTGTATTACATTCTTTAATAACCATTAATGTTAATCTTAATCTCATTAATTCTCATTAGATCCTACGACAGAAACAAAAGTATACAGGTTAATAGCAGCATAATATACAGACATAGTAATAAAGGATAAAAAGTCATCTCAAAACAACTGGGAGAATAACTACAAAACAACTCCATTGGTGGAAGCATGGTCTCAAACAAAGGATTTGACCTGAATACACCCAGCCCCTTAAATAACCTCTCTGGCTTCTAAACTCCTCCTGTGCAGTGACAGGAATCTCCCACCCACCACTGAAGGCCTCGCAGAACAGACATATTCAAGCATTTAAGCTTGTGATTATTGAACAAAAAGTAAAGTAAAATATATAAAGCCTAATAGAAAGGCATCTGATCATCCATGACTGGTGCCTCTGCAAAGCTATTTCAACTTTAATTGAAAATGTTCTTGTTCGTGATCCATTTTGTGTTCTGTGGGTAAAGAGTTCAAATAGTGATCCCTGAACACAGAGAAAGATGTCTAGCTAAAAAGAGGTTTTACTAAAGGGCACCTAACAATTCCCCCATAGATGCACCTGAGTATCCAACCAGAAACCCCAAGAGGGTTTCATCATGTCACTGAGCATCTGAGGAGTCTGGCTATGCAGACATTATGCATGTGCTTCCTGTCTCTCTCCTCCAGTGTCTTGTGTTTTAACCTGTACATCTCCTTTAATCCTTCCTCCTTTTCCTCTGTACTTGGGGACTTTGATCATTCCATGCCATGGGAACAGGTATATGTCCGTGTTGAGTTTTATTGAAGCGCACCTTAAATTCTTTTGTAGACGCTAAGCCAGAAGCTCCTGAGAGGCTTTTTACTGTGTCTTCGAACACCTCGAGACTGGTAAGGTAGGTGTTCATTCACATTGGCAGTGGCTTTTCTCCTAAATTTTAATTGCACTATTATCTTCTATTATGTGTGCAGTATATGAATTCAAAAATTACACATATGGGATCACTAATATCCATTAGAATGCAATATATGAAGAGTCATTAACAAGCTACTTTTGTGATCAGTTTAGTTTAGCTGTTTTTGTGTTGGAGCGAGAGAACACAAAAGAAGGGAAGAAATAGACCAGGTCCTCCAAGCTTCACAATAGAATATGCCACTTTCAAAAGGCTGATATTTCTGTTTCAAAAATATAAAAGTTCTGAGATGTGTAATTGCTTTGATTAAAGTTATTGTTTAGGTTAGGCACAATAATGACGTGGTTAGGGCTGGGGAAACACGGGATAAAAAATTAATACTTAGGGGTTAAGGTAGTTAAGGCCATGTTACAGAATTAAATATGATCTGTTGTTTGAAACCAGTACTGGACTCTTTAGTAGGGAAACAGCAAAACAAAGAGTAAGCTCCTGCTGGCATTATGATTCCACATCAAAAAAAAAAAAAAAACTCTTCCTCCTCTGCCTCTAACAGACAAGAGTCATCACTACTTTTCTATTCTACTACTCTAGAGAGGGCTGTGCTACTTGAACATAAACATATGTCATTTTTGGGCATTTCAGGAAATGACTGATGTTCACTTTTTTCTCAGGAGGACAGTCTCAAATAGACGGATAGAGAGAGGGAGAGAGAGACAAGCAATTTGGTTATGACCATGTCAGGATGTCAGGTGAATTTCAGGCAGAATAAAACTGTAAAATCTCTGTCAGCTATGCCTCAGGGTAAAGTTTCGTAAGAATAACAAACCAACCAACCCCTGTCTCTCTCTGCATCTCACACACACACACAACCACACATACCAAAATATGCACAGACATGCACATGCATTGTACACATAAACACATGCACAAACACACACACACACACACTCACGCACACACACGTATTTATGCATGCCCACGCATACAATCTTTGTCTCCTGAGAAATGGTATTAATACCTGGCAGGCTTTAAAATGTCAACCAGTCTCAAACAAGGTGCACAAAGACCCAATTTATTTATGGATCTGACACTTCTCATGTCTTTCTGCTCTTGAGCTATTTTTGCTTTCAAAGTGTGTCTTTAGAAGGAGGAAGAGGAGGGGGAGGAGGGACGGAGATGAAGACGCAGGCAGACAGACTGACCGAGTGCTGGGAAAGGTGTGTGGGCCAGCGGCCAAAGAGATCAGCCAGTGAAGCCCTGAGGAGTTGGTACTTTAACTCACACTTGGGGTAAAATGTCCCTTAGGATGATTCTTCAGTCTCTGACACATGTGCTGTGATCAAAGTGTTGCACTGAGCGATAAAAATACCACAAATGTGGGCTAATCACACATCTGCATTCAGTCCTGATGGCTGCTTTCTAATATGAGCTGATGGAGTTTATTTACTCTCCATCCTCTTGTCTACTTCCATTGTCTTTTCATTCTCACTCTCTGTCTTCCTCTCTTAGTATTCACCTCCACACTCACACACACATTAGTCCAATCTCAGGAGCTGTTTACTCATTGAGTGATGATTGCCTGTTTAAACATCTGTCCTCACCAGTGTACACAGCTACACACACACACACACACACACACACACACACAGTTCCATGTCTGATTGTATCCCAGACAGCCAGTAACATCCATGTTTACCTGGCTTTAAGATCTGGATAAATCAGAAAGTTAATGCTAATGCAGTAAAACCACATACTGCTGTAAATGAATACTTGATTATATCTTTGGTGCACTTACTTACTTACTGTAGGTTTGAAATTTTTGTGTGACACATCCATCCATCCCATAGACTGCATATAGAATCCATTATCTACAGGGTTGTGGGAGGGCTGGAGCCAATCCCAGCTGACATTAGGTGAGAGGCAGGGTACATCCTGGACAGATTGGCAATTTGTCGTAGGGCTAACGTATATAGACAAACAAACATATCATCTTAATTTTATCTGAATTAAATTATAGTTTGTTTGAGCGGTATGCTGCCTTTAAATAGAACTTGTAGTTGTATGTGCAACATGATATTCAAGTTTAATATATTTGGTGATTTAACCAATTGTTGCTGGTAAACTATAACAATTTCCTACAGCTATCTTGTTCCTCATTTCATTTAAAGGAGCTATTTGTAAGTTTTGCTTTCGCTACATACATAGCTAATTCAGCATCGAACATCATTCCGTGGCCCGGCTGGTCCATCTTGTGACTTTCGGATAGTAGGCTCAGTGGGGTGTATTCTCACCTCTTGTATTGTAAATGCAACAATGGCTTTATCATCAACTCATTTCTCTTGGAAAACATTATAAACATATGTGTATGTCACAATTAGCTAATTCTTAGCTCGCAGAAAATGTACATCTATTAAGTCAGATGGACTTTTCTTGTAAACTTGACTTCACAACAATTCTGTTCTCATTGTGTTTACTGATTTACTGATCAGGCATTGAAAACATATAATTCACTCCACTGCAACAGAGGCACAGGTGGGTGGCTGTATGTGCTTGTAAGTGGGTAAATGAGAGGCAAATTGTAAAGCACTTGAATACAAGTACGACACACATGCAGTCAATTTAAATTTCCATTTAGCTTTGAGTTGTTAATACAGCTAGTGTCACTGAAAATCAACATCTCAGACTGCAGCTCTCCAGTGTGAAAAGGCAGAAAGTTTAGATAAGCTCAGGCCTAGAAAGGAAAGTTGAACATCTACAGTAGCAAACTGGACAACTCAGATTTTATTCCCAGAAGCAGATAGACCGAACCAAAGCCAAAGCAAGGGTAAGCATTAAATTTCCATCAAATTTAATCTGCAGTTGGATGGGTATTGGGTATTTAGATGTTTCTACTGGATGTGCAAGTGGGCCATTGATTAATAATACAACAGCCATAAGAACAAACTGATGTAGTAGAACAAGCTTGCTGCTCTGTTTAAATGTAGCTTTAATAGTTGCTTCTTCTTCTGCCTTCAGCATGTAGTAGTTCAAGAAACCCAATCATCACGCTCAACAATTTTATTCCAATTTCAAAAGTACTATTCATATCTAAAATTTTGGAGGATGTAATTTTCTCTCATGAATAAAAATAACTTACTTGACAAAGCTGACTCAGGCATCTCTCCACACGACTGAAAACAGCTTTCATTAAGGTTTCAAATGATCTTCTGCTCGCTGCTGATACTGCTGAATATTAGATTTTTTATGCTACTAGACCGTAGCTCTGCCTTCGACACAGCTGCCCTTACAATCCTAATCAACTGTCTGGAAAAATGGGGCTGGTCACACAGACTCTGACTTCTGGTGTTCCATTTGCATTCTTCCTTCAGGGCATGTAATTTGTGAGCATGATCATATGTAAGCATAAAATTGTTTCTAATTGCTATGCAGATGATACCCCTTAGTATCTCACTGAAACACAGTGACTGTGGCAGCCTATTTCACTCAGTGGCTTGTTGCTTCACAGATATTAAGTGTTGGTTGTCTAAGAGATTCCAATAGCTAAGTGACATTAAATCTTATTGTCACTTTTAAAACCACAATCATTAACAATATCCAGTCAATAACAGTCTCAGAGGTTAAGATTCTTGACTTGGAGCTGTTGTTTATTAGTCAGGTCTAGATGGTTGTTCAGTCTTCTTCTAGCTTTAGAACATATTTTTTCCTTTTCAGACTCAAAGTCAGTTGGTGTCTGTTTATTATTTGGTTTTTTAACTAAAAGTTAAAAAGTCTTGTCCTGTTTTATCACTTTTTAGTATTTATTTTTTTACTTGTGTCATCTTTTATTTTTGTTCTAGTCCTTTATTTCAGTGATGTTGTGTCATTACTCACTTGTCATTGTAAAACACCTTCCACATTTTCACTGGGTGTATAGATTTTATAGTGAAAAACTGTGCTCCCACATTTCCAATGGATCTAAATCTGTTATTTTATTAGGTTATTTCTTTCTGTTTATTCACTGTTCAGCCAGAAAACATTATTGATATGAGAAAACAACACAGCAGTATAGTTGCTGTTGGGCATCTTGGCTCTGACCTCATCACTCTGCAGCCTACAAGCCTACATGCAGAAAGAGAGATTGGGGAGTGATGATAGCAGACATCTTCTCCCCAAAGAGCATACAGGTTGACTCACACACAGGTCGACTCTGGGGTGGAGGTGGGGCTGATTAAATGCTAAGCAGACGGCAGAGATACTTGCACAGAGCAATGAAGCAGCAGCAGCTCAGAGTAGTATGAGAACAGAACATGTTAGAGACTGTCCTCCTGAAAATAAAAACAGCATCAGCTGTTTGTTAAAATGCCTAACATGACCTACAGTGTGTTTACAGTTATCTGACAAGGATATCTAGTGGCTTTGGCGATCCTCAGAGCAGCTGGTTAGCTTAGCTTAGCATAAAGACTGGAAACAGGAGGAAACAGCCAGCCTGGCTCTGTCCAACCGTGACACAAGCTGCCTATCAGCACCCGCCAATGTCACTAATCAACACAATATTTCTCATTTGTTTAGTCTATACAAAAACGGTAACTGTAAAAATGACAATTCTGTGTTTTACTGGGAGTAATGTGCTGGACTGTTTCTTAGTTGTTACACTAAGCTAAGCTAACCAGCTGCTAGTTGTAGTGTTATATTCACTGTCCAGATACAAGAGTGGTATCAATCTTCTTCCTCTTCTAGAAAGCAAATATCCCAAAGTGTGTTGCTTTAATTAGATCCCGCATATAGTAAACAGTATACTGGATATGTGCTGTGGAGAGTTGACAAATCCTGTGAATGTTGTAGCACAACTTGAGTTGACTGCCTGAACTGGCTTGCAGGCTTGGCTCTATTAACTAAATGTCCATTCTGCTAGTTTATGCACCATTCAAAAACAAGTTGCACAACTAACCCTAAAAATAGCCAGACCTCTGGCACAATAACAGAATTGTCAGCGAGGAGAACGATTCACCAGACATACCAAGACCTCGAGGAACATTGTCTTGCCTGAGGTGTTTTGAGTGTCTGCATTGTGAAGCGCTGTCCAGGGTGCTGAATCCTTTGCCAGGTGTTTTACACATGAATAGGACACCAAGTAAAGATTCTAAGATTTAATAATGGAATGATCGGTTGATGATTTTCTGATTAACCTATTATTTGTCTGACCAACAGACCAAAACTCAAATATATTCAATTTATAATGATATGAAACAGAGAATTGCAGCAGATACTCAGATTTGAGAAGCTGGGAGAAATTGTTTGTCAAATTCTGCTTAAAAATTACCCAAAAATTATTGTTGATCCATGTTCAGCTAATCATTTAACTGACAAACTGTTTGATTAGTACACATGACAGATACTATATAACATGTGTACAGCTGCAGATGTTCCCAACAGGAGCTGGATTTGTTGGCAGCCAACCAAACCAATACTCTATCAGTTTACAGTATTGGTTCTCAACAAATCCACATCTCACAAGAAGCATATAACATAAATCCTTCCTGACAACACACAAAATTGTAGAATTAATTATTTGCCTGTCAGCCAGCAAGCTTTCCCCAGTAAACATAATTTTGTTACTCGCTGAATCAGTCTGAGTTAATCTGTGGATCTGATCGGGCTGCCGGCCGGGGAACATATGTTCGCACACTGTCCAGCTGCTGAGAGAGAGAGCCTATCCTTTGAAACATCTGTCCGCTATTGTCTGTTTCCATTCATCAGAAGTATGACTGTACCTACTACACACATCGCCATACAGATATAGATGCCTCAGTCACACTCCTCACATCTCAAACACTCTATTTTAACACTTGTCTGTATTTATAGTGCTGCGTTAAAAGGCCTGTCACCTGACCAAGCTGCCTAGTGAGGAAAAAAGAAGAAAACAGCTTTTATTAGGAGCGACGGTAACCTGCAAACGACAGCACTCTTTAAAACTATGAAACGCCTGTCCGACAAAGTGAGTGAAGGAGGGGAGGAGAGCAAACAGAAATTGTTTTTCTCTCCTCCACGAAATAACTGTCACAAGTAAGCCATGAAAAGAGGAGAGAAGTGAGAGGCAAGCAGACAGTTCTCTCTCTCTCTCCGTCTCACACACACACACACACACACTCAGCATTACTCACTACTTTCTCCTCTCAGCTCACAGACACACACTTATGCATGTCAACACGATTCCAGTCAACATTACTTAAAAACGGTGTGTTTTCTCTCCGCAGAACGAAAGGACAGAGAATTATGATGGACTGATTTTTTTCTTCTTTTCTCCCCTGCTTTTCAGGTCCCTCACAGGCAGATGATTGCCTTCTCAAAGAGCACTTTGATCCGTGAACAAGACGGGCAACATACAATGCCAAGAGACACATTTGTATGGATGTAGCAAGTTCACTGTCAGATTTGCTTTGTCTGTTTGGTTTTACTTGCTTGGGTGTTTACCCTGTCGATAACCAAAGTTGATTGTAGGCTTGTTGATTCTACAGCTGTAACCAGAGATTATTTTCTTTATTGATTTATCTGTTAATTTTCAATGAAATGTCATAAAATAGTCAAGCCTGAAGAGCTCAGCTCACTATGAGATACTGAAACAAATGAAAAAAAAAATGAGGAAAATATTTTCACATCTTTGACAAAATCTATGTGGAAGAAATACTAGCAAATAACATGCTAGTAATTAAAAGACTGATGTTAGATGTCTAGTTAATATCTTCAGTACAGCTACTGTATATGAGTGGTTGCCTTCATCTGTTAGTGGAAAATTTACAGTGATACAAACAGATGTTGGTGATGTTTGGGAATCGTGCTTGATAAATGACTAAGCAATTGATTGTTTACTGCAAGTAATTTTTTCCCCTCTACTAATCAAGTAAAGGGGTGCTAAATCTATTTAATATTGCACTTTCACAGAGTTGGGAGACTGCATTTCCCACAACTTGACGGCATCTTGTGAAGACAGTGTCATTTTTTTCCTGTTACATAAATAGTCAATTGAAAGATGTAGGTGGATGCATCGCTAGGCGGCACTAAGTGAGCTGAAGACATGCCCACATTCAGTGTGTCAACTTGAGAAAAAAAAAAAACTGTTTATCACAGGGGCTTTATGAATGTACTTCATGAACATAAGGAAAAAGAGAAGAAACCAGAGGAAAACAACAGAGAGAGAAATGGATTTCCTGGTGATTTTCTCAGAGGCTGAGCTGTCGCACAAACTCACACAGTCAGTCAGTTTGTACGTTACTGGCTAGCAGCTATTACACTGGCTTTTGGGGAAACAGATTACACAAACAGTCTGCAACGAAGATTTTCTTTGTGTTCTGTCTGAACATGTCCCCTTGCCTTGTAAATACCTGCGTGTTTCATACTCCCCAGTCTGTAACACAGGCTTTCTGTTAAAAAAAAATGTAGTCTCCAAGCCAAAGAGATTATTCTCAGACTTTAAAAAGCTCCTCCAGATCCACAGAAGAAATTATAAAACTGTTTTCACAGTGTAGCACTCGCCAGGATAAGTAAGCCCAACTTCATGTGAAAAATTGGTGTATTGCCCCTTTAATGACTCATCGTTTCAGCACTAAGAAGTTCATTGTGTGATGTGGTTTGTCTCTGTTTATGGGCTGCTGGCTTGTGTGTTTTCTGTCAATAGTCCAAAGTAAATGTGATGTCTGTTGGCTTATTGTCTTAGTAAAAATGTATTCACACTGATAAACAGAGCCTGAGGGGTCATGACTGGAAAAACAATGCTATTAATGGGATTGATTTTGGGCCTGTTGATAGTGAGGGGAAAGAGAGAAAAAGAGGCAGAGATTGGGAATGAAACAGCAGAGCAATACGGTGAGGTGATTTAGGGAAAAGAAGGCAGGATACGTGACAGGATGAAGGTGAATAATACAGAGAAAACGGGAGCAAAAGTGGGCTGGGAGAGGAGGAGGGGTTGCGCTGAAGTGAGCGAGAGGGAGGAGAGGAAGGGAGGCAGGCTAAATCCTCACACCATTATTACCAGGACTCACATGCAGCCCCTCCTGTGATGGAGTGAGAGCAGATAGAGAGAGATAAAGAAAAGATGGAGTTAAAAAGGAAATGGAAAGCAGGATTACTGGTGTGACAGCACCGGCAGATGAGCGGCAGCACAACGTTGAGGGAGAGAGAGAAACTCTGGTGGGGGAGAAAAAAAGAAAAAACAAATCAGTGCAACAGGATGAGGACCTGCTAGTGCACAGCCGGCCCGACCCCGCAGACCTGCCATCTGTCCTGCTGTTCTCTCGCTCCCACCATCAACCAACATCTGGATCACCTCGCATCCATATGGGGGAGAGGGCGAGGGGGGGCCAAAAAACCCAAATCTTATCCTCCCCTCATCCTTTTTGATCACACAGGACCTGAGGAGGCACATCATCACCGAGGGGGATCCCTTGCTGCGGAGTACCATCATACCACAGGGGCTGATAACTGGACCGGAGGAGGGAAAAACTTTTGCTCCAGAGATGCAGGGGCTTGCACAGGACCCTGCCTTATCTGTCTGTGAGATTTTCTAACTTCCCATGGATCTGTCGTGTCTCTTACCCCCGAGCAGGGAGAGGGAAAAGGAGACAGAGGAGGTGGAGAGGGGGAGAAAGGAGGAAACGGCGGGGAAGCGTCACTGCCGCTACTGAAGTGTTACCGGCGTTTGTGCTCCTCTGCTGAAGAGGAATTCTATCATTCCCCCCCCACACCCCCCCACCCCTCCTTTCGCTCTTTTTCTCATCCGACCAGCGGGGAGCCTGAAGGATACAGACAGAGAGCTAAACACATTGGGTTTATGCACATATGCACACACACAGACATACACAAACACACACACACACACAGACACACACACAGGCTGGCTGCTCGTCTGAGGGCTCCTGCACCTCTCGTCTTCTGTCACCCTCCTTTTCCCTCACTTTCCTCTCCTCTCCCATTTTGATGTCCTGTCTTCACCTTCATGACCACTTGTAAATGCTTCACGCACAAAAAAAGAAAGAGAGAAGTGAGAGAAGGGTGAAGAAAGTGAGGAGCTAGAAAGAGAGATTTTCGGAGATCACATACGCTTGCTGTCACGTTGTGAAGTCCTCCAGGGGAGTGTGCAGACATCCAAAGCTGCCAAACACACACACTCGCACAGAGTCACTGATAACTAACACACGATCCCTCTCACGCAGAGACTTGGTCTAAATGCATACTCCTACAGGTGCTGAGAGGGGAGAGAGGCAGGTGAAAACCAGGTGAAAAAGGAAAGAAACAGAAAGAGAGAGAAAGACATTCGGAGAGGAGAAGCTGGGGAACGATGGAGCAGCAGGAGTTCAAGTTGGATGACAGCAGAAAGTGCAGGTAAGTCTGTCACATGCACGCATATGTTCACACACTCCTTCACACTCTTGTTCTGTCACTTGATCTGAGCCACTGTCAGGAATTCATAGTTTTTATGTAAGTGGGAGAGACAGATATGGAGCAATAGGTAAAGATAGAATAGATAGATTAGGAACAAGAAGCTCAGGGGGAATATGAGTGTAGACACACAGCACAAGTGCAGTCATACTTTCAGTTTTCATAAGTGAAGAGTTTCCTCGAGAGAAAGCTCCCATCTGCTGCTGACAGAAACAGAACTGCCAGTTGTTACTATAACAGGAACTACTGTAAGAGAACATATTAGCATTTCTCACTCTGAGCTTTTGTGGTTAGCTGCTTGTTTTGAGTGTGCAAGTGTGTGTGTGTGTGTGTGTGCGCACAATCCCTCCATACCTGTGTGCCTACTCAGTATGACTCATTTATTTATTGATTATGGATGTTACAGTTTTATTGTCCTATCAGTTATCTGGTAATGCTCATTGATTTGTCCCATAAGCTGTGTGTAGCAGCTCTCATTTTTCTCCATTAGTGACAGAAGCTTTCTGCTCCAGTTTACATATATCATGTTGCAACAGCATGTACCAAAGTTTCCTTTAGCTGCTCAATAACAGACCAGTGGCTCCCAGTTCGGGGCCCCTCAAGGGGTCACAAGTTAAATCTAAGGGGTCGTAAGATGATTAATGGGGAAAGAAGTCTTCTCTCTGGCTGCAAAATGATGCATTTTACATATATCATGTCGCAACATCATGCACCACAATTTCTTTAAGATGCATAATTCACATAAAACAGTGGTCCCTAACATGGGGTTTGTGGTCCCCCAATTGGTCCCAAGATAAAGATGATTAAAGGGTCAACAAAAGTTTTAAAAAAAAGGGACCCAAAGGAGACCCAAGATCTGAGAGATCACAAGATTCATACAAATCGAAAAATATTTTATTTATTATTTTGACATTGGTCAAATTTTTTGCTTTTACTTTGAGCTCCTTGTGATTGTGAAAATCCTTTCATTGTATATCATGGGGCAACATCATCGTCACATAGACAAGCAGCTCCCAACATGGGGCTTGGGGTCCCTCCTACGGGTCAAAAGATGATAGGACATTGACATTTCTCTTACACAAAATTTTTTTAAGCGACTTTTTCTCATTTTTGCTTTTTTTGTGAAATATTGGATACTTTATCCTCTTTAAGCCGCTGAAAATCCTTCAAATGAAACCAACTGAAAAATAAAGCTGTTCACTCATGTCCACACTACAGCTGTGATAAAGGGTGGAACATAGACACTGATCTGTGTTAAAGGATCACAAGCGAGAAAGGATGAGAACCAATGATGTACACAGTGAGGAAGATGTGCATGAATATATGTTTTTATAAATATGTCAAAGTCTGTTTTAAGCAGGTGTAGCAGCAGATTGGGTGTCACTGAGATTTTGATTGCTTTACGTTTGAGTGACAGGGGGCCAAGCCATTCTAGAAATGCTCCCACCACGTCAGCGTCACTCATCTCAGCCAATACGTCCGGCCTGCAATGATTTCCTGTAAAGCTGTCAAATCTTTATGTGTGAGAGCAGGAACCCACAGAGAGACCGGGTTGCAGTGTTACCAGTTAAAATCCTAATTATGATAAATTTATGTGACGTCATGTGATATGTTTCATAATAAGCTCAGGGGTTAAGCATGACATGCTCATTTATTCATATTGTGAGTTTAATTTGTGTGTGGAAGGTTTATTAGCTGGGTTGATGCATGAGTGCATACATATGCAAGGGATTGTGTGAGCTGCATGTGCAACTCTCACAAATCAGCTTGTCTTCCACAAGTCATCCATGAGCAGGAGAGACGGAGGAATGGAGGGATGAAAAGAGGAGAAGGAGGGTGGAGCAGTTGAGCTGCTTGGTGTTGACAGAGTGGCTGTTCCGAGTTCAGGCTCTATGGTGTGTTTACTGTCATATACATAACTGTTGATGGAGCTGATTTAATAATGACTTCAGGATAGGGTGATGGAAGTGCTTCATTGACTGGAATCTCATTAATCCAAAGTATGATCAAGGTCAGGACCTTTTTTACCTGACATGAATTGAAGTTATAAACAATTTATAAAATGTGTGTATTGTGTCAACAAGTTTAACACAGAGTAGCCCTGATCTATACCTGTAGTAGCAGCTGAGGGAAACTACCCATGTTACTTGTAAAGTGACCACTGAAAAAACAAACTAACCAATAAGAACATAAAGCCTGATAATCAGACTGAATTGATATTTAGATTTATTAATTACTTCTATCAAGTCAGAGGACTGGAAGTGAACTTCTTAGCAACCTATCAGGAGAAAAAAGTCTTTATCAGGCGAGTGTTAAAGGATAAAGCTGGTGTTACATATTTTTCCCCAACAAATCCAATGAAAACCACCAAAACGAGCAATGCAATTTCTATAATATCATATATAAATATCTGTCTCTTTAGCTGCTAAATTCTCCACTATGCTCACCAGCTGGATGCTAACTTTGTAGTTTAGTATTGAGCATGTAGTGTCAAGTGGGTTTATCAATGGTTTTTAGCTAAAAGTATCCACTGGTGGTGGGAAGCTGTATTCCTACAGGAATGTCGCAATATACAGTAGAATTACAGCCATCAGAGCCAAGCATGGTTAAGTAATTCTAGCACTTGACATGCTTAAAATCAAGTATTAACTAGGAATTTCCGGTATTGGTCAGAGTACTAGTACCAAAAAATCATTCCTGCAGAATAAATTTTCACTCTGGGATTTTCTTGGACTGAGCTCAAGTCTGCATAAATGAGGCTCTAGAGAATCCTGATGTTTCATGCAGCTGTCAGAGCACCGTGCCTGCAGTATGTTGATGAGAGGAAGGCCATCTACAACATTAATACTAGCCCACTAATTCAAGCCGCCTAATGAATGCAATCAAATCAGTTTTCAAAGGTGCCGTGAAAAAACAAGGTTCAAGCCAGGCATGTTGATAATTCTCTAGTGATGATGCTCATCCCATCAACTAGATCCTCTCTGCTCATTTCCTCTCCACCCCCTGGGGACTTGGTATAGGGACTCTAGCATATCCTTGCTAAGTAGTTAAATGACTGTATGTCCCAGGAGGTGGTGTATATGGTACTAAAACAGGACAGGCTTAAGCATCAGCTGAATATGTGGGCCAGCATTTGGTCCAACAGGTTTTCTTACAATTAACATAATGATATTGTTTATTCTGGGTATATATACTAGACAAAGTGACACTTAGTACTGTACATGAGAACTCAAATATGAATCATTGTTGGTCTTTTTTCACAATTTTTATAAATAAATTGCTTGGCGAGAGGCTGAGAGGATGAAAATATTCTATATTACTTGAGAAACACACACACACAAAAAAAGATTGTAAATTTGTATAGCACTACACTCAGACAGTGAATGGGAAAGCTGCACACTCCTCTGTTATTAAAGGTTTTCCCCTTTTTGGTTATGCCTCATACAGTAATCCTGTCCATTTTTCCCATGTCATAGCTTGGCTTCTAACATCACTGCAATTGTTTGTTCAGTTTTCATTAATAGTACACTGTAGGATGAGTTTGGATGTGTGTATGTGTAGTTATGTCAATGCTGATGCAGATACAGCCCTACATGAGTCCCAGTGAGAGAGTTTATCCCACATGGCAGAGTTGCACTCCATCTGGAAATCTCCATAATGATAGAAAACCTGTGCATGCACCACCATGCACTCTATACAATTTTGGTAAATAAGCACACAAACATAACAGGATTTATGGTGTGATTACGCAATTCTTGATAATCTGGCGTCTGATGCTCTTCTGGTTATCTCTCTCTCTGTCTGCCCGTCTTGTCTGAAATGTTTGTCTCTTTCAATCTATTTAGTTTTTAAGATTCAATTTAAAATAGTCATCTGATTATTGTTGTGTGCTGTGTTTGTGTGAGATTGAAATGCAGATGCAACACATTGTGGTCCTTCCCTCGTGTTCACATGCCCTCCCTGGCGTAATCACACTCTGTTATATTGCTGCTAATATGGAGCAGACACACTCACTCCTTCAGCTTCCTAACTACCACCCCAACTACACGCATGCACACACACACACACACACACACACGCACACACTGCTAATCTGAGGCCCCATTATGCTGCCTTTTCCAGAGATTACACTGTTAAATGAACACTTGACCTGCTCACCAGTCATGTGATCCACCCAGTCAGCATTTGTCTCTACTTATCCCAACCACTTATCCCAACCACTTTGTGAGTGTCCAAAATCACCCATACTCAAAACTCATAGTATATTCTACTAGTTGTAGATTTGGCTATGGCACTTCCGGCTGACAGTGCTATTTTATCTCCTCATAGTGTTACAGATAAGGTCTATGGAGAGTCAAGCAGGTTGCGTGTTTTTCGAAAAGTGCTACACTGATGGACAATAAAGGGCTAGATGTTGGGGATACCTGACATGATCATCTGGCCACCAGGCTAGCTGCATTAGCTGTATTGAACCAGTCATGAATGCTTGTTCACTTTACAACAGTTTCTTTTTTCAATAGGTAAAGCCCATGTTTACTCCAGTCATTCCACCAGCCACCATTTGTAACCTGAGAAATCTACAATAGCTAGTGGGGATAACAGCACCATCCTCTTCCTGTTTGGTTGTGCATCACCATATTTGGAAGTTCAACTTTTCTGACATTCACCCTTCATGTTCAAGTGTTTGAGCCTTCATTTTCCTTGGAGACTTTGTACTCACTTACAGAAAGAACAGATGACAGTAAGTCATGATCCACAATCCATGATAATGTGTAGTATTAATGTATCATTGTCCTTTTTCTATAGCATAAGAATGTGTCAAATTATAATTCATGAGAAAGAGAGAAGAGGTGATTTTGCACACATACTTACTGCGTAAACCACTGAATTATGTAGAAACAGTTTTGAGATTTACCGACATTCATGAATCTGACATAATTTTCACTTTAAATGCTCATCTCCAGATACCAGGCACTCAGTACAATTCTCTGTATTTTTAGCTTGCTTATAAAGAGACCCAGAATATGAACATATTCTGATTCACAGAGTTTAATTATGTTAAGCAAGAAAGCCCACAACCCTCATGATATCACGTTGTCTCTCTCCGTCTGCCAATAATTAATTTAACTGTGAATCTGAAGTTATGGAAATTAGTCAGCAATAATGGTTAATAAATAAAAGTGTGGGTTGAGTGTTGAAATAAAATTGTTTTTTTTTTCAACACAGTGAAGCCACAAAACACAATGAGATTTTAGAGACTGCGTGTGGGGTTTTTTAATAGTCTTCACGTAGCATGAGTCAGTGGTTGGTTAATACGTTTGTGCTCATGAAAATATAATGATTCCTAGAGATAAAATGCTGGATATCAATGAGTCAAATGAGCAATCCCAGGACTGGATCCTTAGGAAAGTGTAAGGAATTTTGTAAAATTCAGAATCCTCAGGGGGATCTGAATTAACTTCTATTTAGATTTTGAGATGTAGTTTTATGTGTGTTTACAATAAACTCATTTCTATATGGACTTAACAGAGCTAAATAGCCAAAATGTTCAAAATGTCACCATGCAGATGACACTGCACAATGCATTTCTAATACATCATTTGATCTTCCATGAGGAAAATGTGCAAAATCATTGACCTTTGCAGGCCCAAGTATATTTAAGAAAACTCAATCAAAATATTTCTGAACTGTGGAGCCAAACATCACCCATATATTAAACACACAGATCTATAAAATAATGGCTGCTCCATGTCCATCATCCGCTTTGACCTCATTGACCGAGTGCTGTATCTACAACAAAGATGGATTGTCGCTCAAAGGTTCAACCGTATGTTTATTGGTATAGCACCTAAAGCCCAGGACAAAACCTTATCAAGATGAATGATTTATATGCCAGAGTACGAACAGTGAGGAGGTAAATACATTAAACCCAGTGTTTAGAAAGGAGCTTTTTGAATCAAATGGAAGGTACTGTTAATTATCAGGGTGTCTCTGATGGCCACAGATGACCGACACTTTTATATACAAAACCCACTATTAAATGTGTGTGTGTGTGTATGGAGTCTTCACTGTTAAGAAAGCCCACCTGCCTTAATCAAAGGTTCAAAGGTATTGATTCAATAAGAAAAATCTTCAAACAAAATGTTGATTGAAGTGATACAGCAGATGCAAATGCTGAAGGTACTGTATCATCGCTTGAGTTGTAGGGTGAATGCAAAATATAGGTATGATTATGGCAGTGACAAGTTTTGTTCTTTTTAAAAACTGCTTTCTTTCCGAAGTTGTGTTACTGAGACATTTAAAGATTTTGGGACATACCTAGTATGAATTTTACAATATGTCTCTGGTTATGCAGAGCCATAAATATTTAAGTTCCAGGAAATAACAGGCAGCCAGACAGCTTAGTGATCTGTCAGGAGAAAACAATAGCAAAAGCTGATTCCACAAGGAACAACAAAAATTAGAGAGCAAGAAACACTAGGAGCTTTGATGTAGTGCCACATAAGGAGACTGGACAATCTGGCAACAACTGACTGGAAAGCCAAGGTTTGGCACTGCTGAGCTGATGACACAAGAAACAGGTGCGCTTAGCTGACTCTCAGGGGGAGGAGTTAATTGAAGCAGGTGAAGAGTGGGAGGATCACCACCAAAGACACACACACACAGGGGAAGAGAAAGACACACACACACACAGATCCACAAGAAACACAAAGGAAGGGGAAACAGGAGAAACACAAGGACAAAAAGGGAAAGAAACATGGGGCCTTGGCATGATAAATGTAACATACTGTATTATGACTGTATATGTGTGTGGGGTATTATTACATGGAGGATTTGGTCAAATTGTTCAGGGATTTCCAACTGACAGTCAACTTTGGTTACTTTTAACCATAACTGCAATCACTTCCTGACCTTAAACAAATGGTTATTATTGCAACCATGCTGATGTTCCATAACCTTAATGAAGTTGTAATTTTAACCCTAAAATTGTACTTGGGTCAGTGAGGGTTTTAACTTTGTTGTGACTGGCCAGTGAGCTCTGTCCCAGAACATGCCTACAGCTTGCTCTCATGCACAAATGACAGTTACTCAGAGACACTGACAGGGCCAATGAAAACTCTTGAGGGTTTTCTTGATGGTCTACCTGACCCCTGATGCAGCAGCCCACTGATGTGTCCTGATACTCAATGGCCAAGCCCATCTATGGTTGAACTATCAATAGGGATGTTGTCACAAATCTGGTCATTGTATTTTGAGTATTTCACGAACATACATGTATTTAACTAACTGCTGATTGATGCCCCTGGAGAGTGTATATGTGTGTTTGAGGCTCTAACATAAACCTGTGTTAAACCTGCATGTGTGGATGAAATGTCTGTAATATAATGAAATCACTGGATAACCACACACAGCTGGTCATCAATTAAAACAGCATTTTAGAATTTCATTGATTGCATTTAATTACATAAAATATCCAAAACTTGAGTTTTCCATTTAATCCAGCTTATGAGGACATTATCTACACAGCAGTTCAGTGTTGTGGCTCTTTCACTTTTTGTATTTCTGTGGATTGGCCGATGACATCACACCACATGGAGAGAGGCCAGCTGAAGTAATGTAATGTAATGTAATCCCAGTGATGAGGGTCGAGGACCTGTGTGACAGTTTTGGCATCATGCTCGTTTGCACTGTATGTGTGTGTGTGTGTGTGTTACATCATAGATGTGTAGAGATGAGAGAGGTGATTACAGTCATGACACTGGGGGTTGGATTATGGAGGATTACATGCACGCAAAAATGCATGCACACACACTGGCACACACACACATACACAGTAGTTTTCTGCATGACACAAGAGTCTAAATGCAGGGCTAATACTGTCATACAAAAGGGTCAGAGAGAGAGACAGACCAGGAGAGAGAAATAAGGGATGGATATGTACTGATGGATTATGAGGCATTATGTCAAAAGCATCATAAAAGTAAAGCAGCTTGCATGTTTGACTGTTGCTCTCTTTCTTTTCATTCTCCCTTCCTCTCTCGTCCTCTCTCTACTCCCTCCTTTCCAGGCAGTAGGCTGCCAACATGGCCCTTCCCAGGGGACAACCTCCTCCTTCTCTTTGGCCTCCACTCTGCCTCCTCCTCCTCCTCCTCCTCTTCATCTCCTCCCCGCCCCCCCTCCAGGCCCGGCCACTCCTTCTCCACCCATCCATCAACGTGGCGGTGGTGTTCAGCGGCTCCAGCTACCAAAATGAGGTCAGGGGTCGTCTCAGTGGGGAAAACTTTGTCGACCTGCCCGTGGTGGTCAGCCCCGTGACCGTGCTGGTCAACGACACCAACCCCCGTGACCTGCTGACACGTCTCTGTGATACCATGGCAACGGAGAGGCTGCACGGCGTTGTGTTTGAGGATGATGTGGGCTCGGGTGCTGGTGCTCAGGTAAAAATGTTTCATGCATTTTTAGGCTTTTTTGATAAAACATCCTCCTCAGAGTCACGGTGTTCAGTCACCCACATCAATGTTTCCTAAAGCTGCACAAGGGAACATGTTTTTGTAAAAAAGCACCTGTCCTGTCGGCTTAAATTACAAAGTGGAACTGCAAAAAAGAAGAATTAATTGAGATGCCAAGCATGTACTATCGTTGCCCAAATTAAATTATAGCGCTGGTATGGTTTCTAATCATAAAGAGAGAAGAAGTGACATCAAATCATAAAAACAAAATGTAAATAGAAACAAGAAATGATTTTTTAAGTGTGAGGAGTGTGTGACCTTGTATTACATGATTCTTTTGCTTTGAAATCAGATTCAAACCTATTGTTTGAGATGAGCAACATGCAAAACTGCTTGATTCACCTTAAAAACATGACTCAATGCCAACACTGCACTCACTACAGGGAAAAACAAAAACAAAACTTGCCATTTTGTTGACAAAATCTTACTTATCTTAAGATCTTCCTCAGCAGATTGGGTTCAGTTGTTATTAGATGTTCATATTTTTATTTTTGTGGACTCTGCAGCATCTCTAGTGGTCAAAAAGTCCACAGGATACCTTTACCTTCTTGTTCATGTGCTCTTCAAAGTTGGGATTGAAAGTTGAATTTTAAAGTCAGAAATTAGATCAAATTTAGTTTTGTGATATGATTGAGAGTTCAGAAATAGCTACTAAATTTAGTCATTTGCTAAGAATGATCTTTCAGTCAAACACCACTTTTGGGTTGACCCATGACTGACAGCAATCAGTTAAGTTTCAGGATGTAATTTAAACTGTAGGCCCCAGGCTCCCTAACTCTACAGCCTGATTAAAAATAGTACCGTACTATCACAGTTTATGTAATGAACTGGTGCAACACTTCCAACTTTCTTTATGCAAACATTGAGTCTGTCTGGTTTGACTTCAGGTGGCAGAGGTCTCACAGATCCTGGACTTCCTCTCCACTCAGACAACACTGCCAATCGTGGGCATCAGCGGTGGCTCTGCAGTTGTCATACCATACAAGGTAATGTCAAATAATGAACTGGTTGTGTCAGCGCTGGCCCATCACCTACCTAGAGCTAGGCCTCGAATTGGATGTAGAATAGTATGCCTTCTTGCTGTGCCACAGTGACAACACAAAAAATGCATTTCACCCAGAGGTATTGATATGACATTAGTCACATATAATGAGCAATTAAAGAGGCAAGACAAAAAGATTATAGGGAATAAAATGAACGACAGCCTGTAATGTAAACCCTGTCAGCAGCAGCACTCTTCACAGCCTCCTGTCTTAGTCAGAACTTTTCCACACCGGCGTCATTCAGCTTAAAACAACTTAAGTAGGTCAGAGCGGTGAAACCTACTTTGTCAAGCAACTCCCTGCATGCAAATATTTGGATATGAGCAATACAGATGGGTGAATTATCAGCAATGACTGCAGCCATCGACCCTCATCAGCTCCTCTAATCCCTGGCTGGGAAAAGTCTAAGTTGTGGGAAGGGAAACTTTGCGAGGGGAGACAAGTGCTATGGGCGATCTGTGCCTCAATCAATCATCCCTGCGCACTTGAAGAGCAGCAGGTTTTTCCTGCTATGATTTAGCATGTATCTCGTTGATGAATGGAGATGAGGAGCAGTGAGCTGTGTAGTTAGATTGTAAAGAAGAGATTAATGACGCCAGACAGATTCTTAATCTATGCTTTTTCTCTGCTTTTGAGCAGCAAAATGGTTCTATCCCTTTTTCCTCTCACTCTCCATGCTTTTCCCGCTCGTCTTCCCTTCCTTCCTTTAACTGCTTAACTGCTATCATCAACACCTTGTATTTATAGAAGCAACTCTCACACATAGAAACACACATGCAAATGAACACCCTCACATACAACAGCACGCACACACAGACAAATGGGTGCATTCCTAGACCCATCCAGCATCCAAACTGGGCTAAAAAGTGTAGCAATGTGGCTGCAAATGGTGGATTTCACCCCCAGGCAACATTTTGTAAACCATAGCACGTTGTGTTTATCAGTTTCCTGTTAATCAAAAGGTATCTGCAGATGTCGCGTCATAGATGGGTATTAAACAGGAGGAGTTGTAGCTGCAGGAGGGTGATTGATTTGCTGTATTTTGATGGCAGAGCGGGAAAGGCAGAGTGAGTGAGTAAGCGGCAGAGTGGGGAGAAAGATGCTTCGATGAAGCTTGGCTGACAGCTGCCTGAAGGCAGTGTTTTACTGTCTCACTGATAAGTCTCCCTTTCCTTTTTCACAAGTGAAATCCTCTTCCTTCTTTCTTTTCCTTTCCTTTTACATTCCCTCTCACCTTGTCTCATTTCTCTTCTCTTTTCCATATTTTACTTTACTTCTTCAAACCATCCAGTTTTTTATCATCTTTTCCTCCTTCCCCTTCACTCCTTGACACATTTAAATCCAGTTTTTTGGCTCTGTTGAGTACTGGCTGAATCCATCAAGTGAGAGGGCTGTGCTCCTCTCTGCTCTTTTGGAGCTCCAGGACTCTATTAAACTGTTAATTAGACCTTTCAGGAGGCTGAGGCCCCCCACAGCCTCTATCATTCACCCCAAAATCCAAACCATTCACTCCTTCTTTTCCTTCCCTTCCCCCATCATCACTGCTTCACCTTAAATTGGCGAGGAGGAGTTCATATTTACCCCAGTTTTGCCTTTGATACTCGTCTCAGACACTTCTCCCTCAGTGTCTTCAAGCCTCCAAAATATTTGGGGCAAAGTTTGTGAGTTATCAACAATCTCTAGTTTGCGAAACCGATTGTGGCTGGCTCAGCCTGGATTATTTAACCTCTCTGCTTGACAGCGGAAAAAAGACAAACGCACAGATGGGACGTTATCAATCGTACGATGCGACCGTTCCTCTGACGAGCCCAAAGTGTTGAGTGACAGTTCTCTATATAGCACAAAGAGTAAAACACTCCTCTGAGGTGTGCCTGTCGAAGGCCTCATTCAGCCCTCCTCCTCACACTCCCACTCGATCTCCTTTCTCTTTCTCTTATATGCTGCTTTGTTGTCAGCAAGGAGAAAAAAAAGCTTGTCAGAGGTGTTTGGCACAATGGGACAGGTGGATTGGATGGAGAAAGACATATGTGTGAGTGCATGATTCTCTTAGGGGATAAAAGAGCTCAATAGTGCTTGATTATCAATAGCCTGATGATGATGAATATCTTTGATGGCGGGTTTAAAAGGAAGCAGCAGCCGCCTGGGCCGCCTATTTATGGTTCCTGTCTCAGTGATCTCTCTATGGCAAACAACAAGAAAGGAGGGAATGAAACAAAGATGAAAAGATTGAAGGGAGGAGAGGAAGTGTGTCTTTTGTCAAACGGCACATACATCAAGCAAAGGCGAAGAGGAGGAAATGAGAAAGCGTGAGGAACGGCTGAGAAAAGGCATAAAGACTTGCTCAATAGGGCCTGTGAGGAAAAGACAAAAACTATTGCAACACATCTCTCCGAGGAGCTGGAAATCAGAGGTTGAGTGTGTTTCCTCTTTGTGTGTGTGCGTGCGTGTGCATATGTGCGAATGTGTTCTTAGCGGGCTGAGTCATTGCAGTGTGCTGGGTGATCATTAGAGGGTGCTGCATCCAGATGTCGAGTCATGGGAGTAGTAGAGCAGGAGACAACAAGGAGGAGAAGGAGAGGAGAAGAGGAAGAGAGGAGGGAGGGCACTGCCAGTGAGGCTGTGGGGGGAGAAACAACTACAAACTGTAATGACAATAACAAAACTTTCATTTCTTTGGCACAATATTTAACTGTCTGATAAATGACTGTTCCAATTATGATAGTGATGATTGTGATAATAATTGGCGTCGGTGTCTGTCCTGTCAAAACCATGTATCTCCAAATTTGGTGACTTTTATGTTTTCAGAAATGGTCAGAAGTATGTGGACACCACACAAAATATGTGGATATCCAAATGTTACACCTGCAGGTAGTTGTTGGACATCTCATTCCTAAACCAGCGGCATCAATCTGCTGCTGCATCAGCCTCCACTCTTCTGGGAAGTAATTCCACCAGATTTTACAACTCGCCTGGAAGGATTTTCTCCCATTCAGCCACAGGAGAATTGGTGAAGTCAGGCACTGATGCACATTTCAGTTCATCCTGAATGTGTTGAATGGGGTTGAGGTCAGGGCTCTGTCCAGGCTAGTCAAGATCTTAAACACCAAACTGGGAGAACCTTTTCTTCATGAACCTCTCATGTTAATACTGGAATACGACTTCTTCACTGTTGCCATGAAGTTGAAAGCTCATTATTGTCTAAATATCTTTGTATAAAAGTGGACTAAAGTAAGTGGACAGGGATATCTACACACTTACAATACAAATATATTGTAAGCTAAAGGATTAATCATCCTTTAAGGGTAGAATAATAGAGTTAAAGGATAAATCTGGTGATATTCTATATTCTTAACACCCAAACCATCAATGAATTGATCCTACTAACAAGTATTGTGTTACACCTGGGGACATGTTCCCTCACTACCATGAACATGAGCACTGTAGTTTAGTTTGAAACCCAAACCCATATACACCAACCTGTTGCCATAAATAGTCACAAGTGCACCAAATCTGTAGCTGAAAATAGTCCCCAACAAATGCTTAAATTCTTCCTGTCTCAGTAACATTTGCTAAAAACTGCAGTGCCCATTTGTTTTAGGAAATTATTTTACCATTTTTCACCATGACACCACTTATTGGTGACCTGTTTTTAAAGATTTGCATCTTATTGGGAACAAATGAGCTCTGGTAGTTGGAAAGTATTAAGAGACACACTTAGTCCTTTCATGGGATTTGTTGACAAAATAAGCAGGCTGATCTTTCACCATGTCCAAAGGGAAATTCAGGTTGCACAAAGTAGTCAAATGAATAATATATTAAAAATGAGTATCACTGTCAGTATTGTCATAGAATACATAGAATAAACATAAAATAGTTTACACTTTAAAACAACAAATACTTCAATCAAGCTATAAAACACTTTACTTGTATCTACTCTCTGGAACAATGATTAGACGTTTTCTGATCTGACTCCACCATCGGGAGGACAGATTCATTAGTCTGTTCCTTCCAAAAACTGTTTCATGTCGTTCCAACACTGTAGTTAAGGTTTGGTTAAGTTTTAGGCAAAGAAAGAACTTGGTTAAGATGAATACTTTGTTACAGACAGAGGACATTTGCCATCATGGTGACAATAATGAACACCTGGTTATTGTGAGGGAACGACTGTAGTAATGGGGGAAAAAAAAAAAAAAAAAACTTTGACAGGAATTGAACAGCAGTCTTGACTTTATTACTTGGGAGGACAGTCTGTCTGGTAGCTTGTAGCTGATGGAATAAAACACCTCATAAACGAGTTCTGTGGAGGTAAAACTTCCACTCAGACAGAGGCAAATTGAACTCACTGTGTAAAAGCTGCTGAGAGTCCTAAAAAATGATAATCTGAGCTTTCTGTGAAACTCTGACTTAACACAAGTGGCGAAGATCTTTCAAACTGGCACCTGCAACTTTATGGTGCTGAGAAAATTCGCCTGCCCCCTACTCTCATCCAGTAAAAACCTTTCAAAACATACCAGATTATCTGCAAAATTCATTATCACCTAGTTTCAAATACTTTTGAAAAGGTATTAGTGTTTACTGTTGTTAAATAATGAGGGGGTAGTAAAACAGTTTTTGTTATGGCTGCTGAGAAACATTTTGGGAGAGAACAGATTAATTATCTATAAATGACAACTCTTATATACTATTGCGAAGCACTGTTATATCTCAGTATTTCTGAGGAAATACAGAGTGGATGTTTGATCACTCACAAACCAGATTTTGTTCATTACAGTTCCAAACATCAAATAATGAGTGATTGTGGTTGTAGATGATGATAAAGTCTGGAATAAACAAAGCTGACATCTTTATGTGTTTGCCAGTAAACAGGAACAAAAAAGCCTTTTAAGTAAGAACTTGATGGATTTTTGAAGCAAAGAAACTGTTGAGCTTGAGTATTTGAGTGTATAACATCATTTATTACAATTTGAAGCTGTCAGTAGAGGATTACATTTCAGGAGTTACAATCTCAGTCCTGGCTGCAGTATAAGGTCACACTCTGGTTGTGATATTGGATCGGAGTGATGCAATGAGCCAAACGTCTCTCATTGGATCACTGTGCAGGTTTCTTTTTTTGGGTTTTGTTTCTGTGGCCAGACTGACCTGCTTTCTCCGTCTGTCCTTCTGTACGTCTGTCTCTTCTCCTCCCCACCCCCCCACTCACTTCTGGCTCTCTCTTGGCCTCATGGTCCAGAAACCAGAAACTCCATAAGCAGGTCATGAGAGGCCCAGAGCCGCCGCGCTGTAATCCCACTGGAAACTGTTTTTTTATTGCTGGGAATGAAACTACGTTAATGGCCAGGCAGCCTCCAAGCTTCACAGCATGGCCCAGTAATTTCAGTAGGGCTGACAGTCAAACTACTAATGCTGTGGCATTGAATATAGTGTCAGAAGTGGAGTAATTTATTGTGGGAATGGTTGATTATCTATCCAGGGGAGCTGGTAAGACAGGAAGGTTTCTCTCCATGGTTGAAAATCCATCAGTTTAGAGCCCCTGTTAACATAATGAGGACATGATTGCCATGACAGAGCTTAATTATCTGTTGAAACAAACTGTATTAACATGTGATAAATGCATTTTTCTCATCAAAGGAAGCTAACCATGGAGATAGTTTTGGATATATGAAACAAAATTTACAAGAAAATGTTGAGAAATATAATCTAAAGAAAAGACAAATTATAATATATCTATTATAATATCTATAATATATAGAAAATATAAGTCAAGAGTTGCAACAACATGAAATGTGTTTTGTAAAACAAAACGTTTGCTTCAGGGCTCATACTCTTAGGCCAGAGGGGTTGTTTCAGGAGAGAGAGGATGATGTATTGTATATGCAGATGCAATGTACTGTCTCTAGCTAACCTGTCACCAATGTACAACTCGCATGCAAAGGTTCACTGTAACCACAGCACTGTCTGCAATAACATTATACAGATTAACCCTCTATATGTACTTAAATTGAAAACTCTATAGTGGGTCGAAAAGTCAACATCTGGTTCAGGATGCTTTTGGCTTGTACACATGTGCATCACTGTACTGGTGTTTATCCATCGTTCTATACGCACTGAATGCTCAGCGAATAATGATCGCTGTGGGTCCTTTACCCCGCTTGGGAGTATTATTTATCCTATTTAAAAAAGTAAATGTCCTCTGTGGCTTTGTTAAGAAAAAAAATTCTCAAGTGATTTGTCTGAGTAATATCAGAAAATGGTAATAATGATACATTCACCTCCAACTGGTACCAAAGCACATCACCTAAGTAAATTTACTTTCTATCACTGGAGATGGGAACTTGCATATATTGATTGATTGAAGAATGACATCTACATGTTAGAGCTATCTTTGAGTCCATATGTGAGTGAACATCTGTTTCTGCGACCTGCTTCCTGTTTGATCGATACCAGTCTTTCCACTGAGGGGAGGTACAGCAGAGAGTTCTCCCCCGCGGGAGGAGAGGAGTGTGTGAGCAGCCACCATGTCCACCGTCTTCCTGTCACATTACCATACGCTCCTGCAGCAGCAGTGCTAATTACGTCTATGTGTGACAGCCGCACTGCCAAGGTGGTGAGAACAAGACGGCTGGGAAGTGGAGGATGAGGGGAAGAGGGGAGCAGGGGGAGGGGAGGGCGAACTCTGTCTTTTCATGTGAGCGTGTGCATGTTTGAGAGTTAGACATGGAAAAGAAGGTAATTTTGTCGTAATTCCTGCTTGATTTCTTGAAGGAGACAGTCAGTGTCTTTCAACATATTTACCTCTGACTTTGTTTGACTTTTTACAATTTAATACACTGCTAATTGGAAAATGCTAAGTAAATGTACCTAAGTTCTGTAAACTTTTTTGTCCCTGTGGGGAAATTTGTCTTGGGCACCATGCCACAGTCCATAGCTTTACATAACATCATAAAAACATCATAGAGACAGAAGTATTTGACATGACCTTAGACAGTTTCTTTACATGCAATATATGTAGAAACATAAGAGACATTTAACATTGACAACACGATAATTTAAAAGGAAACTCTCTAAGAATTAAAGTGCTAAGTACCATTTCTGCCATTGTTATTAAAAAAAACTTTAGTATCTCAAAAAAAGAAAAAAAAATCTAAATAATGATCAACTTTCTCAAAAAAATGACATAGCATCTCAAAATAATGAGAAACAACACTGACAGATCTTAATTTTTTAAAAAACAGAACAGTGTTAGGAGAACTGATCCGGTATAACCTTTTTATTTTTGTTCATTAATAAAGTCAAAACAAGATCATGTTTCTTATTTTTTTCAGAATATATGTGGTAAAATATTTTCAAATCATAACATATATCTCAAAATGATAAGAAACTTTTCAAAATAATGACATAGCATCTCAAAATAATGGTAATAATTACTTTAAGAACATTGGCTTGGCTTCCTTACTGAAGTGTTTGCTTTTTGCATTGCTCTATTGTATTAAGATTTATCATTAGAGTTCAGCAGCTTGATGGAGGCTGGAACAAATGATAGCTTCATGAAACAGTGATTGACCCCAGGGGCTGGGTGGGGTGGCTGGGGGCTCACCACATTATTTGTTTGTGAAATAGCTCAGACACAACTAATTGGATTTTAATGACACTTCTTCCTCCTTCATATCAGCTGAAGTGGGACACTATCGTTAACCAGGACTTCCAATCCAGAGACGTTTTTTATTTATTCCAGCCTGACATGGTTGTGTACCGCTATTTTTATAGCTATTCTGGTGCACAGCCCAGTCAGTGGTCTAGTGGAGTCTCAGCCTCCAGAGGTGAGTCTCAAACAAGCTCAGACAGGGATAAAACTGGTAATTTTGAGTGAGGAAGAGTCTAGCTGTGATATTCCTGTGGTATTCCTCAGGCTGCACAGCTCTCTGGGGCTTTGCAGAGGCTCTGAGCTGTGGGAGAGGGAAGAGCAACAGGAAGAGGAGATGACAGTTAGTCACCTCTGAGACAAAAGCAGACTGAGAAGATCTAAGACCTGGCCCCAAAATGGTGCTTGACAGTTTAACACTATCTGCTCTTTCTGTCTCTCCTGTCTCTCCTGCCTCACTCTCTCATGCATGACTTCTCTATCTGCATACATGTGTGTCGCTGAATTTTGAGATTTCCCAGACTTTCTGTCTTAAGTTAGTGCAGGATGCAATTGTACAGTTTTTGGATGTAAAAAAAATAAAAGGGGGAAAAAAAAGGAGACCATATTACCCTGGTCTCCATCTTCTTGCACCAGCTCTCTGTCCATTATTGAATCAAATTTAGAATGTTATTACATGTGTTAAACCCCTGCACAGTCTTGCACCTGCTTACATCACAGGTCTTCTTATGCCTTACAGCAATGTTAGACCCTTTAGATCTCCCATCCAAGCCCTGTTATTACACAGTCCCATCTAAAAAAGAAGGGCAGGAACAGGGCGTCCAGACTGTGGAACAGTTTCACTTGAATCTGTTGAGACAGTTTTCTACTTTTGCTGTTAGTTTATACTTAAATGCAACCTGTATGTTTGTGCCTTCTGTTCATGTGCATACGTGTACAGATAGATGTGTATTTTTAAAGAGGACTAGATTGTACCTCGTACAGTAGGTTAAAGTTTCCATTTATCCAATGAAATATGTCAACATCTATGGGATGGATTAGCACAAAACTTAGTGCAAACCATTCACGGGTCCCATATGATGAATCCTATCGAATATATTGACATTTCTTTGGTGCTTTGTGACCAAAAGGAGAAAAATACAGTCCTACTCTGGTGACCTCTCAGTAAAGGTTAAAGGTTACACTTAAAAGTTAATTTAAAAGTTTTTTTTATTCTTTAATTCATCTATATCCAGTGCCCCCCAAACGTTTACAGTATCCAAGATTCCTCCTTGTCTCATCCCCATTGCCTACTTTATCTGAATGTTACTTGAAGGACATTGGTTCAGTGGGCTCTGATAACTCTCCATCTTATCTGTCAACACACATGAATACACAGTGAGTAGCTATGCAAATATATGCACAGACACATACAACATTGGACCACCCCTTCTTGACAGAAAGAGAGCAGCAGGACTGAGTAATTGCTGTTCAGAGACACTTGCACCAGATTGAGGCTGAATATAGACAATCAAAACTACATGAGTAAATGTAAGCGTCTGTAAAGGGGCAAACTATAATATGGTAACAGCATCTTTAATGTTGTTGGGTATTCAACAGACATCATAGATATTAATGAAGATTCTTAAACATTTCATCATTTCATAAAGCCATTTCAAGCCATTGTCCATGTGTAGCTCACTTAAAAATTAGTCCCTTCTTTTCCCCCCGCATTTGTCACCTCTTATCAACTTAATTGGTTTTGGAAGGCCGTTCCACTGTGTTGCCTACATGACTTTTAACAGTGATGGTTTTACAAGTGATAACATGCTTATTGAACAAGAAGACAAATTATTAAAATGCATTGTCCTAGTAGTGGTAAAGTTTCATCCACATTTAAATATTCTGCAGCAGTAACAATGTTAAAGGTGCAGCTAAAGTGAGCAGAAGTAGACGAGTTAATTTGAAAACCTTTCGTCCTTTTTGCTTCTGCTGTGACAGAAAGTTCAACATTGTTCTTGGATCTTCGTTTGCTGATTTACTCACGCTATTTTACCTGAGCAGAGTTCTTCTTTTCACAGTATTTCATGCCCTTATTGGCCTTTCAGAACTCATGTATTTTATGTAAGTGCGTATTTGAAAGTCTTGAAATGAAATAAGATGGTTTTCTCTACATTTTTGAGTAAAGAAAAAAATGTCCTACAATCACAAGACACCATATCAAACCCCTTTAAAAAAAAAAAAATCCACTGTGCCGCAAGGTTTTTCAGAAATACCAGCACCAGCGATGTTGTTGCATCACCCACATTCATTTCATGAAAGATTTTCCCCACCTGAATTCTTAAATGAGACTCTCTTGCTCTGTGCAGGCAGAGGGATCCTCCTTCCTGCAGATGGGAGCATCTCTGGAGCAGCAGATCCTCTGCATGTTCAAGGTACAGAAATGCATTTCATTGCTAACTGACAATGAAAATCTGGGTTGTCATACCAAATGGTGACAGGGTCAGATTATGGAGGGAAACCCTAACAATCAGTGGGTGGAATCCCCTGATCTGATGTTCTGGACCAGTTTCCACAAACAAATACAATCTGTATTTAGGATGGATTGTACAAATTCTCATGAGATTAGAGGGATTGATGTCAACTGATGTTTTGGGAGTCAACAGGATAATCTCAGTTAAGTCTGTGATACCCCAACTTTACCTCATTGTCTAGTGGGCATATTTCCACAACTGAGAAACATCCACCGTGAAATTGACAGGTATATTTCAGATGAAATCAGTCAGGATCAATATCCTGACCTGGTGAACCTTTACCTAAGACTTCACGCATCTTAAAATACAAGAAGCAGCATTTGCAAAGACTAATGAGAGTTTCATGTCAAGTGTAATGCTTAAAAGTTTGATATTTTGGGAAATTCACTTAATCACTTTGTTGGTAAAAGTAAGATGAGAAGATTGATACCACTCTTGCAGCTGTATGTAGCTGGAACCAGCAGCTGGTTAATTTAGTTTAGCATAAAAACTGGAAACATTGCTAGCCCTTTCCAAATGTAACAAAAGCTGCCAATTAGCACCTCTCAAGGTCATGAATGAATACATTGTATCTTGTTAATTTCATCAATACAAGAAGTGAGGTTTAAAAACAACAATTTACCATTATATGGGCGGTAATGTACCAAAGTGTTGCAAGACATGAGGGTGGTATTGATCTTGTCCTTCACACTGTTATGGGTGCAATGATTCTTAATAAATAACCTATAATAAACAACATGTCCCTGTCTTAGCTCATGGAGGAGTATGACTGGGGCGAGTTCGCGGTGATCACCAGTTTGCTGCCGGGATATGACACCTTTGTGGACATAGTTGAGTCCTACACAGATACCTCCTATTTCCTGTGGAATCTACAGGATATTTTGACTCTGGAAATGTCCGTGGGGGCAAATGATGCGAGGACAAAGCGCATGTTGCAGCAGGTATTATGAGATATAAGAGTGGGTTCCAACATTTATTCATAAATCCATAAATATGTGAGCATTTTCCTAAATTTGGCTAGAACTATTAAAACTTAATGTTGTTGCAACTTTAGTAATGTCCAACCAAAGCAACAACCTACAGCATCAAAAATGTGGCATCACTAAATGTAAATAACTGCCAAAAATAACTACTATGTCAAATACATACATATATCAAACTTAACTGTCAATACTCTTTAAATGTAGCTTTTTTTGTCTTATTTATATGCAGTATGTGTTCTAGAGTTAATACTATTTATACAGTTTAGTGTGAGCGGCAAATATCCAATTATGCTAACCTAACCAACACTGGTTGGTCATTTAGTCCAAAACTTGACTTTTCAAATGATGCTGAAATGCTAAAACAAAAACATTTTGAAACCAGTTGTACAGTATGATAACAAGCCAACGTTAGCTTTGTTAGTTGGTTCAGTTTGCCAGTTAGCCTACGATGACAGTCGATATGAGATCTAATTTGTGTGATGGGATCTTTTAATTTAGTGTTTTAATTGTGTGTTTTTTTTATTTAAAGAAACTTAAATTTCCACTTAGTATAGTTATGATATAACAAAGGTGGTGTTTATTAAGTTGAAACTTAGTTTCAACTGGAGTTACTTTCTGATGACCTACAGTAGAGATGTATGTTCAGGCTGCGTTTTCTCTCTGTTCTGTGAATTACCACTGAGAGACTTTTTATCTATCTGCAGGTGGACTCTTCGGTCCTGCTGGCGTATTGCTCCTATGAGGAGGCGCAGTACTTATTCACTCAGGCAGCTGAGGTGGGCCTGCTGGGGCCAGGCTACATCTGGATCCTCCCCAGTCTGGCTGTGGGCAACCCCGACAGCCCTCCACCTGTCAGTTTCCCTGTCGGGGTGATCGGTGTAATAACAGACCAGTGGAGGAAAAGCTTGCGGCAGAGGGTGAGGGAGGGCGTGGCAATTGTAGCCAAAGGGGCCGAGAGCTTCAAGAAGCAGTATGGTTTTATTCCTGAGGGACATGGTGACTGCAACAAGCCGGCTAAACAGTCAGTCAACAATACTTTGTTCAGGTGAGGCACTTTGAGTGAACTTTTACAGACAGTTCCTGTTAGAGTGATCATTACTGATGCATAGACAGTAGAGCACAACTTCAGCTTTCACACTTTTCACCTGAGCTCACTAGCACATGCCAAAGTCAGAATAATCAGAGCCTTTTTTGCACATGATCTGAAATGTAAATTGACCTGGATTCATTATTCTAGGCCCAGTCTATAATGGATGTATACTTTAACAGATAGCGAAATCACTCAGCAGGAACACCCTGCCCTCCACCAATCAGCTGCCTCCATCATCCGCTAATGAGCTACTTCCAGTCTTCCACATTAGATTAAGCCTTCCTGGAGGATCTTTAGGTTTAATTAGAAGGTGATCATTGTGTGTGTTGTGTTATCTGTGGACATGAAAATGCAAATTCTCATGTGATGTAGAATCAAAGTTCCTTGATTGTACACTACATACTTTTGCTGTATGTGTTTTAAGAGTTTGCGTTTCTGTGACGTGTAGGCACATGCTGAACGTGACATGGGAACGGAAAGATCTGTCGTTCAACAACCAAGGCTTCCTCTCAAACCCCTCCATGATTATTGTCGCTTTGGACCGGGAGAGACTCTGGGACAAGGTACTGGGCACCAGGAGCTGAATCACAAAAAAAACCAAAACAAAACAAAACAAAAAAAAAGGTGCTGGCGTTAATAGCAGAAGGAAAAATTGGACCTCAAATTCAGCACCATGGACAGCGCAAAACTGACAACACTGACAGTAATGAGCTTCTAAATCACATCCAGGAAATACACCTATGTATGCTCATCCTGTTACATGTCCATATATTGTATGGCATAGAGTGTACAGACAAGTGATATGAGTCAGGTACTAAGGGTTTTAAAGTACCTTAATTAAACTGCCTTCATGAGCTGTCACAGCCTGTTGTCAACGTCCTGTTGTTCATGTATCTCTGTCAGTGCCCCCACCTCAACTCTCAACTCTCAGTTTGAAAACCTTTGAGTTGCATATTTAATCTGGTTGGATGCAACAAGTATATGCCTGTTGCACTGCCATGCCGAGACAGATTTTGGGAAAAGCAGTAAATAAAAGGCTGTTTGAAGTAAAGTGGATACATTGGAAAATTGAAAGCTGAACCATCATCAATGGGTGGTATTTGAAGGTATAAGAGTAGATTTTAAATCAATAATGTTGGGTGTGTTTCCTGCTGAAGCCACATATATTTCTCTTATTCAATTTTCCTGAGTATTTTCACTCCCTTTTACACACACACACACACACTTTTCAAAGGCCCAGGGTGTATTGAAAAAGTGCGACTACACAAAGAGACCTGAACGTAATCTCACAGCTACAGTTGAACTCATTTATTTCTGCCCCGGAAAGACCAACCTACTTCATCAATGTCACCTCCCGCCTGGTGTGTATGTATGCGTGTGTATGAACACAGAAATGTAATTGCACTGGAGTGGGGTTTGGTTTGTATGTGTGTTTAGATGTTAAGGGCGAACTTGTGCAGCCAGCAGCCTCATATACAGAACACTTCCACCGCTGTGCGGTCATGTTCAGGTGTGGTGTAGTGCAGTTCACGCACACTATCGACAACATGACACCACTCAAAACGAGATGCCATACAAGCTTGTGAATTCTGTGAATCCTCTCTCATTTTCAGTTTCATTACAACCTGATCTGTCACTGCCTCTCCTCTCCCTTCCTCTCCGTGTCATGTAGCTCATCCATAATGACGACAGGTTGTGGTGTACTTGCTCCTCCTTTTCCAATGTGACACCCTAACAATTTCACATGATGTTATTCCATGGGTACTACAGGACATTTAGACAGAAAGTCTCCTTTCTCTGCTGGGTCCCTATCTTAGTTTTCCTCTCTTTTCCTCTCACTTATACTTTGATAATGGATGTGTGTTGCTCATACCTGCAGTCTCTCAGTTCTGTAGTGTTTTACCATCTTTCAGCCCATTGTTTTGGTTTTAATTGAGCCCACAGCTGTAATTGTTTAACTCTCACTCATTCTTCATCAATCTCATCTCATTTCCTCTGAGGTGGTGTAGACTAAAACAGGAATAAGAGTGATCGTTGTTTTTCATTCGGCGATTATTGGACAAAAACATGATACCAAATGAGTGCTAATGTTCTTTATTCAGATGTGTAAATAAACAACAGATTGCTAATACGCTATGAGGGAGATAGAGATGTTCAATGATGAGATGCTACTGAGTTGCATTTTCAGAAATTTGTAGGATCTGTTTGTTATTGGAGCTTGACCATACTGTCAAGAATGTACTTGCACACAAGAAGCTTGATGAAACTTCCAGAGTCAGTGGTGTAAAGAAAAAAAAAATTGAGGTGATTTAGAAATTATGAAAATATTGCATTACTTCTTCACAACATGTTGAGGGAAATTAGATAAGAAAAATCTGTTATCTCATCTTTTATCTGTAAAAGTATAATTAGGCGATGTACTGTAATGGAATCATCCAGGACAAGGCGAATGAACTGATAATGGAAACACAGAATTTTAATGGCAGAGGTGAGTTTAATGGATCACATCGTCAACTCTGTGGTCATCTGTTAATATGGCTTATATTGCATCATACCCATCTGGTTTATTGGATTGTTGGGTATCCTTAAAACTAGGTAGGCTACGTAGGCTAGATTTTTTTTTTTTTTTTTTTTTTGTGGTGGTGGTTGGTGAGGAAGGTTGAGGAATTTGGGTAACCAAAGACCTGTTCCTCTGATTTCCAACATTTGCATGATCGGAATCAACTATCAGAAGTTGTGTACATCCAGGTAGAAACCTCACATTAGTTTGAGTAGGCTACTCTCACACTATCATTCCACGCTTGAAAAAAATCATCCACTTTGATTTCTAACATGAAGTATTTGGGACACTCCCGCACTTGAACCCAGTTACCAGGAATCAAAAAGTTCTGGCACCTTGAACATGAGAATGACAGCTTCTGCCTAAGATGATCAATGAGAGATAAGACATGAGAATCCCATAAAAGGCAGATTGAAATGATTGATCCTCAACTGGTACCTTCTGTCATTCAGTTAAAATGGTGCAAAGAGACAAATCACCATCTAACACATCATACTGTACCTTCATGCAGATTTGTAAATCATCCGCAGCATGATTTAAGGAAGAGGTTAGTGGAGGTGAGGTGAAGAACAAACCAAGAGCTGGTATGAAAAAAGAGGTCCTATTAAAGCCGTGAGGAGCGAAGTTTTGCGCCAAGAGTAAGTCAGCACTGGCTGAGCCTGCATGGCTCAATAGGGTTGGGTTGATATGACAAACAGTCCTGGTTCTCACAGAAGGTTTCACTGAGCTCTAGTGTGACTTCGATGGGATTATTTATTGTGTGATGACACTACAGCAGTTCTGGTCCAAAGTGGCTCCCCGTGACATTAAAACCCAATCTGTTGCTTTTTTGTCAGTAGTTACCTTGCTGCAATATAGCATCCTGTTTGTTGATTTTGATTTTTTTTTTTTTTTTGTCATTATTAGAGCAGTTCTACAAAAGTAGTACATTTTAATCACACAAAGACAGAAAACACACACACATAATAAATAGTACTAATCACTTCCCATTTATGAACAGTGACATTTCCATTTACTCTTCATTTGAAAAAAATAAAATTTGGTTAATTGAATAATCAGTCAACAACAAATGAACACAGATTGAAGGCAACACATGCTGGATGTAATATTAATGTGATGCAGTCGGTTTACCCATTGTATTAGTTTTCGGCTTTTCTTTTTCAAACTGTCTGACCCCGAAGACTTTTTATCTCCTCAGTATGCATTAATGAACACTCCTTTCATCTTCTAACCTCTTCCTCCAGGTCAGCACATGCTAATTCTTCTTTATAATATAATGAAAAAGAACTATTCACATATGGAAAGACAAACAGGTGAAGAGAGGCGGGTTGACATGAAGTGAAGGTCACAGCTTCATGAACATGATGCTGATGAGTTTTGTCTCCACCTTCCTCCAGGTGGGCAAGCATATGCTCGGGGATCTCAGGTCCGCCACTTGTCTGGCCTCGCACGGGCAACTCTTGGAGCACGTGTTCGATGATCGCCACCTGACCGTGGCAACGCTGGAGAGGAGCATCCTTGTCATGGTCGAATGTGGGACTCGGGCACTGGCATGTGTCCGCAACACGAGCTCCTGCAGGCGCTAGTCCAATCGCACAGAGAGGTACACGCAGCAGCAAAAACATGTAGACCTTTTACATCTGGACAAATACCAGATGAACAGACATATGCAACTGGGTACTGAACCCAGGGCTTTTTTGTACCAGATGACACTGTCAGTGGCACTGGGCATTAAAACCAAAAGCTGGTACTGAATGTCACAATGTCGGACAACTCCCGTCCACTTTCTATTGTGATTGGACTATAGCACTGGAATAGTTGGACATTTTGGAAAAAATTTTGTGAGACAGACTCTGTGTCTGTCCTTTAAGTATGCTTCTAGCAGCTGGTTATTAGCTTAACTTAGCTTTGGTTATGATCATACTGCAGACTAAAGTGGCCCAACCATGTTCATGTGACTTAGCACAAATCACTTGAATCTGACCTAATTCCTTATTTGACCACTTCTGTATGGGATCCTAAATCAGTCACACAGATCTGTATTTTTGCGGTGGATTTCAGTCTGAATAGCCATACAGGAATTCAAACAACTTTTGTCACCTAAACAACATGTGGTAACCTGTCCCTGTCGCCAACCTACAACAATATCTGCACTTTCTCAGGGAGTCTGTCTCCTGAACTGAGCTGCCTTGCTGTGAGAGACTTGTGGAGCCCCCTGACAGATAGACAGACTTAAAAGTTTGCCAACTCTTGATTTAGAAATGTAGTAAAACAATTAATGCTACTGACCATAGCACACACTTTGCGCTTGAAACCTTGAAAGAAGAGGAGTGATATTGTGAAGCTCAGAGGGTAGAAATGTCCAGGTTTCTGTCCAGTGTTTGTAGCAGTAGTATTATGGTATTGTGCCAGTATATGGTAAATCATGCTGTGTGTTCAGAGTGGCTGGTTTGTAAAAAGTGGGGTCAGCAGCAGTTTAAATGTCTGAATTTTTACACAACAACCAGCTATCAGTGGACAAGGTTTTTATATGATCCTCGGACCTCAATGTGTTCCTAGGTTTCTCTATGACTGTCATTTCTTGGCTATTTTGACAGCCCAAATCACACAGGGGCTGATTTCAACTGTATCACACTATCCACACCTGCAGATTCATTTGCTCTGTTGCCTTTGAGCTGTGGCTTTATGTCCAAACTTTCCATGAATCTGAGTACTGCTAGGCTTTTCTCATCCACATTAACATTAAATTAGAAAACATTAGATATTTCTGTTATATCATTTGGTAATCAGGTATTGTACTGGCACTAGTGTCAAACATTTCAGTTGCTGCCCAGTCCCACACGCAGACATCTGCACCTCCTCTCTACTTTCGCTCCTAGTTTAGTTCTGAGACACTGCAAACCTCCACACTTCATTAAACACAGAGAATTGTGTGCTGAGGTCTACACCTTTAAAAACACACCTCCGATGTCAAACAGATCGCAGCATGGCAGAAACAGCCATTAAAACAGCTATTACCTCTCTGACTACCTGCAACTGAAGCTCGCTAGAATACACAATGTCTTCATTATGTTCAAACAGCTACAGACGGCAGTCATTTTGTCTGTCAGAATTTGTTGTTAAATTTGATAAAGCATCAACCATTTGTCAGCCCATTTATAGTTCTCATTCTGAAAAGACACGAATACATTTTACAACTACAAACATGATCCTCATTTAAAGTCTGTGATATCTTCCTCTCTGATCACTACCTTTACACATAATTTAATTTACACGTCATTCGCACTTTACCAGCTTCCCCAAAGAGTTGTTATCATACCCTGTTGAAATCAATAGCGTAAGGCCCTAAAACGGGAGCTAAAAATAGGACAAAACACTCTACCCAAACTCGCTTGCCTCTGTGTATTGTAGGTTAGTTTTAGATTTGCCCAAAAACAAAAACAAAAAAAACCCATGTCTCAGCTCAACGCCCATTTTACCAGTTTTCTTGAAATTTCAACTCAGTTGTTTGATGATTCAGGAAGTGGATATGCTTTTTTCTTTGTTTTTGTGTGCTACTAGTTCCTAATTTAGCTGATGCTTTACATAAATAAATTGTGGTTTGGGATTAGATGTGTGCGTATTATTTAAAGATATTTTGAGACACTGAGATCAGACCGTTTCTAAAAGCTTTTATCTTGCATTTCCAATGACTTCTGGTATGACTGAGAAACTGAAGATTTGATTCCCTGACCAATGTTAAAACAATAAATCAATGCAATGATTCTCCTCCAACTATTTTGTGGTATGAATGTGCAGTACATCAGAAGTGCTCCTTCTAAGAATCTATTAATCAGTGATTGTGAGCAGATACCCGGTCTGCATACCAACAACTGCAGGATTCACCACGAGAACAGCTTAAATTAGCCACAAGTTTAGCATCCTTTATTGAATTATTTTTGGTGGGATGATATGGAAAGGTTCTGTCAAGGACAGCTGACAACCTGCCACACCCACCGCATGTCACCACACTGTTTTTGGTAATTTATTTAAAGGTCTTTGCACGCACACACACACACACACACACACACACACAGACACACACACATCTTTTCTGTGTGCTGATGTTTCTTGCTGCTGTTGCTGTTGGCAAAGAGCCACCCCAACCTTCACCTACTGCTAACACTTTTCACTCTAGTGGTTCGTTATTTCTAACTTTAATTTCACAGGAGGATTTTCTCTCTCTGCCTGTTATTGATCATATGTTACTATGTATTCATGTTGCTAAGTGTTGTTTACCTGCAAGTAGGGAGCTCACTAAAGAGCAGGACCATACCAATTGTCGAGCTAACCTCCATTTTCACTATATTAACCTCTCCCCAAACATAAGCATGTTTCTATAGATTAATTATTGATAGTTGGCATATCGGTCATCAAACATTTTGGGAATGGCATATTTGAAAATCAGAGGTAAGATAAGTCTTGTTTCATTCTGGACACTGAACAGAAGGTAAACTGCATCCCATTGTAGTATGGCTTACGAAAAATCTAACTTTTAGAACAACATTTGGCTGCTGACCCACATTCTTAAATATGCAGCAACTACATGTGTGTGTATCTGTTTTTTATGGTAGTGAAGTGTTCAAAGCCCAAAAATTCTTGTCAAAATAGCCTTGGGTGCTTTTATTTTAGCGAATATTTGGACGTGTTGTCCAATGCGGACAATTTAAAAGCATCAAAAACAGGGGCAAGTCTGAATAAGTAACTTCAAGTGGAACTAAAAGGAACAACAGAACAGACACAGGTAACTCGAAGTTCAATTCAAAAACTAGACCCCAAAACAGCAATAACGGATTGAGGCGACAACGAAGTTTAAAAGTTTCATTGCAGCTGAGGTTTTCATCTGTCATGCAAAAGGTAGAGAGGAGTAATGGTAGCCATTATGATCAATGATCAAAGGATTATTAAATAAAAAAAGAACTGATCCATATAAAACTGAACTGGTTGACTGCAAGAGTGAGGTCTGTTTTAAATGCTGCAGCTGGTTGAGGCCTTGATTGGGTGATGAGCAGCAGGTGTGCAGGAGAACTAGGAAGCCACACCGAGTGGGACAGACACACACACACACACAAACTTTATTTACAGATATTAGTGCCAGGTCCAATCAAATAGCTGTCTGTCCCAACCTGGGAGGTCGCAGATCCTTTTTAAACCCTGCCAATACTCAGGTCTGCACCTGGTATACACCAAGGGAAAAAACACACTCAAACATGTGTGTAACAGCAGTAATAAAAATCTTTGCTGGTAGTCACAGATTCCACAGTAGTCTCTGAGACTGGGTCAGTGTATCTAGTAATTTAGAAAAAACAACAAAGAAATACATTTTTTTAAATTTCAGGTCTTTTTTCATAATTGTACTGCAAAACTGTCTAAAAAAATGGACTCTAATTTTCCTTTAAAAGTTGTCAAACATGGGACGTGCAACCCTGGCCGACCTGCAGTTAAAATGTGTGTCCTCACAATACACAATAACCTGTGTGTGTGTGTGTGTGTGTGTGTATGTATCGGTTATGCAGATTGCAGAGTTGACCATGGCTGGCACATTAATTATAGAGAGAGATATGTAACCGGTTGTTGTTGGGTGTGATGGCACATTGATTGCCAGTAAAGAAGATTTATCTGTCCAACATGGGAACATCTGTCATAGCATGGGACAATGTTATTCCATCCTACCCTCTTTCTGCCCCTCTTTCACCATTTCTCTCTGGCTGGCATGTCCCATTTGGATGGCAACCAATAAAATGGGAGAGGGAACCAGAGAGGGGGGAGACAACTGCTGCTATATAAATCAGTTAATCTTGCTGTGTGGTCTGAGCAGCTTCCCCGCAGAGCAGATGTTTAGTATGATTAAAACTTTTTGTCTTACTCATTAAAAACCCTTTCTTTGGACAGATGATGGCTTCTTTTGCCAGAAAGCTGAACTGATTAAGAACAGGAATTCCACACTAAAATCCAACTTGGGTTACGTGATAATGTACCGTAGAGCATGAGGTGAAATGAGCAGATGGTAAATGTAAACCAGGGCTGGGACAATTAGCTTATAACGTAATGATAATTAGTTTGAAAGAAAATTAATCACCAAGATTTATGATAATTGTTCATTGTTTAAGTAATTTAATCAGCAAAAATCCAAAACATTTGATCAGGTTCCAGCATCACAAATGTGATGATTTGCAGCTTTCCTAGGTTTCTTATTATTATAAATAGAATATACTATATTTCCAAAAGTATGTGGACACATGTCTTATCCCAAGCCTACAATATCTGCACATGCCATCTATGGTTCAGGTTAGGAAAGACAGATGCTATGGAGGACTTATGGCTAGGATCTGGCCATGGTTAAGTTTTTAAAAAGCAAAAACTAGTAAGCTGCATCCTAATTCCTCACCCGTCACTACATAAAGGGAATATTACTTCCTGCACTGGCACTGAACATTTGGCATTGCAAAAAAATACACATACACACAGGTGTTCTGGTAGTCTGCAGGTGTTTGTCATTGTTTCCTAATTAATTTAATTAAGGCAAATATTGATGCTACATCATACAATGATATATTTTTGTGGCATCAGTTTGGCTTTAACAGATTTGTTATAAGGGAATCTGATTGGTCTGACATCAAACACTTTTCTGATGAACTGGAGTCCTGACTGCAAGCCAGGCCTTATATCACATTAGTAGCCAGCCTAACTAATAGACTGTCCTCCTAAGAAAAACAACAGCGTGAGTTGTTTCTGCAAGAGCCCCAAAACGACATATTTTATGTGACAAAGCCCTCATGTGGCTGCAGTAACTGTCATTCCTATGTGATCACAGTGGTAGTAATTTCAAATAACCTCTTCCTCCTCCTCCATCTGCCCCCCTTTGGTCTTGCCCTCCTTTTCCTCCAAACTGAAGTCGCTGCTCTGTCAGGTCTCGTCTGGTTATCCGCCTTGTGTTTCCTGTCTTGCCGTTCACCAGAGGATCGTCCTCTCTCGCACTCTCTGATCCAACTCCCTCATGGTGCTTTCCTCCACGCTACACTAGTTTCTGGGCATTTTGTGGAGAACACACTGCACAACACAACTGCTGCTAATCCTCAGAGGATCCTGTACTGTATGCGTGCATGTGTTTGTCAGCCCAGTTTAAGTGTGTTTGTGTGTGGTGTGTGTGTGCATTGTTGGTGGAGTGTGTATAATGACGACAGGTGGCCAGCTCCTGCAGCAATTAATTAACGCTGCATTTATCAGAGCTATTGACTCCCGTGAAAGAAGCAAGCCTTTCGAAAACACTTAAAATTTGTCTAAAATGAGGGCCTACACTTTTGAAAATAATCAACTTGAATGTTAATTACCTGCTTGACTTTTTTTTTTCATTCAGTCTCTTGCTCATTTACTCACTCACATGCTGTCTTTATCATTCTCCAGCTCTTATGCTGACTCATTGACATGCTGAGGTTATCTCAATCACACACACACACATACACACACGCACACTGTGACTCAGCCCTCCTAGATCTTAGGCCTTCACTTTGGCAGCTAGATAGATGAAGAATGGGAAAAAAACTTCATTTTCAGTCTGTCTGCCTTTAACATTCATTGTCCACTGTCGCTTTTAGCTGTTCTCTATTGCTTTTTATTCTATTATTTTTCACCATTTCCCATCCTTCTGCTTTCTTTTTCTACACCCCATTAAGTAGCGAGGCCACACAGAGGAAGTGAGTGTGTCCCTCAGATGCTACACACCTTAATGGTCTTTGATTAGAGGCCATCACAGTCACTCAACCACTCACCGTGGGCCCTGTCACACCACCTGTGTGTGTGTGTGTGTGCGTTTGCAATTTCTAGTTGTCTCCTCTGTCTCTCTGAAAGACACCTTGTTAACAGACATTGATTTTAGCTAATGAACCAGCCATCGCCTGCCCTTCACTCTGCTGTTGTAGACGATGGCCACTGTCAGCCTGAGATCCCACGACTATTTAGCACTCGCCCCCTGAAACAAGGTAAAACAACAGCTTTAGTCACCATAGCTAAAGATAGAAACAGTCCCCAGGTGCCAGAGGGGGGGTGTTTTTGATCACAAGATGCTGAAACCAAACTCTCTGACTCTGCTTTTTCCCATCCTTCTCACAGTATTATCGGCCACTCAGAATCCTACACCAAACTGTGCTGCAAGGGCTTCTGCATAGACATCCTGAAGAAGCTGTCCCGCACCATCAAGTTCTCCTACGACCTCTACCTGGTCACCAACGGAAAACACGGCAAGCTGGTCCGTGGGGTTTGGAACGGCATGATTGGGGAGGTGAGAATGAGGGCTGAGTTATTTAAAGAAGGATAAATCCCTGAATGCAGCAGCTGGTGTAGCTGTGCAGAGTCGCCTAGTGGCCTTCTACAGACAGTTATTAGAGCAAGGTGTTTTAAAATGTTCTTAAGTATGACTAAAATAAATGTAGCTTTGGGCTATGGCATGCCCTGATTACACTAAAGGTAAGTTATTTGTGTGTAGTATGTTCAATACCACCAAAACCACCTGTTGCAGTTATCATGGTGAATGTGTCAACAAACAGTTATTTACACTTCCAGCAGACACAGAGAAACATCAACATTCATTTGGAGTCATGTTTCTAAGTATCTGATGAATAAAGTGCAATATTTTATATTTGCTCCCTTTTAGCTGCGTTCACAAGCTAGTCTCTAACTTTGTCTAAATTTTTTGTTTTGTTTTTTTTTCGCTGAAAACAGCCATCAGCTGCTTCTGGAAACAAGGTTGATTAGGGAACGAAAACGGTAAATCTGTGCGCCATAAAACCAAAGCAATGAGCTGAAAGACTCAGAGATAATTATCTGAGGGTTTGTCACTACATATGACCCCTCTCATGTTGCACACTCACCTGTTACCCACTGTTAGCGTAAAAATATAATTTAGAGCAGCTTTAACATCTAAATGACATTAAAGAAACAATGAAATAAAACTGCTGATGAAATTTAAACTCCTCACTAAATAACAGAACAGAACAGAAACAGCTGCTACCAAATCCTTCAGTATTAGTTTAATTTCACTGCACCAGCTTTCAAACCTGAACTTAGCTTTGAAGCATAAGTCCCCATCAAGTCAGAGCAGAATGAATTTTTGTGCATTTAGGCCAGACAACACATTACATGTTCTCTACATGCTTAGAACAGTTCACACAGATCTTTAGATAACAAATTTTGAAGGTTTGAAACATGAAGTAACAGCTGTCACACAGATGTAGTGGTGTAATTACCTCAAAGTAGTACTTAAGGACTGTAGTGACTCCCCACCTCTGCACTACAGTACAGTTGATGGATGATAGAAATGAGAGTTACTTGGCCAGAGTGTTTCTTTGATTCTTTGAAGGGGATTTATCTAGGTCACTGGTGTGAGGTCATGCATATACATATGGAGCTAACACACACTTTTCTCCCATACACCAAGCCACATCAAACACAGCTGCATCTGAATGTGAAATACCCCAAACAGGTGTTCCTCAGGAGAGAATTCTTGCTTGTGTTTCTGTGCCTGAAGGCGCTTTGCTCTGGCTCTGTGTGTGTGTGTGCGCGTGTGTGCATGTGTGCTACATTTGTGATGAAAAAGATTTCTCTCCACAATATTCCTGTTTCTTAGAAAAGCTACCTTGAATATGAGCACTCCTGAGATGCAGCATTCTCTCTTCCTGGATGCTCAGATGATGTGACAAATATTTTTTCCTTTATCTCTGCAGACAGCCATTATTTGAGTCACACCTTACTGTACAGCACAAAGTGTTGTATTGTCGTTTCAATGTTCAGAAAGGATTGTTCAGGAGGTTTTGATACCCATTCAGGTTTCTTTTACCAACAACCAAAAATAGTCTGGTACACGACAGAATAAATACAAGGACATGTTTTTACACTCCTGACCACTGTCAATGCCTCACACTGCCTCTACAATGCTTTACTTTATTTTATGTCTCTGTCTTTCTTTTCTCAGGTTGTCTACAGACGAGCTGACATGGCCATTGGCTCCCTCACTATAAATGAGGAGCGTTCAGAAATTATCGACTTCTCAGTGCCGTTTGTTGAGACAGGCATCAGCGTCATGGTGGCCCGCAGCAACGGGACAGTTTCCCCATCTGCCTTTCTTGGTAAGAAAAAAACAGCTGCTTCTTCTACATCCATTTCAGCTTGATTGTGTTAATTCAAACTGGCCGTTATCCTGGAGTGTTATTTACAGTATGTGTTAGCCACGTTGCTTCCACATTCCCTTTCACTGCTTTCTCCCAGGATGGCCTACTTAAATGAGTTCTGTCTCTGCAGACGCTTCAGGAAACTTCCCATTAAGCTTTTATCCCGCTGATAACTGTAGCCTACAACTAAATCCCCTTACGTACGGCACACACACCTAAATCCCTTTTCCAAACCCCAAACAACAAAATTCAGCACAAAATCCCAGGCAGTGCATTTCTCTCCTCTCATTTTCACATCAGTCGTTTCTCCGTTCTCCCTTCTGCTATCCTCCTACCACACATGGCGACCTCCATCACAGGCTGAGGTTTAGAAGCAGGAAGTATAAAAGAGACTTACTTTAATCCTTCATGTTTGTTCTCTCACTTCTCCTCCTCCTTCAGAGCCCTACAGCCCAGCAGTTTGGGTCATGATGTTTGTGATGTGCCTGACCGTTGTGGCGGTGACAGTTTTTGTGTTTGAGTACTTCAGCCCAGTTGGCTACAATCGCAGTTTGGTGAGCGCCAAAGGTGAGTTTTACACCTCTTTGTTTCATTTTTACTGGTGGAAATTCTTACAGTACAGCGGAGGATGTAGGAGTGAGTGCTCACAACAGCATCATCACAACAGAGGTAAACAGTAGAAAAAGCCCAATAAAGTCCACATTTATCCTACATATTTTGTTAATCTCACTTTTACAGTGTCGGTTGTGCATGTAGTTGAATGTAGTGAATTCATCTAAAAATATCCAGAGATGTGAAAAAAAAGATCCACATTAAAATGTACTTAATTTGCATCTTACAAAGCATTTTCACAGTAAGCCTGTGTGGAAGCCACTAAATCCAGCCTCATCTGCATGTCCTGCAATGTTAAGAGTTGCCCAACAGGATTTTTGGGGAGAGGGCTAATCAATCCCAGAATGCAGCACTGACGGAGCGTGCCTTGTCTCCAGGTCCGAAAGGTCATTTTCCTGTTTTAATTAGCATTCGTCGCCGTGCTAATCGAAGTGTGATTGATGGCAGTGGCACCCTCCGTTGTTGCACATGAACAACAGTGGCATAGAGCGATGGAAACGGGCCGAGGCTGTGAAATTGTTCTGTTGTTTGGAAGTTTGCAGAAGGACGTGAGATGGCCATGGCATGAGATAGCACATGAATACTTATATGGTGAACAGCAGACATATTATATTTGATGAGAGACTGTGTAAACAAAAATCTGACTCGGGTTGTACAAAGAACAGCTTTATTGTCCAACCCTGACGAAAACCACAAGCTGAGACGAGTTGGTCTGACAATAAAGTTGTTATTTATACTGCTAGTGTTGCTGGAGTTTCTTACTTTCTCTGGTGTGTGTTTAGCCTTGCCAAGAGTTTTGGTTTTATTTCAAGGATTCAGGTATCATAGTCCCTGTGAAAATGTGGCTGTCCTTTCAATCAGTCATTTCAGCAAATGCCCGATAATGACATGTTTTTGTTCAATTGACAACGTCCTCTAGCACTTGTAGGAATTATGGTGCTTGTCCATCAGGAGAAAAGTGTGTGAAAGTCACCACTGGTTTCTTTTCTTTTTTTTATTACCATGACAATAAAATCTTACCCTGGATGATCCTTTCAAAATACACAGTTTCACCTGTGGGGACACTCTATCCATGATGGTGCTACTTGTGTGTTTTGGTCTGTGCTGGACTCAATCTTCACACAATCTTGACAAATTATACATATTTTGAAAGCTCAAAGTCTCCTGATTCTATCTGTGAAAAACATTTTATCCTTTTATCACTGCAACAACTGGTGAGATAGAATTGGTTCAGACTGTTTTCCACAGAAAAGGTTCTACCACAGGCTAAAAACTAACATTTCTAGCATGTTTGTGCCTCTGTAACTTTGGTTCAGTATGTCTTGTAGTCATTCTTACTCTTTGGTTGTAATATTTTAAGAGTTATCTTGCAAAGGAGACCAAGGCTGTGACTGAAATAAAAAGGTTGAAGAACATTAACCTTTTTATTTTAGGTACATTATTTCGGGCTTGTGTACAAACATGGGGGTCTCTGGTAAGACATTAACTGCAGTACTGTTGGATCAGAGGACGGTATTAATTTTACAGTGGTGATTTTTCACAGAAGGCACTGACAGTGTCTATCTATGGTCCTGCTGAAAGATGTTGTAAAGAGATGTTGAAAGCTTTGAGCACCACAGATTAATTTCTATTCACCTCCATTATTTGGGGTAGAAGCAAAGGGGCACTCAAGAGCACCAGTTTGTTTGTGTCTTGAGTGCATCTTGAGATGCTGGGTTATAGTGGTTCTCTGACTCATGACTCATCCTTGTGTTTCCTCAGCTCCTGGTGGTCCAACGTTCACCATCGGGAAATCAGTGTGGCTCTTGTGGGGCATCGTCTTCAACAACTCGGTCCCCATTGAAAACCCAAAAGGAACAACCAGTAAGATCATGGTCCTGGTCTGGGCCTTCTTTGCTGTTATCTTCCTGGCTTCCTACACTGCCAACCTGGCTGCCTTCATGATCCAGGAGCAATATATCGACACAGTGTCTGGGCTTTCTGACAAGAAGGTAAGAGACTGAACAGACAAGAGCTTCACTCGGAATAACCTCAGAGTGATTATGAGGCAGGACCGTTATTGAGAGTTCACTTAGCCACACAGAGAGCAGGATGTGTTTGTGTAGTTGTGCGATATGGAGAAAACCACGTCTTTGTGTTTGAATCCAGCTCATGCCACATCATCTCCTCTGTTCTCTATTCAGTCTGCATCGACTAACAAACCATGAACGGAAGAGAGACAAAAGACTTGCAAAAAGCCTTTAAGATGAAGTCAAGTAAAAGGACTTTGTTATGAACGTGTCTGTCCTTTTCCTATCAGTGGGGAGCCCAGAGGCATGAATGACTAATCAATTACTGCCCTCTGTCAATACAGATGGTGTCTGAGTCTCGACTTGTCCTGTCAGTATTTTGGTCTGTCCATCAATATTCCCCCTGTGCCGTCTCCATCTCGTGTCTCGCTCACACTGCTAAAACAAGATCGCAAAATGTCAAACGATTAAAAAAAACAGTCAAGTCACAGAGGAAAACAACACCCATGAATTCCTCTACCACTTAAATGTGTGTGTGCGCACTCAGACACACACATACTCAACCTGAAAACAGTGCCTCAGAGGAGCTTTACAAGAAAGCATTTCATTCTTCACAGATAGCGAAAACAACTCCCAGGCAGGGATCAGCTGAGCCACCTCAGTGATCTATGGTTATATTAACTGACTGTATTAAACTTTATGCAGATGCATGATGTCCCACAGCATAAAAGACCAATATAAATTAACACACAACACAACCTCAGCTGCCCCTCGATTCTGTGATCCTACACAAGGATTAGGCGGGTTCAGGTCGTAGGCTGGCTGGGTTCACATGTCGCAGGTTTAAAGGATAAGCCCGGTGCTATTCTATTTTTTCTTGTTGGTCAACAAATGCCGTTAAAAGACCATGAGCAAAGATGTGTTTCTCTCACACTTTTTGTCTGTGGCACTCAGTTCTAAAACAGCAGCCTTTATCAGAAAAATGTCAGGGGAAAACCTACCTCAACCTGATGAATAGTGATAATTCTTTTAAAAACAGAGTCTATAAGGGACCTTAGGATAATTAACACCTGATATGAAAAGACCCAAGGATAACCCGACCTGTTTCAGTCAGACCTGATTCAGTCAGACCTGATTCAAATGGAGAGAGAACCCCATCACTGACACTGCTGCCCCTGTCAAAACACATTTTTTTTGTAATGCTTTATTTTATGGGGCTATAAACTCATAATCATTTCCTAGGAAAGAGTGTCAAGAGAAAGATGTCATGTGGTACAATTACAGGGAAAATAGGATTTTCCTCGATCGAGATGGACTCTATGCGCTAGGTTTTAGTTTTGACAGGACTAGAGGTGTGACTTAGTGGCTGAGCAAACCTCGGCACATTTACATTGATGCTGTTAAATGCTGGCAGTGATTATTGTGTCCTGATTAGTATTAATTAACTGAAAGAATACTAATTGACAGCTCTATTTTACCTATAATCAGTACAAAATTCAAATCACTCACAGGAAACATGTTGGAAATGATTAGGAAATGTTTCTGTAAATAGTTATCTCATTTTCCTGAACCTCACAGCTCACACTCTCCATCTCGCCTCAGAAGACATGTTTTTCCTCCTGTGTTAATCATCATGCACCACGTAATCAGAGCTGATAGCTGATCCCTTTAGGTATCAGATATACTGGCTCGCAAACTTAACACCCACAGCAACACAACAGGAGCATACTAAACCTGATTAGACTGAATATAATTTGGATCCAGCCCAGCTCAGGTCAACTGTCAAATTAAGGAAAACAAATAAATAATACAATGATAGACATCTGCGACACAGAAGAATAAACTACAGTATACTGCATCAGGACTCGGCTACACAGGCCTTTTAGTAGGATCAGTTCATTGTCGATTTTGGTCTTTTTCATGGGAATTATTAACTACAATACAATACAGAAATGCTCATATGTATGCTGAAAGAGTTACGGCTTGCTGTCATCGGTTCTCTGGTTTCAGCAGTCTCAGATAAATGTGGATAGCTCCCAAAGCTACATTATTTTTAATATGAAATTCTGCCTTTTGCTTCTTGTGCCAGTATTTTCTTGCTGAACTGTAGCAGCAACATAATAACACGAATATACACTCTTAATTTGTCTAACTCAGGCTGCCGGAGCTTAAGTTTCAGCTAAACTTTTTAAGACATTTTTGTGCACAAGTACGGTGGATTTTGTCCCCAGTCACTTCTACCAGTGTACATTCAGGCGTGAGTACTGCTGTAAGATGGAATTGAAAAAATGTGAATCTATCCTCTAATTTCTAATTTCTCTGTGATGTTGGCTTTTGTTCCAACAGCTGATTAAAAAAAAAGACTGAAACCATCGGTGTTGCCGCTGAAGAGTGATTATAGTAACACATATACACACGCCCACTCACACGCTCACATTTTGATTGGCCCATTCATTTGCACTCGGCTCAAAAGGTCAATGCTGTAACCAAGATGAATAGGCCTTTCCTGTTTACAGTCTAATTGAGCTCTAACAGACGTATTTCTGCTTCGTCCTGCGTTATGCGACAGCTCGTGAAATGTGAACTTCGATCGGGCACAGATTGAACTGGATTAGGATCATCTGTGGGCAGTGAAATCATTCAAACAGATGTGTGTTGACTGATATCAGATTTAATCAAATTGAGGTGAGCAAGAGGCATCCAGTCCATTCATGCAGTGTTATTGAGTTTGGCTGCTGATTAGATCAGTTTTGGGGGGAAAAAATGGAATGACTTCAAAATGGATTTCATTTAACTGAGTAGTCCCTCGTCCTCTTTACTCCCTTCTACCCCATCTCTTCACTCTGCTCCTCTTTTTCTCCTCTTCTCACAATTTCTGCCCTTCTGTTTCTTTCTTGTTTTACTTTCCCTTTACTTTCCTCTCATGTTTTCTTTCCTCTCCTCTTTGCTCCTCTTTTTGTTTCCTTCCCACTTCTCTTTTCTCCTTCCTCTCCTCTTTTATTCTTTCCTCAATCCTTTTTTCTTTCCTCTCATTTGTTTTAATTATTCTCCCTTTTTCTAATTTCTTCTCTTTTGCTTTCTACTCATCTTTTCTCTTTGTTTCCGCTCCTTTTTTATCCTTCTTTCTCCTCTCCTCTCCTCTCTTCTCTCCTCTTGTCTTTCCTTTTCTGGTCTTCTTCTTTCCTTTCCTTTCCCATCTTCTCTCCTCTGTCCTATTTCTTTTCTTCTCCACTTACTTCCTTCCCTCTCTTGTCTCCTCTTTCTTGCTGCCCTCCTTTTCCTCACTCACCTCTCATCCCTCCCCCATTTCTATCTTACCCATTGTCTTACCCATTCTCTCCTCTTTCCAACTATTCCTCCCACTGATATCTTTACTTCCCTTTACTCTTTCTCCTCTCTACTACGACTTTCCACTTTTCAAAAATCTCTTACCTCTCCCTTTTGCCTCTCTTTTCTTTTCTTCCTCTTTTTTTGTCACCACTCTTCTCCCATTTCTTTTATCCTGTCCTTCTTCTTCCTGTTGTCTCCTTCTCTCTCCCATCCCCCCATTCTGCTCTCACTCCCTTCAGTTTCTCCCTTCTCCTTCCATTTTCTCCCTATTCCCTTCTCTCTCTCCCCCCATCTCCTTACTAAACCTCCTGTTCTCTTACTTCCCTCTACTCTCTTGTCTCCCTCTTCTCATCTCTCGTATCTTCTCCCCCCCTTCCCTTTCCTCTCACCCTCCTCTATCTTCCTGCAGTTCCAGAAACCACATGAGCATTATCCTCCTTTTCGCTTCGGGACGGTTCCAAACGGGAGCACAGAAAGGAACATCCGCAGCAACTATCCCGACATGCACACACACATGATGAAATACAACCAGAAGGGGGTGGAGGAAGCTCTAGAAAGCCTCAAAACCGGGTACAGTTTTACTTAAATTGACTATATAACACAATTATACAGGGGGTTATATTTAACTGATCCTCCTGCCAGTGAAGATATGAGACACCACAGTAATAATGATCATAATTTGGGTGATACAGCAGAGATTTGATGCTCTGTGTGTTGTAGCACCTATTTGTGAATTAGGCCAAAGTGATGGGTGTATTTTTAGATGAAAACATCATGTGTAGCGGAGCTTAATTTGTATAGAAAAGTGCTGTCAAACATCCCATCTTCACAAAGAACAAGCTCAAAACACTTGAAGAACTACATTTTGAACCCAGCTCCTACAACTCATGTGTAACTTGTACTTTTTGGATAGATTTTCCAGTTCCAGTGAGTAACTTTCAGAGACTTGAAACTTGCCTGGATTGATTAATCCATCAGTGTGATGAATCAGTGTTGCTCTTGGGATGGCAACATCAGTGGGTTGATTGCCATAAAACTTGGTAAAAGGCATTCATGGTCACCAGCAGATGAACTCTACTGACTTTGCTGATCCTGTGACTTTCCCTCTAGTGCCACCATGAGGTTTTTGTTTTCAGTGAAATGTCTCAACAAATATTCAATACATTACCATTAAATTTGGTTCATGTGTCCATGCTGCTGATGAATTGCAATGACTCTGTGGTCCCCTAACTTTTCATCTAATGCCAGCAGCAAGTCAGAGTTTTCATATTTCAGTTAGCCAGTGAAATATCGAGATGAATTAGCACAAGGTTTGGTTCAGACGTTCTGTCCAGTACTTTGTTTTATGACCAAATACTTGCCAAACTAATGACATTCCCCTCAGCTTCAGCAAATGTTAGCATGCTAACATTTTAAACTAAGGCGGTGAAAATGGTAAATGGCAAATTACCTAGATAGCAGTGACGTTGCCAGGGACTTTTTCAAAACTCTTCCTGGTTGGTGTAAACAGGGGTCTCTGATGATGGATTACCAATCTCAAGTTTTTCAAGTCTCAGCAAGCAGATTGTTTCTGAAATTAAGTGAAAGCAAAGGTAGCCCTGGAAGAAAAAATCTAAAGGCCCATACAATGCTCTTGAAAGGGATTAGCAACAAAGTAAAATATATACTGGGCTAAAACATATCAATTTTTGATGAGTTTGTATGTAATGAACTTATTAAACTTCGAAAGATCCAAGCCTTCTCTTAGATGAAGGTAATTACTTTGCATGCAGGAAGCTGGACGCCTTCATCTACGATGCTGCTGTTTTGAACTACATGGCTGGGAAAGATGAGGGCTGCAAGCTGGTGACCATTGGGAGTGGGAAAGTGTTTGCCACCACAGGATACGGCATCGCCCTGCAGAAGGACTCCCGCTGGAAAAGGCATATTGACCTGGCGCTGCTGCAGTTCCTCGGAGACGGTGGGTGCTGATCCACACCTTATGTGATACAGTGCACAACCAACGTCTGAACACACACTTGCACACTTTACTCTGTTTTATCTGTTGTATTTATTTCTGTCACACTGGGACACTGTATGTGAGCCATGGAATTGGCATCAAACCAGTTTCATGTGTGCTGCATCAGCAGGGAAGTGGGCTTACAGGGAAGAGTTAATATCCTGCAGAACAGCAGGGAGTGTTAGGGACCTGATTATCTCCATGACACACACACCCACACACACACAAACACATATCCTACCTACCTACACATACCCACAAATACACTCACCATGACGGCTACCGGTGTGGAGTTAATATCCTCCCTCCTCTGAGAGCTTAAGACCACCCCACACACACTAATACATTTGCACTCACCCTGAGCTTTCCATGATGATGTAATAAATAGTGAGTTTATGGTCAACATATGGTAACTGAGTGATAAAATGGGCCATGCTCCCCTGAGCCCACTGGGGAGAACGCAGCCCAAGAGGTGGCCACCTGTTCAGAGGCCTGGAGGAGTAGCTAAGGTGGCAATGATAGCTAATGGAGATGTGTTTAAGCCCTGTAAATTCTTCTCATTCAAAAGGTGCATTGTCAGCATGGTGAAATGCATTTACCCCAACAAAGAAAAAAGAAGATAAAATCACTGTATACATATATTCTGCAGCCATATAATATAAGGAGGGTCACTGCTCTCCTGGATTTGAAACAGACTAATATAGACAGCCTGAGACCCCATGTTTTTGATGCTGCACCATTCGAACACATGGAAAGAGATAAGTGGGGCATTTGGGATCACTTGAATAGATCAGAGAGGTTAGAAAGTTATCCAAATATTGCAAAGCTTGGCTGAGGTGGAAAAATTGGTTTATCAACAAAAGCAAAATGTGACGAAGTGCAGTGGAAAAGTTTGCAAATAAATCACACATGATGTACATGAAGCATGTGATTTAAATGTCTAATGAAGCGTCTGTGAAAGGTCATTATAGCACTATATCCATTAAATTAGCTTTTGGTTGTCTTGAATAATCATGGAGACATCCATTTACTTTGATTTTTCAGGCACTCTCATATTATTTAGTGCCATGTTAGTTACAGCAGAGTTTCCCAGTCATAATTATGGCTTGGATTTTGACAAGGTACAAGTTATAAACTGGAAATCAACTTCCACATGACATTAACGCAGTTTAAATGGAGACAACACCTGTAAAAGAAGTTATAAGTGAAAGTGGCTGTCATACAGGCCTGGTAGAGCATTACCCAAGAAAATACCAAGTGTCTGCTGATGGCTGTGGATCACAGACTTCAACCGCTGCTTTGACTTTGGCCCCAAATATCAGGACTCACTAATTGCACCGTACAAACACATCCAAAACAAATGAGATGGTTATATAGGAGTGGTTATCTTCAGGATGTTGTAAGCTTCTCTTCTTTTCTCTGTCAAATCTTCTAACACTCTCTGTTTCTGTTCAAATCTTCCCCTTTTCTGTCCCTCTCTCCTCCCTCAAAACCCTGTCCGTACAGGAGACACCCAGCGCTTGGAGACAGTGTGGTTATCAGGCATCTGCCAGAACGAGAAGAATGAAGTGATGAGCAGCAAGCTGGACATCGACAACATGGCGGGCGTCTTCTATATGCTGCTGGTGGCCATGGGCCTCAGCCTGCTGGTCTTTGCCTGGGAACACCTGCTCTACTGGAAACTACGACACTCCCTCCACAAGTCTCACAAACTTGACTTCCTGTTGGCCATCAGCAGGGTGAGATTTGCAAATTAGTCCACTGATTGATAGGTTTTTTTTGGAGAGGGGGTTGTTTGTTATTTGTGAATCCCTGGTTGGACTGATTACTGATTGCTTAGTTTATGGAAGTGGTGTAAAGAGTTTGCTTCACTGATTTTTACATTGATTAATTAGATTAGCTGAGTAACAGCTTGGCTGAGTGACTGAATGATTGGCTGATTATTTTGACTTTAAGCGGCTGGTTGGTTGCTTTTTTCCATTTAATATGCTATTTTACATGAAGTGGCATTTGTGTGATGATAAATTGGTGCACATGGATGTGTATTTGCATGTAATTACATGGTATCCTTGCAGCTCATTATAAAATTAGCCAAAATGGCATTGCATTCTTACTAGAGGGGAGGGAAGAGAGGAGAGATAAAAAGAAAGAAAAGCAGTGTTAATTTTGCTGTTTACTCAGCATTTAACTTTGATTGCTTAATGTTCATTTGCAGTTAGCTTAAATCAGTACCCAGTTTGTTGATGCTGTTGTTTGGGAATGTGGTTATTGAAGCAGAACGCTGAAGTTACAGCCTGAAGTTACAGCCAAGGAAATGTCTACGGACACCAGCCTCTGTGCTCCTCTACTATGTAATTACACCATTGTGCCTGAATCTGGGTTTTATCAGATTAACGGCTAAATGACGATCTGATCATTAATCCGTACGGGGCGGCCCCAAGGGCCAAATTAAATTTGGCTCTTTCAGGATCATTCAGCCAACTGTAAGCAGAAAGCTGTCATGGGATTTGGCTCTGTTTGTCCATGCAGTCAGAGACGGTTTGTTCTGCAGGGGACTTTTGGCGTGTGTGTGTCCATGTGCGTTTATTGGGGCAATCCTCTCAGCTTAAACTGTTTTTCTTTGAGTCCCGGGAGAATGCATAATGAATTTGTGACTAAGTCTTGCCTCAGTGATAAAATGAGATATTAATGAAATCAGTTTTTTATTTTTATTTTACTGCCAGTGGGGTTTTTATTGGTTAGGAGGTGGATCGTCACTTTGAGACGCACAAATTGCTTGGAAATCTCATCTGTGAAATCGTCCCCTGAGGACCACTAGGTTGATTCAAGGTTAAACTGTTTGTGGCTAACTATTGATTTAATCACAAATAATTAGCTGACTCACACTTCTCCTAACCTGTCTCTTATACCACCTCTTACTCTCTCTTCATTCTTCCCTTTTTTCATTCTTTGTGAATCTCCATCTCCTCCAGGGTATTTACAGTTGTTTCAATGGAGTAGAGGATCCTGGGCGTTCATCTGGTTTGGCCAAACCTGACCTGACCTCCAACTATGCTCAAGCAAACATGCTGAAGATGCTTCGCACTGCCAAAGACCTGGTCTCCACTGCCAATGTTGAGAGCTCCCTGGACAATGCCACGAAGACCATAGAGCAGTTGAGCCGTCATGGCGGCAGCTTGCCTGTTCGTGTTCCACAAATCGCCACAGAGGCCATGCCTGGAGGCTTTGCTTATGTTACAGAGAATCACTCCACCCTCCCCCAACGCTCCCTGACCCCACCTCTGACTGCCGTTACCTCTCTGAAACAGCACAGGGGTGTGACCAGGCCCACACCGCTCCGCTACACGCTGCCAACTCGCTCTACTTCATGTCTGTATGACCGTCCACTTCCTGTGTCCAGCCTCAGCAGCCCCCACCTGGCCGTGGGTGAGCCGCTCCCTCATCAGCACCCACACCACTACCAGACCACCGGGAGACTCTATGTAGATACCCATCCTCACTCGCCCTTCATCCCCTACACTGATCTCCAACTACCTGACATTTATGCCTCTCACCCGGTCTCCTCGCCTCAAAACCAGAACCAAGCCGGCTTCTGCCGACGGAAAAGGCGGTCCAAGAGTTTCCAGTGTGACGACGGGGACGTGGAGAGGAGAAAACACGGGGACCAGGAAAAGGGTGACAGAAGTCCTATCTGTCTGAGTGAGCTGAAAGCCAACCACCTCCAAGACAACCACATCTCTGCCCCCAGTGTTGACAGCATCTACTCAGGGGAAGTTATGGGTCCTCCGGTAGAGAACTACAGCTCCTGGCCACCAGAGGACCTCGTGCTAAGAGGAAGACGCAGGCATCGCCGCCCCTCCTTCCTTAAAGCAACTTGGGGCAGCGAGCAGATCCGCCAGCTCGACGAATCCCAGTCATCCCTGTCCAGCCAATCACCTTCCACCCTGCCAGACCTGTTCCCATGCATACTTACACCAACCACACCTGCCAAGGCCTACAACCCTGCCCACCTTCGAAACAACCTGTGCCTCCCACGGAACCAGGCCTACCTCCACATAAGGGAGGACCAGAGGAGGCCCAATGGGCGCAAGGGCCAGAGGCTGCGTTACTCCCACTCCACCCACCTCCCCACATATGGAGAAGCAGTGCGACATGGGACTGGGTTAGGACGGGGGATGGTACGGAGAGCCACCAGCTTGCTCAGCAGACAGTACACCCACTACCTGAACTCATATCCGGGACTACCCCTCTACCACGGCCCCCTGGACCTGCAGCACCACAGCCAGGCCTCCAGCAGCCACCCCAGCCCAGTGTGCCAGCTGCTGGCCTGTGGTGGCGGACGATGCGGGGGACAGCGGGCACTGCTGTACCAGGACAGTGTGTATGGGGCCTACGGGATCTATCAGGGGTCCCAGACTGGATCAGAGGCCCAGGCATGTCAGGGAGTGGGGGGGCAGCCTGCAGGGAGCCCCTGCGTTCTTCGCCCCTGGCGACGGGTGTCCAGTCTCGAGTCTGAGGTCTGATGGGAAACCAAAAGAACCTTGTAAGATGGATACTGTGGAGTTCCAGAGGACAAGACCACTGTGGAGCAGTTGTAGTGGTTAGATTAATGGAACAGGGACAAGTTATGACTTGAAGTAAGTGTTCATTTTCTATGTACTTTGTGTGGTAAAAACTAGAAGTTTGGGTCTACAAATCTGACAGAAGTTTAGGACCGATTTGATGTATGCTACAGTAAGATAAGAAGACTGCACTGTTATCAATTTATCCTCAAGAAAGCTGTGGAAAGCTGGAGTTGGCAGGTTTTACTCACTGCTTTCCAACAACAACGCTTGTGTGTTTTTCTGTGCTTTAATGTGCACTAAGATTTACAACAGTCCACGGTGTTGGCGCATGGTTAAACTGTAACCAGAGTTCTCATGCTGTGTGTGTGTTGTGTATATTTTATTGTGGATGGTTGGGATTCAGTCATGAGTGTTGTCAAGTAGATGAACTGTTTACAGCTGGGGAGAAATAGCAGAGGAATAAAGGATTGTCTCTTTAAATACAGCCACCAAAAACTAGCAGCCACTGTAGCAAGATCTGTGAAGACAGCTGTGATGTACACGTGAGGAGTTTAATTCCAAAATAAGACATAAAATATTAAAACATTTTGACTCTGGACACAGAAGAGCAGCAGTTTTCTAGAATGAAATAATCATTTTGAGACATCTGTTAATGAATTTCAGGTAACTTCTTTAAGTATTTATAATGTTTTGGAGCTAAACCCTTCACGTCTTCATTTAGTGATGAGTTAGAGGAAGCAGAGACTTTGTGAAAGCAGTCCATATGAACACAATCTGCAAAGTGATGAAAGTATTGGGGCAGCATTGACCAGCACTAGGTGTCTTAAACCTTGGACTCTTGTTCCTCACTGGGTCTCAGCTTGAGGCTACAGTACAGCACAACATCACACAGGGCCTCACAATAAATAAATTCTGTATTCTAAGTATTATATCGATATAGAGAAAATGTGTTATTTGAGGCTGGTTAGTGTCATATTCATGTATTCTACATATGATAGAATTTATAGTCACTCTTAAAATTTTCTAATTACACTTCTGGCACATTCTTTTTTTTGTAAAGCTGTTGCTGATTTACTGAAATATTTGTTATTACTGTATTAACTCTATCAGTTGGCCTATATTAAGATCTTCATCACTCTCTCTTTTCCACTCTTTTATATTCCCTCATCACCCCTATTTCTCCCATCCCCTCTAACTGTTTAATGATCAAATTTAAATGAGGTAATTGAAAGCTATTCTAGTATCCATATTACCTGGCTCCCTCACCCTGTAATTAATCACTTAGACCAATTAAAGAGCCTTTTTGGATGAACATGCATGTGTGTGCCTTCTTTGGAGAGCCTTTATCTTTTTGTCCATGCATGCTTTCTACACAGATCAAGAATTGGAGAAATGCTTGTCTTAAAGGATAACTTAGATATTTTAAAACTTTACTTTCCCATGTTTGTGGTGTAAATGATTGATAGGGGCAAAAATCTTTGGAATCAGTTCAGTACTCAGCAAGAACGGTATGCCCAGCACCCGTTAACAGCTTTCACAATGTAATCCAATGGGCATTTGTCTGCGTCAGAGTATGTCCACTAAAGTGCTTGTTTTTGCCACTGACAGGCTCAGACTGTCATTGTAAGTGTTTGACTTTTAAAAATCAGTCTGTTTTAGTTAAGTTTGTGTTATTGTGTCATTTTCAGTGGTGGAAGGAATTCACATCCTTTACTGAAGTAAAAGTAAATAAAACCCTGGTTAAAAAGCTATCCTCGAAAGGAATAGCTTGACGTTTTGGAAAATATACTCAGTCTTGCCAAGAGTTAGATGATTAGATTGATACCACTCTCATATCTGTACAGTAAATATGCAATATGCAGTAAATAAGCTAGCTGCCAGTCAGTTAGCATTAAGACAGGAAACAGCAAAAACACTAGCCTGGATTTGCGCTAAGGTCAGAATGTCTGCTTACCAGCACCTCTAAAGCTCATTGATTGACTTGTATAAATAACAACAGAGTGATATCAATCTTCTCATACAACTCTTGGCAAAAAAGTAAATAAGCTTATTTCCCAACTTTTGGGTTGAAACACAGGACAGAAAAAGAGGAGGTAAAAAGAAATGAAAAAGGCAGAACAGGAGATGAGGAAGACAATCTGGTCTTCGATAAAACCCTCCTTCTGTGATCTTGTCATATGGAGGTCAGTCATCTGCCGCAGCATCCTGGAGGAATATCCTTCTGCTGTTTGGGTCACATGTCGGCTGGTGACTGACACAAATAATGCTCCAGAAAAGAGACTGCACCAAGTGGCAACCATGTTCTTTTCCTGCTTTTTTATCTGCTGTCAAAACTCTCGAACTTCTGACAAGGTTCCCGACAGGTTTGCTGAACCCGACGGCGTGGTTGTCGTGACACTGCTTAAGATTTCCAGCTGCTCTCACCTGAAGCAAGTTTAGGTGAAGATAAGATACTCCAGCCCAAGGTGACCTGTTGCCATGGCAATTACTCTCTCTCTATGCTGTTGTCATGACGAGATAAGACTCCATTCAGGAGGTCAGATGAGTAATGTTGCTGAGTCCAAACATTGAGTGCTTTGATTTTTCCATTACTCTCTGCTTTGTTACTGGAGCATTACCTTAGATTGGACCATAATATTGATTTAATCCTCTGCTCTGCTACTGATCCCATATTTTTAGAGCTCAAGGTAATTGGACTTCTTTTCATGCCTGAAGAGCAGAAAGGGGCTCAGCATGCCCTGATGATTATGCAATTAAGACATGCTTGTTGGCCCAACATAAAGCCTGGATTTACGCAGGTACAGGTGGATTTGATCTTTTTCTGTACAAATATCTGATAGTATGCATTGAAGGAAGGAAAGTATAGTAACAAGAAGCTGTCTCCATCTACATTACAAAGCTATTTTTTATCAAGTTAAATGGGTCATCATTATTGACATTTTCAGGTTTTAGAGTCGGGAAACAAATCGACTAAACTGAGTGCAACTGAAAAAGTTCTGAATGTTTTTACACCTGCTATTTATAGAGAGGTACAATTGAATATAACAAACTCAAGGTTTGGAGAGCAAATGAAAGTGACTTTAAACTCAACTGTGTTTTTAGGACAAATTATTTTCCAAAATAACTATACTTGTACACTGAAATGCCAGATTTCATTGAATACTCTCACAAGAATTATAGCTGAAGGCTTTCAATGCATCCATCTACGTAAAAAATAAAACACTGTCTTTAATCACTTGTTGAATTTTGGCAAAAGTGCTGGCTTGTTTTAGCACTTTAATTAGCTAATTAATTAGATATCGAGCACTGAAGCTTGTTTTTGTACTTTCCAGACTTTTGGAATTTTTTTTTTTTTTTTACTCGTCACAACTTCTACAAGGTGAAATCCTGCAAGAGAAGGGCAGAAAAACCGTACTATTGCACCCACAATCAAGCTTTACATCTGCTTTTGTACTAAATGTGCACAATTGCAAATGAAAAGTCTTGACAGAGGACGCTGAACATTTTGCATGTTAGAAATTTTACTGCTGATAAACACATAATCTAGGTGGCACATAGAAGAGGATGCTCTTCAGACTGGCATTCATGAACTGTGCATTTCACCCCTTCATTACACACTAATCATCCAGAAGAACTTCGGAAGGAAGTCATTCATTTCAACAGCCATGAGACTGTAAACACCCTCTACACTTCGATTCCAGTTGAGGCTCAATGTCCAAGTGTCACATTTAACTGTTGCCTTACGCCTATAGAATAGAATTAACTTTTTCATTAATTAATCCATGCATGTTTCTTTCCAAATAGCATCATGAAGTTTAATTTAGTTTATGATTAAATACCTGAGACACTAGCCTCAGTTGTACTTTGTGTTTATTGAAATGTGAAACCTTGTAGCATCACAAGCAAATTACCAGTACACAGCCAGCTGGTAATTTGGGCATGTAATTTCACATTTTATCATTTCTTAAGTGCTGTAATGACAAACACAATGATGAGAATTCACTGCACTCACTCCAGTCACCAAATGCCTAGAGGCCTGGACAGCTCAGAGTGTGCAAGTGTGTGTGTGTGTGTGTCTTGGCTACATGTGGTTGCATCAGGATTGATGAAGGCTCTGTCTTGCCAAATGATGAAAGATGTGAATCGTGCATATAAAAACATCAGTGGAGCACCTGGGACGGGCTGCAGACATCACCAAGAGACTGACACCATTACCAACAGAACTCACACTAATATGCACACATAAACATGTCCATATTCAAATAATCTTTCTTTTGCTCACACACACTCACATGAAACATGCCATCTGAAACTCTCAGACAAATGTGAAGGAGGAGGGAAGCAAATGCAGAGATGAAGAACAATTAGGCGCCTTCACCAGCATGGGGATTTAATATTCATGTCAGGAGGACACAGGAGTCTTCAAGGACCACCCTCGAAGCTCAGACATTATTCATTTATTCACTCATGCACTCACACAGACACACGTCACTTCATAATTTCCCACCAGGGACACTGAACTCTTTTATCCATCTGCTTGTTTTTGAAATCTTTCTGAATAAGATTAATGTCAAGAACTGCAAACTCAAACTGGTGTCCCAGTTGATTTTAAAAGCACACAGATGCTGTTTATATGTATACAAACAACAAGCAGCAACCTTGACAGGGTCATTGGCCACAACGTCTGGAGTCACCAGAGGACCCAAGTCCGGTCTCCTCACACCTCCCGCCTGCGAATAAATTGCTTCACGTATCGCAGCAACAGCTCCAGATGCTCTGAGTCACCTTGAGACAAAAGGCTGGCCTGTCCTCCCTGATAGGTGAGAGAGAGGAAAAGGAGAGGGAGTAGAGGAGATAAGAAGACAAAAAAAAATGTGGGAAAAAATTGAGAAAAGCAGAGAAATATTTTGGACAAAGGTAGAGGGTGTGGGGGAAGAGGATGGTGTGAAACTAGAGATAGCGAAGGAGATGGCTGAGAATTGTCAGAGGAGGAGAGGTAGAATAAGAGAGGAGGAGGGAAGGAGATGTGGTGGCTTTGAGAGGAGATAGAGAGAATAAGGGAAGGGAGGTGGAGGGAAAGAGGAGAGATAGGAAAGTGAAAGGGGGAGGAGGGCGGCATAATGGAGCGATATTAGGACAGCTGATATAAGAACAGGTGGGAAGTGAGCAGGAGAGTCGAGAGAGGGAAGGGCTGATTTATTTCTGTGTCTGTCAGAGAGAGTATTACAAATTGAATTGCAGGATGGTGATGATGATGATGACGAGAAAAACCAGGAAAATACCGGGAAAAATTCCCACGAGTGTCTTAAAAGATCCTACACAATCTTCATTTACGGGCTGAAGAAGTGCAATGTTGCAGTGACAGCCATACGAAAGGGAGATACACGAGCACCAAGAAACAACATCATTACTATTTCACTGACATACATGCAGGAACGTGATGTAAGTGACAGCCGCCCTGGTTGTTTTGGCTTCTGCTATCACATTAACTAAATCATCAAAGCAGTACAGCATTCTGAGTGTGACAGCTGTCTGTGCATATGAGGACACATTTTATTGTGCTACAGTACGCAGTTAAACTTTGAATTTGAGAATCTGTTGTGTGTGTCTCTTCCTCTCTCTCTCTGGGTGTGTGCATGCACGCATGTGTGTGTGTGTGTGTGTGTGTGTGCGCAGCAGCAGCAGCTCCTCTCGTATCCGAGACGAGACGATTGGATCTGCCAGCCAGCAGGAACGTTAATTACTTGAGCAATCTTCAGGCTCACTTCCCACAATCACTCTCATCTCTAGGAAGGGAATGAGCTCGACCCATTCAGGAAGCCCGGATCCAGTCCGAGCCTTCCGATTCAAATCTGTTTTGAAGGAGGAGGAAATCAAACGTACAGAACAATACAGATGGAGTCCAGGCTATGGAGAGAGTTTCTCTCCGTGCTCTTAAAATCACATTTTCTTTCCACATTGGAAATAGCTGAGACAATAAGGGATAATAAATACTTTGCTGTAAATCATCACCTTCTGGGTGTTAAGTTGAGACTTCTGGTTGTCAGGGAATTTTAAACAGAAGCTAAGTGACTTAATGAGACAGATTGTATCTTAATTAACAAATCAAGGACCCATTTTTAGACAAACTGCAGACATCATTTGTCTACTCCTCTGTTTTTATATAATTTAAAATTTTTTTGCAAGAGAGGCGTAGATGGCTGAGGACTGCAGCCTAGTTGTTTGTCCTTAGGTTCATTGCTACATGTGACCCCTTACAATATTTTTCAGTTATTTGCACTTTGTTATTTTATGAATTTTATTAAAACATTAAAGGAATAGTTCCATATTTTGAGGAAGATATATGCACTTTCTTTGCAAAATGAGACTGACCCATAACTGGAAGCATTTGGCTAACTTAGCTTAGCGGATTGTTAGCTTTGAACAGAGCCAGGCTGGCTGTTTCCCCTTGTTTCCAGTCTTGATATGAATGTAAGCTAACCAACTATTTGCTGAAGCGTCATTTTCATCTTCTTATCTAAATCCCAGCAAGAAAGTGTATGAGCACATTTACCAAAGTGTCAAACAGTTCCCTTAACTAAGTGCTTCTGTTGCCTAAACCTAAAATCCTTCCCTCCATCCACCTCAATATCCTTCCTACAATTTCTGTTCAGTACAAAATGTAGCATTTCATTCACTCACAAGTTTAAAAAAAACATGCTTGTGAACCTAATTCAGGCAGTGATTATGTTCCTCACCTTATTTTTGGCGAAACAAATTAGCAGCATACAACCGCAATTTCTCGGCGACAGGGTTGATGAATGATGATGTGGTTCTATGTCTTGCACCTCATGTGCCGTTTTCCTCAGCATCTGATTGATCAGCCTGATTTTTCATCCCTTCCAAACTGTCACCGATCTCTATTAGACCAGAGGCTCCAATCCTGAGGCACACCAGTTTCTCAATGAGTTTTTCGGGGAGTAATTTCGGTGTGGCACATCCAGGTCTGGGTTGTGTGTACACAGCCTATATATCATCAGTCTGAGAAGGCAGCCGCACCCAGGAACAACAAGTCCTCTGTGCTCACCTCCACGTCGTCTGAAAAAATAAATCAACTCTTCAGAAGATCCTGATTTCTGTGTGAAAAGAAACTGTAGGGCATCAGATGAAAGCCGCAGCTGTGATTAGTGGGTGTCGCGCTGCTGACGTCCTGCGAACGACACTATAAAGCACAGACTGTCGACTCTCCTCTTGTCCTTCCAAGGTGACAGCTCCTGGGGTGTTTTGGCAACCATTACTTCAGCAAATTAACAAAACCCCACGATGAGCCGCCGACAGCAAAGCCAAGGAACCACCCGCCCCCCCCCCCCCCCCCCCCCCCACACACACACACACACGCCATATCATCACAGAGTGTGAACAGACATCTTCCAGTCTGCCAACAAGACACATACACTCACACATACAAATACACACACACACTGCAGGCTACAGAAGCCAAAACCATAGCCCTCTAATTAACCAGTCCCACCCTCCTGACCTAGTAGCCAAGAGCAGCCTTATTATCAGCCAGATCTTTACCCCTCTCCGAGTCTTTTCCCGCTCTGCTAAAATGAGGTTCAGCCCTGTGCTATCCTGGAGGAGGACTGCCGAATGAGAGGAGAAGGGAGAAGGATATTAGTTAGGAAGTTATTAATGGAGACTTGCTGTTTTCAAAGTTGCTGACCCTTTTTAACATATCAGTGATGGTTCCTCAGTTGGAGATGGGATGGTTCAAACGGCAGAGTTTGCAGACTCGTTCTTCTGCCTTAAACTTATGTTTTATTTCTTTTCTTGTCTTCTTGCTCTTTGTTCAGTAACACTACTCTGAGTTTTGCCTTATTTTTTTCTGTTGTTTACTTCAGATCTTAAGATTATTTGACAGTCAGAGAGAATTATATATTGAATGGCTCTGTAAATACAGAGGGCAACACACTGAACAGCAGGTAGACTGTGAATAGAGGGACATCTTGTGAGTACACATATCTCTCCCTTGTCTTTTTTTTCCCCCCAGCACAAATTGTAGCACCAGTTAGCAAGGCAAACTATTCAAAATTGTTATTCATTTCTGTTTTGGAACAGGAACACATAACACATTTGTGCTCTCAGGATTTCAGGATCAGTCTACTGATCATCCATTGTGTTCTCTCTGTCATTCAATATTTGGTCCTTTCTAACTGTACTTGTGTATGTTGGTGGAAATAAATCATTATGTGTGGGATGTCTCTTACAATGACCTATGTGTGCACTCTCCTAACAAGAGTATTCTTTTTTGGATCAGAGATATGGGTTGTTATGGAAGTCATAAGTGGGGATAGGCTCCAGCCCCCCGTGACCCTTAATGGATAAGCAGTATAGATGATGAATGAATGAATCAGTGTCATAAGTGGGACTTGTTGGACTGCTGCTTAAGGAAAGCAGTGCATGAGAAACTATAACAGTCACTGACCTCACTTAACACCTTTTTGGAAGTGTGGACAAGTGAATGATAAAAAGTGTTGGCAGACCAGAACATATATATATATATATATATATATATATATATATATATATATCAGTGCAAGGGGCTGTAAAAGAGTGCCGTCAGGCCAGAAAGAGAAACGAAGAAGAAGGGGAAAAAAAGACATATGATGTATCCTGAGTTGAGCAAAGTCCATTTCAGTTTGTACCCCTGAGGAAATCAACGAGGAAGCTGCAACTATTAGAAATTTGGAACGATGATTCCGACCCAGTGGGTACAGGGACACAGCAACCTTCACTAGGACCACAAACATCGTCTGTCAGCACACACACACACACACACTGAGACACACTCACTCTCCCCCTTACTCATCTGTATTCTTGATAGAAATTATTTTTTAGGCATCAGCCAATAAATGACAGGGGAAATTTGTGTCATTGTTTTATAGGTGAAATGAAAACAGCTGCTCAGGATACAGACTTCTCTGTCTCTCGGTGCTGCCACACAGGCCTAATGTCAACCCAAGTGTTTGAAAAAACAACTTTTCGCCTCCAGGTTTGACATTAATTTTCTGTTACACAATGCATTTGACATGCTTCCTCAGGACAGCTGGATACGTACTCTAAGTTGTCAAAATCCTTAAATGTTACACAAACAGTAGTTAAGAAATTCGCTCCTCATGTATTACTGTAAAGTGCATGTAGTTCACCGCAGGGATCAAAGTCTGGAGCAAGGGCAATTCAGAGGGGAAGGACGGTTTCGCTGCTGTAGAGACAGCACTTGTGACCTTCCACTTACATTGTCACCCTGCAGCTTCCCTAATGTGTTGATTTGTCACATAAACCCTGAAAGCGTTAAGTAGCTCTGCAAAGATAAAGAGACAGACCTCACATTTAACCCATTTTCAGTCGTTAATACCTAAATATTACATGCGCTGATCATCGAGACCTCATAGAACTGTAGGTACACCATGTAACTCCAGTTTTACCCTTTATACCAGCTGGTGACGACTTGCATTTCATATATATGACCCAAAGTGTCATCTATACCTGCTGAAAAGACAGATTTCATCTGCATTACTGTGAGGTTGCAAGAGACGTAAAAGTAGTCATCTGCCCATGTCTGAGCAACTTTTCTTATTGTTGTCATGAATTTGAGAGTGGGGGTGGTGTAAAATGATATTAGAGAGGAGAGCTATCAGTACATAAGAGGTGATAAGTAAAGCTTGTGGAAGGTCATGTCTTACACAAGAATGTGTGTGTGTGTGTGTTTGTGCGAAATCAGAGATCAGAGCTGAGCAGCCCAGATGAATGTGGACAAGTTTGCACTTTAAGGGGGAGACGATAAGATGCGTGTGCCTTATCTGAGTCAGCACAAACCACCTCTGACAACACTGATAATGTTCATGTGTGTGTGTGTGTGCATGTGTGTGTGAGAGATAGAAAGAGAGTGGGAAGATAGTATCCCTGCTTTTAGAGACAAGAGCAATTTCTCCAGAGTGAGTTTCAGCAATACAGACTCACCGAACAACATCTCTCTTTCTCTCTCTCCCTGTCTTACTTTCTGTCACACAACACATTGATCCACCTGCTCCGTCAGGTCAACTACATCCACCCCAACCCTGTTAATCTGAAGAAGCTTTCTACATGACGATTTAGTCAATTCTTCTCTTTTTTCTGTCCACAAACAAAAAACTGTGCATCACAGTCAACATGTGGTCAGGAGTTAGACAGATAACCTGGTTAAGCCCTCACTGTTTGGTTCTACTTTTTTTGTTTGTTTGTTTGTTTCTTTTGTCAAACAGCTAGAGTGTAGAAGACTAATCTGATTGTGGCTCATAAATGGTAGCTGTTAACCAGGGGGGCCATTTCACCACATTCATAAAATGCAAACTGAGATCATTTTCTGTTCGCTCAATCTGACACATTTCACTTGCAAATTAATGTGCATTTTGCGAGCGACAATCGTGTTAAAAATGCCACCATTTCCAATCTGCAAACAGTGCTCGCAAATGCAAAAACAGCTCCAGGTGAACAGTGATTCCTTAGTCTCCTTAGTATGGATCTTCAAATGTACTTGCTATGGTTTTCAAAAAGTAAAATTTTCCCATGAAATTTTTGGTAGTTTAGGGCTGGTTTATGGTTTCTCAGATTGAATCAGTTATGGGTCTTAACTGATTCAAATGGCCATACTCGAAGGCGTAGGGTAAAGCCAGCTGTCGCAGAGAAAGAATTGAGATGTGATATTGTGTAAAAACAGGGAAAATGGCACATTTTCAGACACTCGGTTATTCACATGAAAAGATGGAATGTTTAAGTACTTGGCTGCTTTTTCACGTCCACACAGCTGGCCAATCACGTGAAGTGGGTGTGAATGTTAGATCATCAGTTTCAGAAAGTTACAGAAATGTTTGGACCCACACAATCCCTGTCTGAGGTCACAGAGGTGTGAGGGATTGGGGTTTCTGAAGCTATTCAGAGATGCAATAAGCAGTTCAGACAAAATATAAAGCACGTTTTAGCAGGCGTTCAGACTGAAAACAGTACTGCATTAAAAGAAATGGCAGAGCCTATGTTGACTGGGGCTTTTTGCCTCTGGTGGTACTATGAAATACAAGACAGGAAGACTGGTTTGAATGATGGATTGAAGGATAATCAGATGCTGAACACTGCACGGCGGTTTATTATGATATGAGCAAGGATTTTATCTAAATCTCAGTGGCTGGGACTAAGAGACAATTATTTTGTCTTTTGGCACCATGACTGTGAGGCAAACAGTACAGTTCACATTACACATTAATCTATCCAGAGTGTGTCTTTGCACACACTTGATCAGCTAAGCAGTAAATGTTGAAACAAGTTTTACTTTTTTGCCAAATGACCCTGAGTGTTTTGCTGGAACCGTCTATGTGGGCACCGCTGCTGTGCCAACACGGTGGACTCATAGAAATGAAAGAGGGAGCTGTGGATGATCATGCAGTGCTATTACTGTGGAAAAGGTGCCTTACTGCATATATGTATGTTTGTATATGTATTGTATCAAAATGCACTGAAAGAGACATCAACTGAAGTAATTTTGTCTCTGTCTCTACTGGTTAGACTTTAATCCTTCTCTCTCCCTTGCACACACATGCATGGAGGCATATACTCTTATTCACTTTACTTTTGCACAACAGGTCTCCTTGCCTTCACCTGCACTCCCTTGCTTGTTTTGTTTTCACTCTCCATATAGTCGAACCAGTTCATTTATGAAGGAGAGAGTATTGCACTTTCGGATCACTCACTTGGAGTCATCAGGCGCCAAGCAGAGGATCTGAAGCTCATTGTACCTGTCAGCACTCGGGGAGCGAGATCACCATCAGGAGGAGATCAAACCAGACTCACTGGTTTAGATGTACAAAAAAAAGGGAGAGGAGAGGAGAGGATGAAAAAGGAAAAGCAGGAGAAAAGAAAGGAGGAGGGAATGGTTGAGACAGATGTACACATTCGGTCAGTTCTCCCTGGAGTACTGACAGGTGAACCTGCACCCAGTGGAGAGCTGCACATTTGCCAGCCTCTTTGTATCTCTTGTGTCTGTGTGTGTGTGTGTAAATGTGCGGGGACTCTGGCTGCACTGTCCAATCAGCTATGCTTCATTACTTTTCTTTGTGTGCTTTTGATTCTGTTTATGCCTGAATTAGCACCACCAGTGATCCGTGTGCGAAACGCCGGCTTGGCCCCGCAGAGCCGAGCCAGGACTCCATTCATTTTTACCTGTTCGCTGTCACCTCATGCCATTGAGCGCTGACCTGATACAACAACACAGTGATAAGAGGGACTGGAGAACAACGACAACAACAGAAGAGAGATGGAGGGACTGAAAATAAAGAGCAGACAGAGGAAGCCATCAGATGGGTCAAACGAGGCAAAGGGGGAAAACAAGGACAAGAAAAAAAGAAGAACAGAAGAAGAGACAGACTGAATGAAAGAAGCAGGGGAGCAATTGTGAGTGAACAATACTTAAAATCCAACCACACATAATGCCAGACAGATGTAGAAAACAAGTTATAGCTGTATTCATCTGAAATCACTAATCGTCTGCTGCTGTTCTTCTCTTGTTAAACAACAATGAGCCGAAGATGGAATCCGCTGCTATCGATTAATATCCACTGAGCAGGCGCTTCTCATCAACACAGAGCCTGGCTGTTCTTGTTTGTTTGCTTATTTATTCATGCTGATTTCATTTCTGATGAGAGGACCATTTGCTTTGTTTTGTTTAAATAAAGCCTGATGTGTTCATCTATTACAAAACACAGTAAGGGAGTAATTGCAGCACAGCATTTAATACTCTTTAATTCACTGTAATCACATTATGACCTGCTGGTATATCTGTGTCTGTCTTAGAAGGCATCTCTCTGTTGAACTTTCTTTAATTGTTTGCATGAAACTGACCTGAAAGCAAAACGGTTTAATCTTTGTCTGCAGGTGCTGACTGGCTTTCAAACCTCAGTGCTTTTAGGTATTAACCATCTAGGGAGTTTGAAAAATGTTTTGAGTCCCGATATCAAATGTTTAGTAAGATTTGTAATCTTATTTACTTATTCTTTGATCAGATATTTCTTGAATTGCCCAATAATCTTATTTGAGTAGTTCTTACAGCTTTAATATTTGGGAACTTTGGCCTCTTTTGCTGCTAAAATCTATATTCTTATATTAACAACTGGTCAAATTACAAGATATGTGTTGTGAAAGAGGTTACTCACAGTGATGTACCCACAGATAATTTTCACCCACAGAGTGTTTCAGTCTCTCAGCTCATTAGTTTACTGTTTTGGTTCAGCCTTACTGTTCTCATTAATATAACATATGGTCACAACAGGCAACTGGTTAAGGAAACAACTCCTTTAAAAAGAAAGAAAAAAATGTATACACTATCTGATATCAGCTGGTGAACATGGAACATTTAGCAGCTGAGAATCCACATATTTCACTTTTGGTGGAAACTGAAAGCAGAGCTAAAAGGAGAGTGAAAACTGGACTTAAATTCACCATGGAGTCAGATTAATTGGTTCATGAAATGAATATTTTTTTAAATGAAAAAAGTTTGTAAAGAAGAATTATTATATTTAGGGAAACATCTTTATATTCCTCCAAAAATATTAAGCTCAGTGTAATTTAGGGACCCAAACATTGAGCCCAGACACAAGGTAAAAGCTCAAACAAGTGATGTGTATTGTCTGTAAAAATGGTTGTGATGTGAGGCACAAAAAAACACTGAGTGGAGAGAAGGACCGGGTCTTTATACTACAGGCTTCAGGTGGAGCTGATGAGCTGAATAGCTGATGAATACCAGGTGTGCAGATTAGGTGGCAGGAGGAGGACGCTGGATCACCACGCCCACACACATGTACACACACACACACACACAGGGACAAAGTCAAACAAGAATCACTGGGAAAGGTAAAACAGAGGAAGATGCTAGGAATAAAACATCTTGCCCAACCATGACATTGTAGTCTGACATTGTATCAGCACTGGCAGTGAAAGATTTCCCCTGGTACCATAAAAACAAACCAACAACCAAAAAAATTATTCAGTTGCAAGCATAATGAATAAAAAGACAAAATGCTGAAGCAGAGTTCAAAGTAATCTGCAAGATAATCATTCACTCACTGATAAAATAAGAGGAAAGTGACCAGAAACCTCTACTTCTAATGACTGTGGCCAGCTCTAATTGATTTCTGCTGCAACAGGTGCAGCGTTGTGTGCCTCACTGCTGATGTTTCAAATCAAATAATCAGTCTCACGAAATGTATTAAGACTGAATTTGTTAAGGCATGTCTCTGTACATGCAGCAGGGACAGTGTGTGTTTCTGTTTCTTTGAGTGTAGATGAGAGTAGGAGAGGTAATGAATATCTCTGTGAGGTTTGTAGACTGTCAGTGTGATTCCCAAACCTACTTAAATGGCTTCACGCTCTACATCCCTCCCCATCTCTTGTGCCCTGAAACCTCACGAACAAAAAAAATGGGTCCATGCAAGAGCTAGAAAATGAAAGTCAAACTAAACCTGCCCATAGGAGGTTTCCATTGATATATCTGGACGTTTCTGTTGTTCTCTCTCTCTCTCTCTCTCTTTCTCTCTCTCTGTGTGTGGTGTGTGTGTGTGGTTTCTGGGGTAATTTTGAGCAGTTGACTGGGGACAGCATGTCTAATTGGGGACAAAAATGGTGTCCCCATTTGAATTTTACTGCAGATGCATTCAGCATGAGGTAAAGTGAGTTCTGACTTAATTGTTAGGTTAAGGTTAGTAATTGGGGTTAAGGTTAATCCTCCAGGGAGGGAATTTAAGTAAATGCTTTAAAAGATTGTGTGTCTGGGTGCTTGTTTTTCTATATTTATGGGGTCTGCCAACTAGGAGCCCACCATACTTGTGGGGACCAAAATGCTGGACCCATGTAAATGGCTGTTTTAGGGTTAAGATTTGGTTTTAGGGTGAGGCATTCAATTGTGATGGTTAAGGTTAGGGTAAGGGGTTAGAATATGATCCCCACAAAGATAGGTGTGCAAGGATGTGTGTTTACCTACCTACCTATCTAGCTAGCTAGCCATCTATCCATGTGGAGGATTAACCTTAAAGCTAATTACCAACCTTAACCTAACGATTAAGTCACAACCCACTCTACATCATGCTGAATGCAGCTGCAGTAAAAACCAAATGGGGCATCAGTTTTGTTCCCAATTAGACATGCTGTCCCCAGTCAGCTCATCAAAATTACCCCAAAAACCACACACATACCGTCAGATTTTATTCATTTACTTTTACGTCATGAAAACAAACAAACCAACAAAAAAAGGCTTATTCGCTGTTTCACAAGTAATTAGGCGTGACAAAAGTAAAAGGTCCAGTTGTTATCACAGGTATATGGTGCATATTACAGTTTGTTTACCCTGCACATGTCTTAGATAATTAGAGCATATTTTCAACATCTTACATTGTATCCACTTTAATTTCATTTTATGATGGATAAATCACATATTTTGAACTGTTGCTGTCTCTTTTTAACATGTCTTTCAGTCGGAGTGGTTTTTAACTTATGCTTTGACAAGGCCATGAAAGTCAACGATTCAACAGATCTACTCACTATAATTGGAGATAAACATATCTGCATAATTGCCTCTAAAAATAATCAACCATTTGAAGATGTCTGACCCAGACACCTTCTGATTTAAAAGCGCTGTCTCCTCCACTGACTGATTGACATAAAATACTTTCCGTATCCTTTTTCATGAGAAGTGAGCCACGCTCAACTAACACTCAGGTGTATGTGGCCCCTGAAGAACCACGTGTCAAGGCAATCAGAGGCTTTGACAGTATCTCTTGAATCGTCGTCCTTCAAGTAGCCTTTTATCTGTCTTCCAGTCTTGTCTCTGCATGTGAAATCAGAGATGTGAGAAAAAGGCAATACATTTTTACCCCTCAGAAGATTCAGACTTGTAATATAAATAAGCTATAAATTCACATGTATGCTTGAATGCACATACTGTACATAAAGTGTGTGTGAATTGTAACGTTCCTCCTGCTTGCTACTGTTCCTTTCCTCTGGGCAGACTCAGACTAATAGTACTCGGACTCCTCTCATCTGTCCAGAAATGTACAGTGGTCTATTACAGCTCTCTCTCTCTATTCTTTTTTCCACCCTCCCTTCAGGGCTCAAATGAACAGAGCATTAATGGGAATATGACTTGTCCATTTCTCTCTCTCTCTCTTCACTTTGCCATCGTTCTCTCACTTCGCTGGGAGGGAGACCGAAAAGCGAGAGGTTAACGAGGAGAAAGAGGAACTGCCTAGCCGTATCGTTGAATCAACCTTATGTGAACACACACACAGACATGAACACGCACAGGTCACTTGCACACACTAGCAAAATTGATTCACGTATGCTGGTATACCGGAGATCACACTTGCACTGAGCCTGGTGTGAAATAGGGAGAATTTTCTATCAATGACACTTCTAGGTTATTCTAGATTTAAATTAAGATGCTATATATTATATGAAATGACTTATCTCTTCAGAGAGCGTGCAAATAATATTCAAAACACATTATGAAAAATTGCTGTATTTTACATCCTAACCAGCATCAAAAGACTTCCTTGTTTCTAAGCAAACTCAGTCCAGAGTTATAATTAAATACGGTGAAAATTATGTGAAAGCAACTTTACTGTCATTTGTCCAAAGTGGTTATTGGACTGGGAGTTGCACCTGCTAAAATGCCCGGTGCTGTGGTAACAGATGTAATGCTAGTGGCAGCCAAGGTTTACCAGCATTTGGCTGTTAGGATGTTGATTTTCCACCCTGATTGTGAACACAGTCACGTTTTTCTTTGTGAAAGTTGCATCTCTGTGTTGTTTCTGGCAATAACTCGGCTAATGATTATGAGCAACAGAGCTGCCGGAGGTAAGTCATCTCCTCATTGGAGTCTGTGACAGAGTTTTATTTATCGTTGATATGAATTTGAGTTTAATAAACGTGTCTGATTAACACAAATTTGGGGAGTTTGAGGTGCAGTGATGGAAATCCTGGGAAGGTGTGTTTTTGCATTGCTCAGTTGTTAAACAGTTTTTCACTTTATGATAAGCACACACGACGAGGCACAGACCAGTGTAACCATCAGTGTCAGTCTATTAAAACTGAGATATATCACCCAACTCCTCTGCAGTACAACATGCTTTATTCACCAAACATTTCATGCTATCTCGCCATGATCAGGGTGGCAGATATTAATGTTCCCCAGAAAATGAAGCCTAAAGACTGTGGTGATGCACTGATCCCATTTTTTACTTTTAGAGCCACCAGCACTTCATAAAAGTTTTCACTTTTCCAGTGACATACTGATAAAATTGACTTGATTAAAACATTCATAGTTCCCAAAACCTTTAGTGCAAGTCACTTTTCTTAAATCACCACCAAAAGGTTCATGTTTGTGGTTTGGAGTGATATCTGATGACATTTTGCTTATGGATTGCCATTACATTTTGCACATACATTTGGTGTAATTATTTGGGCAAATAAGGAAGCAAGCAAGACAAAGTTCAGTAGAAGAAGAATAAGTGAGCAGGAGAGTAAGCGTGTTCTCACTGCTCCACATAGAACCGAAGGACAGTTTAACCTTGGAACCAACACTGCATGGTCATTATACAGTTATGTTGTCTGTGGACCGTGTGGAGAATGTGAGAGGTTAGGAGGGACAAGTTCATGTATTTTTACCTTTGTGTGTGTGTGTGCAAGAGTGCTGGTAAATGTGCAGTGGTATGAGAGGATATGACAGATCAGTGCAGTGCTGTGCAGAGAGGGGAGAATCGACCTTGGCTGTTTTATTGAATTAAAGTTTTCATTACAGAGTTAGAGTCGAGGGAGATGAAAAGGTCAGGAACATTTTCATGAACTTAATGTGGGACTATAAGGTGAACTTTATACAGTTGATGCTGTGAAAGAATGTTGTATAACTACAGTGCTTTAGTAATGGCAGTGGCTGGAGCAGTTGTATTAGAGCTGGTGTCACTTAGAGTCACAGACATCCTTGTGGTGTTAATGGGAGTAGTAACATTAAAGAAACTGTTATCACACAAATGCAATGTTTAGAATGAGGGGGAATTATTGCTCATCTCCATCACCTCGTTTATTTTTACTGGTATAACTTTTCAACATTCTCACTCCAGTTTAATGCCAACAACTGACTGTCACTAGGTATTGAGCTTTCTGGCTTTAACAACTCACGTTGAACCTTGTTTCCCAAAACATATTACGAATGTCTTTATACTTAAGTGTAAATCCATAAAAATAAAAAAAACAATATTTTTTGTATTACAGCTTGTCCACCTGGCTGCTGAACTATTGAAATCAAAATAATAATTCACTCTCAAAGAAAACATAAAATGGAATGATCATAATTCTGAACGTAATTTTTGGGAAGAAATATAGATGGATATTTAAAAACAAAATACCAGATGATTCAAGCAGTAAAGTGGTACATTTTTCTTAAAATACAGTAATACTGAAAAATAGCACCACCAAAAACGAAAAATAGAGTCAGGCTTTAATGATATATTTAATGATTTACAAAGAACCCACAGTCAATAAAAGAAATGCCGAACCTTGTACCTTCACAAAATAAAAGACAGAATTTAAGAGGGCTTTGAGCCAGGAGCAAACCGAGGCTAAAGCTCCTGTGTTGAGAGGAAAGCAAGAGGAATACAAAAAAGGGTGTTGTTTAAGGCTCCACAGAGGGTCAAACACATTTGTAATGTGTGGATGAGCTGCCACAGAGCAGCACTACAGGGACAGTGGCTATGTTTGCAAGGAACAGGAGTTAAGCGAGATCACAAGGCGATCAAAGGCTGGCAAGGGGATGTGAGAGTGGATGAGGAGATAAAAAGAAGCTGAGAGGTGGGGGATTGGAAATTGAGAGTGATGAAGAGTAATACTGTACAATTACAGCATTCTAAAAATACTAAAATGTGAATTTTAACCTCAATCAAGGTAAGGAAAGAACACATTTTTTCACTTGACCCTAAGAAACTCACACAACCACTCCTGTGAGCTGCTCTGAACTGCCGCTGTGGTAAGAGCAAGCAACACTGTCCAGGTGTTCTCTCCAGTGAATTATCATCGGAATCTGCGGCTCCTGATGGCTTTAAACTTTATAGCAAATTCAGGTTATTGTCTAGCTGGTTCACGTTCATTGCTCTGATAGAGTATTTTGACCACAGCAGGCAGCTGTTGTCAGTGTTCTAAAAACCCACTCTGCAGCTGGCAAACAAAGTAGTGCACTTAGCAGAGCCAGATATTTCCCTCAGAAGATGGTAGAGACCAAAACAGAGTTAAAAGGAGTGTAAATACTGAACTTTATGTTTGCTAGGTGACCAGAAACATGCCTCCAAATGAATGATGAATGTTACTTCATTACTGCTGGACATATACGCAGCTGTTTGCTGCCACGTCAACATAAGATGATGATGATATGTCAATGTTGTGTTCACTACTTGTTTCCCGCCCCAAAATCTGTCCTTGCAGACTCAATGAAATGATGAATATTGAATACATGAGTGGCCCCATACAACATCCCTGTGGAACTCCAAAGACAAAAATAGATAGGGTTTAAAGCTAGACAAGCTCCCCATTGTGTCCTCTTAGGAGAAATAACTTCTCAACTAGACTGCTGGTTTGGGGATTATGGGATTAATACATATATATATACATATATAGTATTAGCACTTGTAGTGTTTGCATACATACGCACATGGGTACAAATAACACCACCCCCCCCTAAGCTAGCAGAGACAGCTGAGATGTGGCAGTGTAATGTCAGCTGCCTGGCTCTTGTCTTTGGCAGGTTTGCTTTCTTCATGCTGCTCGCAGCCAAATCATTTCCACTGCTGCCAACAGAACTCTGAGCCTGATCACACACATTCAAACAGAAATAATGCTTCTATACACACAAACACAATATGTGCACACAAATATGTGTGTGACAGTGTCACTGTTGCCTAGAGGTGAGAGAAGTGGGCTTATCACCAGTTGTAATGCCCAAACAGCTGTGATGTAGGAGGGGACCTCTCCAGTCACAGTCTGCCCCTGAGATGCCTGCTGGCTGCTGGGTAACGGTGGATGTACAGGGAGGCTCCGAGGTGTGGCTTTACACCACTGAATGAATGTGGAGAAATGCAGAACTGGCAAGCAGCAAGCATACCAACTCCTCCTGTATAAGAAAAGGTTGATCACGTCTTAAGGTCTAAACCAAGGAATCAGTCCCTTCCCTGTGGTGGTGCTCAAAAACAAGCTGGGAGAGGGAGGAATTAAAGGATTTAGCCTCTTGGGAGCATGAAAGAGCAGAGAATATTTCTCTATTCTGATGACATATCTTGTGCACAAACATTTTGACATTTTGGCCTGAAGAGGAGCAGAAGGAAAACTCAGTCTGTCCAAAATTTAAAGGAGGTTTATCCACTGGGGAGCAGAAGGGTGCTCGGTATGTTATGCTTTTGTGTTTTGTTTGTTTTCAAGTGAGAATTTTTGCAACATTCCTTTGCAATTGCAAATAACACAAAATTTCCTTTTTTCAGGCTAGTTTAAAAAACATCTTATCCTGCAGCAGGTTTAACAGACAGATTGATGGACAGACAGACAAAAAGTATAAGATCAGACATTTGATAAGTTACATTGTGATTGTTAAATAGTAGTTTTTCCCCCTTACCCAGGTGACCTTGGATGCAGGGTGCCAGTCCATAAATTCCTGTCCTTACATTAACCTGCGTTATCTAAAACACAAACTGACTGAGCCAAAAGTGACCCAACGTGCCACAGTCCTGAGGCAGAACTGGAGGATACACACACACAAGTAGGACGACTCACACACACACACACACACAAATCATACACAGGACATTTTCTCCAGTCCTTCCCCACAGTGGCCTCATGCAGGGCGATGGAGTGTCAGTCCTGTTTGGTCGCTGTGAACAGAGAACAGGTGCAGCAGCCGACAGATGAGGAGCACTGTCTCCCATGCCTTCTGAATAAAACACCATTTATCTCCATCTCAAACTTTCTCTGCACTCACTCTCTCCTGACCTGCTACTGTATATTCTCTAAACAACTGTCATGTTAAAGTCAACAACTTAACAACAAGACACACAAGATTCTCTCTGAGTAAAATGTTTTTTGAAAATGACAAATGTTTGTGAACTCATGATCTACTCTTAAGTAAACATCATTAGCTACTGTCAGTTTGCAAACAACATTAATTTAAAATATGAAATACTTTGAGAAGCATTAATAGTATTATGACAATAAAAAAAATGGTTCAAATCAAAGAAGCATAGCCTATGTCAGGCATGCTAATGTCAATCATGAAACCTGAATAAAACCTTCTAATGAAAGTAAAATCAAACGTCATAAGGCAAATCATAGGCCCCTGAAGTTACAAATATTTGTAGTATACTTGAATGAGAGACCACCTCTGAAATAAGGCTGGCTATTCATATAGTCATATGTCTCGAAAACTAATTAAATGAAACACAACTGGCAAATGAAAATAGAAAAAGTATATTTAGAAAGAAAATAGCTCAGCTGGAGCATGGGATTGGTGCATGTTGGTTTTCTACAACTTTCTTAAGTGCTAAATTTGAAGGCAACTGGACTTCTTTTAGGTTTCCGAAAGGCTTCCTCAGTTCTAAAAACTGGTTGGGGAGTCCCAGGTATTTAACCTCTTGGAGGTGGTCCTGAGAGTCGTTAACCCGACCTGGTGTTACGTGAGTCGTTAGGGTCACATGAGCCCAGGTGTGACTCGTTGTCTCACCCTGACATCATGTGAGTCGTTAGGGTCACATGGCTCAAGATGTGAATGGGGGTTAAATCACCTGGGTAAGGATCTCAACTGGAAAAGCCTTTTTCTTTCAAGAAGAGACCCTCAGTTTCTGACTCCTGGCTATTGAATTGCTTTAAATACCAGACCTGCACACTCACACTGCATACAATGCTGTCATTGTCTGCAATGTATCCTAGCCACTGCCACTCTTGGAACCAGGTGGTAGTGATACGCCAGTCAGGGTTTTTTAAATATCCGCTGTCCCAGTCCCTGCACCCTTACTTCCAACGTCTATTATGACAATCTATCCAGTAGTTGTTGGACCAAAGTGGTGGGCTGCCTGACCAACTGACATACAGATATTGCCGTCCCTAGCGCCATGCTGTTATAGTTTAAACTAATTTGCTTCTTTGTTTTCATCTTTCCCCTCACTTGTTCATCAGTAACCCCCTCCAGTTCTGTCCTCTACTCTCATACTCTCTCAATCCATCCTACTCCAGCTACAGAGAGTGACCCAGAAGCAATGAGGTCAAAATGGACACAGTATGTCTGTCATGCACTGACCCCCCTGTGCCACTAGAGGACTGACTGCAGAGACAGACTCCGACAGGGACTCCTCTGTGTCCTTTCATACATGACACCATGAAGCGATAAATGTCAACTTCAAGATCAGACACAATATCCATCATTCCCCAATGACAGAACAAAACATCTACTCACTCATACGCACATATAGCCAGATAGACACATAATAACACACACACAGTAAGGTAAAATGATCATGAGATTATTTCATGTCTAGGACAGACAGATACACATGAAGAAAAAAAAAAAAAAAAAGTGCAAGCTATTTCAGAGCAGGTTGTTCATCCCAGAGGACAAACGACATCAATAAAACTATAAAATATTGCCTCATTGACCTGGCTCCCTTCATGCATAAGCATCGTGAACACTCACAAGTGCTGCTGACTGCCATTAATTGCATTTCAACCACACACTCAGCACGGTTAACAAGTCTTTATATCTAAATGACAAAGTAGGACATAACTTTCCAAAAAACAATTTATATATGAGCATTTTCTGATCTTCCATGTCCATGATTATGTGTGGTTAACTGAGGTTACTAAAACCACTTGGCTAAGGTTAGAACAGTAAACATTGACATTTTTCTCCTATATTCCAAAAATTACTCCACACCCTGACTGAAAATTTCACATTTTACATGCCAACAAATGTAAGCGATCACTGAAAAGCTCCAAGAGAGAGACATTCTTAAGTGTCTCAGCAAGTGTTAAGTGTTTTATGTAATGTTTGAACTTGTGGATTCAAGTCCAGCAGGGCTCTGTAGTGCAGTGAATTCAGCACCTGTGAAATCTGAGGGGGTCTCGCTTGATCCCTGGTCCAACTTTAAACCTGAGGTATTTTTCTTGTAAAGCTGATCCCCAGAGTGAAGACTGAAAAGCTTCCTCAGGAGAGGAGCCAGAGTGCAAAGGACCAGGGTATGGTGGCTTTGTTTGCGATAAGAGCCTTTTGTCAGTGATATCAGCAGTCTATTTTAACTTTGTCCAATGTCAGCACCTGAGTTAAATAAGTTCCACAGTTGTATAAGAGGCTGAAGTGAACTTTTGCAGTTGTCCTGAGGCTGCAAGAATGTATGGAGATAAGGGGAAAACAAGAAGGGTCTGAGGGAACAACAGAAAGACAGGGTTCCTGGAAAGTTTTGTGTAATCTGAACACATCTTTCAAACTTTGTGCTGTCACTGAAAAAACATGTGACAGCAATTATTTGTACAATTTTGAGCATTTGAACAAAATACCAAAGCTGCCAGTTTACTGGAGAGGCAAAATTTGTATTTACATGAAGACTTGCAACAACCACAACCATCCACATGGGTGATCTTAATCAGCGCTTGCTCCTGATCTGCATTCTGCACTAATACAGATTATGGGCAGATCATTTTAATTCCACTGTCAGATATGGGAACCCAAACGGGGGTCTTCCAGAAACAGCACCCCCAGTTCCCTCCCCGCCTGTCTTGATACATGGACCTCCAACCTGGAGCTCACCACAGGGCTCAAGGATTGGACTGTGTGAGACCTCAGAGGATGGGGAGAGGGAGGACAGTGGAAGCCAGTGGGGAGTTTAAAATGACTTTTTCAAGCATTTTGCATATTTTAGCTCAACAATTAAAATTATGTATATTTGATATTCGCCTCTCAGCAGTGAATGGTTTAGCTTGAACATGTTGCAGTCAGCCTTTGATGGGGAGATATTATTTTTCCTGTGGTAATATTGTAATTCAGTTGCAGACTCTTCCTTGTTGTATTCATGGTGCTCTGGCATTAAATATTTAAAGCCTATTATTTGATTTTTTACCATTAGGGGTCAGAAAAACGTCAAAACAAGCTGATAGAGACACAGCCATCATCACATCACTGGTTTATAGTTGATATACAGTAATAGCAATCAGTTGCCCATTTACACATCCTGCCAACACAGTAACACAAGCATTTCCTTTGGAGTTGCATTTCAGCACTGTGTTGTAATATTCGTGTCTCTAGCTTTAGGGGCTGAATCCTTCCAACTAAGGAGGAAACATCTTTGCTCTTTAGTTGATAAATGTTATGCTTTGTTCACCACCATATTCAACCGACACTGTCTTTGTGTGCCATTTGGTGCTGTGGTGGAGTGGCTTCGGAGCTCAGAGTAATAGCCCACACGTTGAAAACCACTGCATTCAGAATCTATATCACTTCTACTTAGGCTACTCAGCTTAATAACCTAGCCTGGGCCTATCTTTTCTTTTGTAATGTTTTGTCAGAGTCCAGTCTGCCTCAGTCCAACATGGCGATGAAGTAGTAGCTGCCTCAGAGGATGTATTTGACCTCTTATAAACACAAAATGACTGGAGGCTCTTGGTAGACATTGTTAATGCTAATGCTACAGGATGATAGCAAACACTTACATATAGCCTTTAAGGAAAATTAAGGAGGATATAGAAGATTGGGAAGGCACAAAGAATAATGGGAAAATAACAAATAAGAGGGTCTTTGAGAGAATATTTAGAAGGCGATACTGGATGACAGAAGGCAAAAGGGTACTTCCCCATCATCATTAGTTACATTATAATATCCAGACGTATTGAATTAGTTGACAGCAATTTACAAAGATAAATATGTCAAGTAAGTTTCTGTAATGTGAGCCATGTCAAATTTACATTATTGTTCTTTAGCTCTTTCCAGCTCTTGGTAAAATAGTTTTTGTCCAAAACTGAGAATATTGAGTTCATGAGTGAATCTGTTCGCGCTTTAAAGTATGTGTGCCATTTACTCACACCGATGAGCCCAGGCTGTCAATTCATAACAAAGGTGAGGAGGAAATACGCCCTGCCTTGTTAATCTCCAACACTTCGCTTCCAGTAATATGACACAGCCCTCCATCCATACCGGTGTCTCCCAAACATCCATCAGACAAACAGTCTCACTGGATGCACACTGAAGGTCAGAGTTTGACAGCATTAGATGAGGTGTTGATCAAAGTGACAGAGCTAAGTAGAGTAAGGTAATAGGGTAGTAGGTCATGCACAAGGAGCCATCAGAGGTAGTTTTTACACAGCAACTTTCCACAAACAAACCCCTGGCTGATGCTCTTAGTTGTTGTGACAGAGATGCCCCACACAGCTTTTAGTCCAGTTATAGTAGCAATTTGTCCATCAAGACCAGTTTTCAACATCAGTCTTGACAGTTTTGCCCGAGGCTGTCAAGAGACTGAATTTTGCTGGGTAATAAAAATAAAAAGTCTGTTATGCAACAAACATGTTTCTCACACAAGAGAAAATTTAAGACTCTTAAGTCTCTCCTATTGGCATCATAGTGATTGAATTTGACTTTATCATACTAAATTCATGTTGCCACAACTAAGTACACTTCATAGTATTTCCCTACCATTTCTGCCAAATTATACCACCACACTACATTTCAAAGAAAAATATTATACTTTTTAAATTATACTCACTTAACTTATCATTTGTGCTTATTTTGCTGATCATTTCTCTGCTGCCTCACCCCTAACTCTCCCTGTAACCATATCCTTAACCAAATCAGTGTTAAATGACACACAGAAAGTTTAAAATAGTGATCATGGTAGTGCCAAATGAACACTTAAGTTGTTGCAACTCTTCCCACTGTCACCGACTTTCTAAGGTGATACTACAGTATATCAGTGCTTGTCCCTCTGCCCCAGTCAAATCAGTTAATACTGCAGTAAGAAAAGGATCTGAAGACTATCACATATATTTAAAGTGTTGTTTACCTCCCAGTGCAGTGGGACAACTTCCAAATTCCCCTACAGTTTTATTTTTGCAGAGCTGTACGTGGAGTACTCCAAAAAAAAAAAAACAGACATCAAACAATCACATCAGAACTGCAGCTGGAAACTGGATCTCAGCCTAACAGTTGACGTTCACAATCTGCCGCTGTGTCGACTGCACATACCCACCAGTGTTCTGCATCTGGCTATTACACCACCTAAGGGCATGATACCCTTGCATAATACTGTTTGTACATGAATATTATACACCCAACATATGCTTAAGACTGCACACAGGAATATGGTCTCACTTTGCCATTAATAATGAGCTGTTTTTAGAGATTTGCACCTGCCTCAAATGAGTTCAGTGGTTTTGTTTAGCACCTTTAAAAACAGCCTTTTCAGTTCTTTTCTTTAAGATATACATGTTGATTGATGAAACAGTGAATTATCTGTTCACTTTAAGACTTGGTATTTTGGATGTGATTTTTCTTTTATATACTGCATTAAAACTTGCATTAATATTTGAAAAATGTGTTTGTGCACAATCTTTGACACAAAGAACATGATGAACCTCAGACAGAAGTTAATATTCAGAGTATTAATGTGCATTATCAAACCACTCTGACTTGTTGCAATAGTCAGTACAATATTTTATTCCCCACCACAGACTTTGATTTAGATAGAAAAAAAATATGGCTGTGTACTAAATCAAACTCAACTTTGAGTGAGGGAATAAATGTTTGAGCTAGTGCAATGTGTCTGTGTTGATATAATGAGCAAGCAGCTAGATTAAGAATCATTTCCGCCATTGCAGGTATTATAGTTCCAGCTCAGGGCAGAGCGCGCATTGATAACTCAGATGATTACACTCTACAATGGGAGAGGGCGAAGATAGTGATGGGTGAAGGAGGGAAAGAGGAAAGTGAAGGGACATAATGACACTAATGATAATTACAGAATTGTTAATACCTGAATCTTCAACAAATTAGCTGTGCCTTTAGCTCAGAGGGGCATAGCAAGACACTTTTTAATCCAATTTCCATATCATCAAACATTTAGTGCTTAAGTTTAATCTAAAGGTAATACAGATGACTACAGATCTCACTGAGACTGAGATGTAACCTCATCTTCTGATGTTCATGTGGTTACAAATATGAGAGATGAATTAACACCAACATGAATAATTAGTCAGCAGTGATTCCCCATAAAACCCCTGCATTTGGGTCCTTTTCCTGTTTGTCTTGGGCTCTGAATATATTTTTTTGTTCTTGCAGTGTGTGCAGTCTGTAGACTCAGACATCAGTTTCATGTCAACCTTCATTAGAAGGACACACTACCTCATACATACAAAGTACACTCAATGTCACAGAAACATATGGGCAGGTAATTTATGACTGCGTCATTTTACCAAAGATAGACCTTGGCCACCCGGCCGCTGGACCTGAGAGTGAGTGTGTGGAGTGTGTGTGTGTGTGTGTGTGTGTGCAGTGTTTTATGGACCTGAGGATGAGACATGGTAATTCTTAACCAGAGAGACCACACATTCACACATCAATTAAAATTGTTTGTTGAATTATTGGTCAAAATATGACACTTCTTTTTTAAAGTAAGTAGAGCTAAAAGATTTATTTTTATTACATTTTATTTGAACCTATTTGAACCTTTCTATTATCTGAGCCTGTTGTATTGTTTATTTTACTATTTGTTTGCCACTTTAACTTTTAATTTATCTCAAATAAATGTGTATTCAATTCATAAAATGTGTGAGAAAAAATCCTAAGATTATTTAAAAACATTAACACCCCACTTGAAAAAACGACTTTCCCCAGTATTTTGCTGCGCTCATGTCGGCGGCCCTATCTCAGTGAATCTCCCTAGCAGCTTGCTAATTACTGACAGGGGCCTGCCTCCCACCCTCCTCCCCCAAACCAGACCTAACAGCGGCTACGACTCATAACGGCCACAGCAGCTAAAATGAAGAAAGTGGAGCTGGTGAAAACCTCATGTGTTCCCGGTGACTGCCTTCCTAAAAGCAACATGGTTTGTCTATCATGTTTGTTGGCTCCTGGCTGCTGTCAACATGTTCTGTAAAGCCTGGAACCCGGCCACCCCTCAATAAACTATACTGGTAAAACAGTTACTGTCTGCATGGCTGGAACATGACAGAGCAGGTCGAGTAAACAGAATAATGTGTGTTTGTGTGTGTGTGTAAATACCTTTGAAATTTGTGTATATCCTTGTATTTTTGTGTTCTTTCTTTGCATCTCTGTATGTGTTTAACTCTGAATGAGCTGTGGAATGTTAATGGACAGGCACCTGCGTGTGCTTGTTGTTACTACCTGTTTGTATGCGTGTTAAGGTGTGAATGACTCATTGCTACCTGATGAGAAAGTCTGTCGTCACACTCCAACAGTGACGGGCTGATAATCACCTCCCAATTAGCTGGTCTGGGGCCAGACAAGCCAACAAACACACACATACATGCCCATGCACAACCATTTTATGGACTGTACATAACTCACTTTTGCAGAAAGATTATTCCCAAATCTGGTGTCACCCACCCGTTCAACCTTCGACCTTGACTCTTCTTAATTTGTACTCCAGGGTCAAACCTGCATACCCCTGCAGAGGTGGAGGATACAGTGAAACAGCATAAGCCTGCAGGCATATTATATAATACTAATGGGGGTTGCAAACACCCACTGCAGTCCGCTTTTCACCGGGATAAATCAATAGGAATATTAGGTAATCCACCCACCTGTTTCCAGAGAGAGGGAGTAGGTGGGATAAAGGCAGTAACTGATGGATATAAGAAGGGATTTAATGCAAAAATAAAATATAACTTGGATCATTTTATGAGAAAAAAATAGATTTCAGTTAGAGTGTTTTTATTTTAAACAGAGGAGACAGGCTTATCTGTTTGCAGGAGATTTAGGTGAGGTTTCGCTAGAGAGCTGAGCACCCACAGCTCCCAAAGAAGGAGGATGAAATGAGAACCGAGGGTGAAGATGAACAGCAGAGGGGGATATGAAGCAAAGGAGAGTAATAACTGGGACGGATGCAGAGAGGATGACTGAGAGAAGAAAAGGCTGATAAAGGGAGGTGGAGAGCTGGAGGTGAGTTGTGTTTGTGCTGCCTGTCTAGAGTTACTCCACCAGTCCTCTGTTTTGGCTGGCAGTCCCACGAGAAGCCAAGGATGGCGTGCCATGCCGACGCCCTCACTAGGAACACACTCGCACTCGCACACACACACACACACACACACACACACACACTCTCTCTGCAATTTCACTTCCTTTCTTGCCAGCATGGCCGCAGCACTGACAGATTGAGAGCAAACAGACAGGCAGGCAATCAGCTCAGACACCTGAGAGCGCCCTAAGGACCCCCGTTCTCACTGGCAGGCAGAAGGGACTGCTGGCTACGCTGCAAAACACCAATTAAGCGCTCAAAAAAAAAGCTCCATTAAAAGACCAATTAAAGAGCCATTACAGAATAATGAGATGAGTGGTACCTGTTAGGTCTTAACCAACCTGTGCAAACAGAGATCGGTGTAGTTTTATTGGATGGCCACATGGTCAGGATGTCATGCCTGAACATGGAGGCTGGTGCTGATAGCAGTACACTGACATGACATGAGGGTCATTGTCATGTAGTTGAACCTGCAACATCATCATACTGTTCATTTAAATTATTACATTTTTGCAGGATGGCAGGTGAAGATGATAAACTCATGTGGGAAGAACTGGGATAACTTTAGAAGCTCCAAATGACATAAAATGATCTGCATTTGCGGAGCACATCCAGGGAATGAAGAGGGACTGTTTCCTGCAGGGCAGTGATGAAGAGAGCTGCCGCTGAATTCCCTTTTCAGTCATTAAAACATGGTGGACTTTGCAAGGGCAAAGAATGGTTCGTAGACCGAAGACTTAAATTGTCGTCTAATCACTTAACTATGTGATTACTTTCTATTTCTATCCACTGATGTGGCCTCTCTAGACACGTTCCTGAATTTGTGAGAGTGTGTGTGTGTGTGTGTGTGTGTAGAGAGGGCCAAAGACAGACAGAGACAAGTGTCCTTCTGCTTGATATCTCAGCCTCCATCAGCACCAATCAATACAATCCCTCAGAATTACTGTCACAACAGAATGAATTACCCAGCCTTGCACCAAATACACACACACACTTACACACAAACTTTCTATGCTACCCATTCCTCTGTACACACAGACTGACATTTATTATGTTTATTAAAGCAAGCACCATGCACTAGCATTTTGTATTGATGTATTTTCATTTGATTGATACAACAAAGCGACTGAATGACAAAAGAGGACGAGAGACAGAGATCATTAAAGATCAAACGGTCTAATTTTTGTAGGTTGTCCATTGTCCCTATCAGTATTAATAACCTAATTACAGTAATTATTGAGATCTGAAAACACAGTAATTAATTACCTGAGCTGTGTGTTGTAAACATCCATCAAACCTTAAGTCTGACCAACTGTGCACTGCACAACAGTGATCATGAAAGAGGAAAATGTCTATCGACAACATGTTTTCCCTAGAATATCCAACCTTGCAATACAATTCATAAAGCGATTTCACTTCTCACGGTTATGTCTGGCACTGCCACTTGAGTCGGGTTAGTTGGTTGAGGTTAAGGAAAGATCATGGTCTTGGTTTAACACGGAAAGTTTCCTAGGAACAGCATGAGCCCGTATGTTTACTACTCGACACAGCCATGGGATCAGAAGAAAAATATAACAGTCTGTGCATACAACTGGACAAACCGTAGTCTATCGCTAACTAAAATGTTGTGTTGTCTAAACATGGGACCCAGGATCCAAAGTCTCTGCGTGTCATAGTCCTGCATCCATGTTTTTTAACCCCATAGGTCATCTTTGCAAGCAGCCTATTACACCCATAGCTACGCCGCTTTATTGCTAGGCAACCCCAGTGGCCGTAGTAATTATGGCAGGAGAAAGAGGGGTCAGGTGATGTAGTATGAGTGACAAAGAAAGCCACTGTTTGTTTCCCACCATTGTTGTTTCTTTCATCCATGACTGTTCCACAACCTTAACTGCATGCTTTTTGTTATTGTAAATCCATGACGACAAATGTCGGGCACTATTTCAGGACACACCTCTATGTGGTCAGATCAGAGGAGGAACCAACTACCAATATGGCGGTTCAAGACTGTTGGAATAAAAGTTTCCCTGTCAAAGCATGGCCTTTATATAACATGATTAGTCGTAAACAATCTAATCACTATCTGATTGGAGCAACACTGTGCAGAAAATATTAATATTTTATTTTGTCAAGATACTGGCTCAAGTTTTCTTTCTCTGTTTCTCCTATCCCTTCCTTTTTTCTTTCTTCTCCACGGAGAGGATCTGTCCTCGTTATATGGTGGCAGATTGACTTTGGCTGGAAAATAGATATCATGTATCCTTGGGGTCACATTTGTCTTCATTGATACCATGTTGAGACACAGACAGAGAGGGTGAGAGAAACAGAAAGTGACACAGAGATGGTCAATAAGTAATAAATGGAGAGGACAAGAAGATGAAAAGAGAGTGAAGGACACAGGAAGAAAGAAACAGGACACAGAAGGACAATGGAGGGAATGTGAAAACTGGAGAGAGAAAAAGAAGATCTTCACATTTTGTCTGGCTGCATTGGGTATCGGGATGGGGAGGACAGCCAGAGGATAGGTGTAGGACATGTTGGGTCTCTATGAGAAAGACAGCCATGTTTTCTTCTCTCATATTTTTTTCACTCAGGAAACGCTGTCCCACCCGTCCTCTGGTCTTAATCACATGAGACTGCATTGAAACAGCTGGCCTCAATGTCAGCGCAGCGCCGCTGGTCTGGGATCTGTGGAGGGATACAGCCAGGAGACAGATGCTGGTAACTAATGGCTATCGTTATTTACACACCGTCCACATGAGTCCATGTGTGTTTGCGTGTGTGTGTTCACAATCACTGACACACAGAAAGAGAAACACAGTTATAGACTTGCACATTCACCTGGGCAAACACATGAATACAGACAGACCTACACACAGTAAGACCTCTATGGCTCAGCTGCTAGCATGAACATACTACTGTTCATCAACATTGTTTGCTTTTATTTGTGTATTTATTTGGTCAAAACTGTAATAATAACCAAAAATAACTTTAATTCTAAGTCCCATCTGTGGGAGCACGCACAGCTGGGACAGATGAGCTTCTGGTGATTCAGCAGGTGTTGAAATAAAACAAACGAAAAGTAACGTCTTTGGGAATCAGTGGTAATGTTAGCAAGCTTGGCTAACTATGTGGCTAAAACTGTGAGTGGTTAGAACACACAGATCACATTTGTGCTGTTGGAGATGTTTTTAAAGTTTCTCTGGATGTTTAGATTTTTTTTCAGCAGGCTCACTGCAGCTGCTCAATGAAAGGGATGGGATCAAGTCTACAGGTGATACTCAAAACAGGTTTTTTCAAATAGTGATGCAAGTATATTTAGATGATTTGTGTGCATAATTAGGTACAATCACAATAACATGTTGTGTGTAAAGTAATTAAATTTTCTTCACATTAGACAGACTGAAACCCAGATCACTGAGGTGTAAGCTGTACACGAGATCCTCTCATTATGATTTATATTTGAAAGAGCGCTGCCTGTACGAGGCTGGAATGGAATGGACTTGTGGGTATTGTGCAGCTTTTTCACAGTCATAAACAGGATAATGTTAGCATTTCTAGATGTCACACGAAAAAGGCTAGAGCTACAAAGCTGCTCTGTTACTGAATCAGAGCTGTAATTGTCTTGCTGGAACCTTACAGGAATTAGTTTGCTCTTCATTTTTTTCACGATCTATGGTTTCATATACAGTGCATGGCTTAATTAGATGGTTACCTTATTTTTGCAAGATTAATTAATATTTATTATGATGAGCTAATAACATGGGTATGATGAATTTCTACATTTCCAACTACATTCTGCCACAGCTTTCTCATCAACCTGGAAATACACAGCATATGTAAACACTTGACAAGATACACACATACACACGCACACAAATATTGTCTCCTGTGGATACACAAACAGAGCAAGGTCACTGAGAATCTGTGTGAGCAGCGGTGTTGAATGTCTGAACTGGAAACTGCACTTGATGCCACTTCAAACAACAACACCAAACCAAACAACTGTCATCTGTATTCAGTGGGTTTGTAGTTATTTTTATTCACCCAGTCACTTGTTGTCAGAAGAGATGCTTTTATTGGCTGTGGACAAAACTGGTGCAGCGTCCAGCGGTGTATTGTCTCTGTTTTACATGAAGATGCTTGAAAACTGGGTTGGATAAAAGATGCAGAGAGGAGAGGCATGATGTAAAGGAAGAGAGGGGAGGAGAAAACAGCATAAAGAGTCTAGTCAGCAAAACATATTCAGAATCACTTCCCATAAAACAGACAAATGTCCTGATTAGGTATTTTCATTCTGTCGCTCTGACTGTGCTGCGACTCTTTGGTACATTACTCAATAAAACTCTGTTCAGCTACAGGACTGCCCCGAAGTCATCGTGGGTGAAAACACACTGCTATTGCGCTAAGATTGCATTACATTGTGATTAGTATTTTTTGTGCACCCTGCTTCCCTTTTATTTATTTTTCATTTCATCTCCACAGTTGTATAGGTAGAAGCACAAAAGCACATACTGTATCCATATGTAAAGCTGGGGTGAGGGGACTGGGGGATGAAGACAAGGAGGAAAGAAATGAGGAAAAGGGCAAAACAGAAAATGAGGATAAACACAGCCATATGGTATGTAGATACAAATATTAAATATGTGCATATTATTACAGATAAAAGTATACACGCACACACAATACCTAACAAACCGATCCCATCCTTCAGCTAACCATCAATCACTTACTGACATTATTAACCATGATAGCTCTGGTGGCTATATCTATATCGAGAATGTGTCTCTCTGTACACACAAAACACGCCACACATGCTAATATGCACACATGTACACCCCCCTTTACTCTTGTTTTCTTTCTTTTTTTTTTCTTCAAATGTCGGCAGCTATCTGTCATGCTTTGAGGAAAATACATTTATAACTTCACATCTCCATCTGACTGCCTCAGTCTAAATGGGAAGTCGCCCGAGGGACACACACTGCTGGCGAAACTGAAGATGTTATTTGGAAAAACTCCACCCAGTCTATAATCCCAAGGCACAAATGTGAGTGTCATAACTTACGGACAAAACGCTGCAGGAAAACCAATTTAATACAAATGTGGTTTCTAGCGAAGTTGGATGCAGGTATACAGCTAGTCTTGTATTACTGTGAATAAAGAAGAGGTTTTATCTGCCCTTTTTGGATCTTTCAGTCTTCTGTTGCTGTTTAAAGAGACTTTCACATGAAATACATTATTCCATTGCTGATACTATATGAAAGCAGGTACAATACAGTTTTCTAAACTGCTTTTGGAGCTGTTCATGTAAGGTCAGTCATTTTCATTTCATTATGGTTGGGTATCTGCCCCTTGATTATTATCCAGTAAATCACGTAGGCTTTTTCAGGCTTTTATACAACCCACAATAAGGTTAGTTACCGAGATTGTGACTACCTGGTTTGAAAGTTGAACAAGTCTCTGATCTGCGAAAGATACTGGTAAACATTCGTTTTTCTTTGCTTATTGTAATTTCCTTTTGAAAAGATTTACATGAGAGCCAAACTGTTGGGTATCCCAAACTATTATCACAGAGCACAATCTCTCTCACCTTGTACCAATCTTTCATTCAATTCTGTCAGAAAAGTCAGCACTGAAGGAAAATTTCATTTCCCACAAAGCAAGAGGCTATTCTTGTCTGTCTGCTTCCCTGTGTCGGCCAAACTCTCCTACAGAACCTTTTCACTTTTTTGGATTAGGCATGACTTTCTTGGAGCCTATTCATTCACTTTGTCTTGGTTGTATTTACTAATTTATACATCCCAAAGTTGACTGAAAAAAAGAAAATTATAAAAAAAATTTGATCTTTCAGACAAAGAAAATCTGTCGAAATGGGCGTATTCACTATCTGTTTCTACCTCTTTTCACGGAGAAATTTTGTTGTTGCCATCAACTTTAATAGATTTGTTTTATATTAACACACTGTTTAACTTCAAAATGTCATACTTGTTACACCTTATTAAGGCAGAAATGCTCTCTGCAACTTCACAATAAACCATCCTGACTATTAAAATTCACTTTACAATCACTGATAGCAATGCTAATGACCACATGAGAAGGGAAGCCCTTTAATCAGGATGAATATTCTTCTTCATGCTCTGTTTCCAGGAGACATACCTCTTCATTTGCTGTGACGGCTGTGTTGCAGGAGGTGTCCCTGCCGGGCTGGAGATACGGGCCAGAGAGGCAGGGTGATGGACTGACTCCAGATAGTCCGGCCTGTCAGACAGAGGATGGCTGGGAGACACTCGCTGGACAGATCATGAGACGAGAAGAAATAAAAAGGAGAGGAGGAGGAGGATTTGAGGAGGGAAGCCTGGCAGCTTATCTTCAGTCTGGGGAGATATGGGAGGCTGGGGACAGTAGGTAAAAAAAAAAAAAAAAAAGTGGAAACGGAAGTGTTGAAGTGGGCAGCTATGTGATGATTAGGAGGCACCTATACTTGTTGATGGTGTTTTTAAGAGGGATCAACATTGAATATGCCCATTGCTCCATTAAGCTTGTATCCATCCAGTGTTGTTCAATGATATCAAAGACTGTCTGCAGCCGGTGTGATAAAGCTCTCACCCTGGGCAGACATAATGAACAGCCTAATCAGACAAGTTTGTAATCAGCTGAGCATCTGACTAGGCTTGGGAGGGTTTCAGAGCAGTGCTCCACCCAGCCTCAATCACTCACATTTTGGTTGAGAGGGGAAGATGTATTGATAATAATTTGGATAATAGACTTGAACACAGATGAATTCTCAATAATATTGTTATATTTTGTGTCACTAATGTACCATTTGTTGCCACAAGGCTTTTGGAGTGAAATTATCTAATAGTGCATTATATTATGTTGGTGATGTAGCCTAGGAATGTGGGTGTGAAGTTGGAAATTTTGTTTTATTTAGAGAAACAATTTATGTATGGTTTGCCATGAAACAACACATATATCCATGGTTCCTAGAAAATGACGTGGTGGTTTTGAGTAACAATATTCAATGGATAGTCTTAAAGTTGTACTTTGTGTTTAGCACCAGTGGTAATGGCGGTGTTTACTTTAGCATCTGTGACTACACAGCCTCACAGAGTCACTAGCATACTGTTGCTAGCAACTATATGGTCTCTGAGTAGGAGACTGAATGACAGCAGTACAGTCAACTGTCAGTCATACTGGTTAGCAGTGGTATGGTTCTTATTTGTGAAAATATTCATGTAAAAGAAGAAAAGTATAATGCAAGGCAAAGCTCTGCCATTTTGCCCTGCAGGTCAGACACATATGTATAACTGCATTATACCACTTCATCTGTATTGTTCTTAATTTCAGTCATGTTCTGTTTATATTTTTCCCCCATTCTTCAGGAGGCCAATCATCCAGTTTCTTTCTCCAGACTAAATTTGAACCTTGAACTGCAGAAGCAACATTTGCATATTCTTAGTTAGCCATCCGAGTATCAGGCAATGTAAGTTTCTCCAGGGTCACACAGTTTCACCACCTGTGCTCCAACATATCCAGGACAAGGAGCAGCACCTCGAGAAACACATTAGCATAAACCTTCCCCTCTCACTCCTTCTCTCACAGTCTTCATCTGCCTTCATACATTTACTGACAAGTCCTTTTTTCCCGCCACATTGAAACTAACTGGTCATCTTCAGAGCCAAGCTTGTGTATTTTCTTTACTGTTTAGGCTCAAGGCAGTTCAGTCATGAGTATGAGACGCATTTGTATTCACCACCATTTTACGTGAAAGGTCCTTGATTTTGAATAAAACCCGGAGAGTTTGTTTTGCGCAAGCAAGACCCTTGGCTTGAGCTTGTAAAGTCCTTGGTGCTGGCCATATGTACCTGAGAAGCCTTGATATCTAAACAGACATGCCTCAGCTCAGGTGTGTGCATCTCGTCATCATCGTGGTTCTGTCTGATGTTATATGGGCAGGTGTGATCTGTTTGTGCGTGCAGTATTCATATAAAGTGTATTTTTAATCTCCACCCTGCAACAGAGAGCGGGTATCCAAGGTCTTGCCTGTCTGAAAAGCTGTCATTTCTTAAACAAAGTGATAGCCATATTTACAAACACTGTCATCATTATTATTCAGCAGGATGACAGCCACTCATACTGTACTGTACACCCGCAGGCTGAGGGAAACAGGGAGCTGAGACTTACCCAAACAGGCACAGAAAGCAGAAAATGAAAAATGAAACGAAAATTGTAAACAGAGAAAAATTAGGGAGGTTTGAAAAGAAAGTTCGAGGACCATTCTGATGTTTTTGACAAAGTCAGCTCTATTTTCATTTCTGTCAAGCCGGCTGCTGCTGCTATGTCTTTTTCTGCATTTCTGTTTACTTCATGTGACTCATCTTACATTCTGCCTCTATCTTTGTCTTTCAGTCTCTGTCTCTCAACCGTCCTGCTCTTCTTTCTCTCACCAGCCTCCCCCACTATCTTTACCACACACAGACACACACTCATCAAGACATAAACATGCATCTTCACACACAGACACGACAGTCTCACCCCACATGGGACTTGAGATCAGAACTGTGTAACTAATTTTTCAACTACTTTTTACACGTTATTCCGGAAAACAAAACAAACAAAAAACAATATCATAACATTTACACAGCTCCATGGCTCAGTTTGTTCTTTTTTAGATCCATGAGGGTGTACCAATTATTTTGGTGAATAATCATCTTCAAGAGGATTTGAATTTAAAAAACCATGATGAAGTATGATAGAGAGGAATGAACAAGAATTTTGATTGGTCCTCCAGCCACTCATGCATCATCATCCCTCCTTAATTGGCTTCCTGGTGTTTCCTCCCACGGTGATAATTCCAATCAACCATCTGCCATGTCATCTCCTTGCGGCGCCATCAGCTTCTGCCCTTCCTCTCATGTCCCGCCGCTATGTTCGCACTTTCCCTGCTGATAATGTCAAGATGCAATATTCCTTTAAAACAATATCAAACAAAAACGCCAGCATGAAAATAAAGCCCAACAACGGCCGTGGCACTGTCCTTTCTGACACCTATGAGCCACAACATCTATGAGGTTGTGTGTGTGACTGTGTGTGTGTGTGAGAGAGAGACAGAGAGGAAAGGCCCTCCTATGATGGACGTAATAGGCCAGGACAGATGGCCTCCCCTCCCACCAACCCACCACTACACACACACACACATTTCCATGCACACACACACACACGCCTGAAGCTCAGCCTCAGTGTTTGGTCGTGGTTGTTGTTGCCTGTTCCAGTACCAGCCTTATTCTGTCGCTCAGAGCAGCAGGAGAGAACTACATCTGTGCCGTGTTTGCTTGTGATGTCAGTACAGAAATAGAAGTGAAGGAGCCAGCGTTTGAACCGACCATTCAGCTCCTTGACATCTCTGGGTAAAAATAAGCTGTCTGGGACATGGTGGGCTCTTTGGTGTTTGGTGTTGACTTTAACATCTGCTTGTCATAACCTGGTACAGCTTGGTGCCGTGACAGGGCAACCACAAGTGTGTTGGCATTCAGCTGAGACTGGATGAGATTTCAGTTGACTGTTTTAACTGTTGTCATTACACAAGGTAAAGTTCAATTTCTTTTCCCTACTCATACATTTTTTGTCCTCTGACTGAAATTTTGGCTCCATGCATTGGAATAAAACGAAGAATCTACTGAAAGACACTGTGTAAAAATAACTATTGGTTATGCCGGTTCCATTTTGTCACTGCATTAGTGAGTAAACAATGTGAAATCAATATTTCCAGTGTAGGTACAGCAGAGTTTGGCAGAAGATACACTAAAACATCAATGGAAAACATCAACATCAAACAGAGCAACATATCTTTTTATGTCATGATGCACGCCTCCAGAAATAGAACTATATCAATCCATTAAAAGAGTCACAAATGCTAATTTCACCAATGACAGCTCTTTCTGTAAGGACAGAAATTGGGAGCATATAACAATATATACTAAGGGTAGCAACAGAGAATGACCTGGGTGATTATACTCCATCCATGTGTAGCAACTTAAGTGCAGACCCGTATAAAGATACGAGATAAGACAGGGTCCCCTGGAGTCTAGATGCTGCTGCTGGTGGTGGAGTAAAGCCAGCAGGTGGCTGATGGAAACTTTCAGTCTCCCCAACATCATGGAGATAATGGTGGTGATGCGGAGGAGGTGGGTTGTGCAATTGTAGGTCTTAAAAAGAGAGTGACAGATTGCAGCAATATTTAAAGGACACCATCCAGGGTCTGACTGGCTCGAGGAACATGGGCAGAAAGATCACTGGGCACAAATGGTGACTTGGTAATTGTGAATGAAGGGATTCTGACAGTGTGGGAAAGCATAAGTGACATTTCACAACCTGGCTCAAGGCTGGACAAAGGAGAGAAAAGGAAACTAACATTAAGACTAACAAAATACAACCAAAATCACACAGGGTGGAAGCCAGAGGGGAGAGAGAAAAAGACTGGCTGCTACTAGTTTATATACTACAGCCAAACCAGGTGAGCTGAATATGCCTGACAACCAAACTCCGCCCCCGAGTCTTTCAGAGGGAATTGTTCAGACAAAGGCAACTGACTCATAGAGGAGTAAAGGCAGGACACGAAAGAAAAGATCTTCCTAGTTGAACTTTCACCACACCTTTATCTAAATGATCGGAATGCAGTGCAGCTGAAAGAATTTGACTGATTGATCAAGTTTGCATTTTAGTAGCACTTCTGGTTCCCTCATCCCAAAGCCGATGGGTTTTTCGAATGGGTTTTTGGTTAGATGGCTGAAATAAGGTCTGTGGTTAACACAAGCTCAAGACATTTTCACGTTTTATCCACAAAATACATCAGAAAATACCCTAGTTGTGATTTTTTAAATTTTAACGTGTTTTAAAAAGGGCAGTTGCTAAGGGTTGTCGGCTGCAAATGACCTATGTAATATTTATCATACTAGGATGATGTCAGGACATCATATTTCTTTCATTTATGTTATTATGTTTTACAACATTAGTGAGCAAACAAGAAGAAGAAAAATAATGTTTGCTTGCCGTTAACTTTTGATAAAATAATGTTTTTCAGGGCGGCACAGTGGTGCACTGTCGCCTCACAGAAAGAAGGTTCCGGATTCGAGCCCCAGTCCGGGCACGGGGCTTTTCTGCGTGGGGTCTCTCTGGGTATTCTGGCTTCCTCCCACAGTCCAAAGACATGCAGCTTAGGTTAATTGATAACTCTAAAATGCCCGTAGGTGTGAATGGTTGTTTGTCTGTATATGTTGGCCCTGCGATGGACTGGTGATCCATACAGGGTGTACCCCGCCTCTTGCCCAATGACAGCTGGGATAGGCTCCAGCGACCCCTTAACGGATAAGTGGTATAGATAATGGATGGATGGATAGATAATGTTTTTCACCAAGTCACCAGTTTGGTCCTTGATCAAATCAAGCACTTGTTTAGAAATCACTGCTAGATAGTCTAACTGAAAGAAATGAGCAGTGTTTGTATTAGTCTGTTTACCCAGAGATTGTATCAGTTCTGTGAAAATGATATGACATGAATGATCACGTGTTTTTCTTGAAGCTGCTTGCTTAATGGACCCATGAGACAGGCTATTGATGTCACTCTCCCTTGGCAATAGGCTTCTCAGAAGCTCTCTATGGTCAAGAGCGCTAATGTCCCCTGTAAAAATGGCACGCGGCACAGTTGAGTGGATCTGTCCAAAAAGTCACTCGCACTTGACAGGGGAATCGATCGGTCAATGCTAATCCAGACTCTCTGCTGATGAGAGTTGTCATCGACCTGTCACAGAGGTCCATAAGGCAGCAGGTTGTCAGACAGGCAGAGAATCAGGGCTCTATTATCTGCTTGACAATCAAACCTGTTACATTTAGGGAGCAAGAACCGAACCCCGAGGAAGGATAGATCAAAGCATGTTATGTTTGTGTGTCTATGCAGTAAACTGCTTTGTGTCCACAGATGCTGTGTTCGTCTGTCTATGTGTGACATTTCGACAAAATCTGTGTATATATCTGCTGTTATATGTTGTGGTTTATTTGTGGGCCCATATCAAATGAGAGAGCGTGTGCTGTGAGTCAACAAGGTGGGTGATTGTTGTCTACTGCTGAAGGATGCGACAGGCTGAGAATAACTAAGGCCACAATAAAGAAATGACGAAAGCAGTAATTAGAATCGCAGTGCCATGAAAGCCTAATGCAATTACACAGAGTCGTTTCTGCAGAAAACAACAAGAGGATTAAAGTTTAAATGACTCATTTGCAAAGACAAGCAATAAAACAGTATTCATCCATGTTATCTGGGTTTGAGGGCATATAATGCAAAGTTCATCATGCATTATTAATAAGTCTTATATTAAAAGTAATATATGCACTCTCCCCGCATCTCCTATTACAGAGTTGAATGGGAGCTATTGATTAAACACGTGTTGGGTACATCACATGTTTGTGCAAAGATTTAGATAACCACAAAAAGAAAAAAAAAAAAAAACAGTATTTTTTTCTCAATTGTGTGCTTCAGTCTGTTAGAGAATTTGGCCAGGCACTGTCAAACCACCATCACAAAGCAGAACAAGCAATATATAGACACCAGACCAGTAATCACACAGGTGATTGTGATCCGTGTGATTGATAATCAAGCCACTCAATCCTGGCTGGGCCAATCAGAGCAGAGCTGGACAACAAACCCTGATACTCCCACATGTGGGGGCAGAGCATGCCAATGTGAGATGGGCAAAGGCAGCTTGAAACAATATGGTGAAATCTACCATTTCAAAGGTTAAACTAAATGTAGATCACAAATCACACAAATCATCATAAAAACTACTAAACAGAAAAAACCTGGAACAAAAAGACAGTAAAATCCAAATCTGTCAGAACATAGTATAAGCAAAATGTAGACACAAGCACATTCATCACACAGGTGATTGTGATTGGCATGATTGCTGGTCAGGCCACTCTCAGGCTGGACCAATCAGAGCAGAGCTATGAAAAAGCCACTATGGCAACGGGAAAGACAAGTAGAAACTTCAAGATCAATATATTATAAACACATGAAATACATCATAACCTATACAGATCATATATCATCCTAGAAGGAACAGTAAAAAAAAAAAAAGTACACAGAAAAATAGAAACACAACTCTATAAAAAAGTACATTAAAAAAATAAAAAAGAAGTCATTTTTTACGTGCGTTGTGCTTTGATTGCAGTGTGGCCATTTCATCCTGCACCAGTGTGTTCAATGTAAAATAAATAATTCTGTAAAATAAGTAAAAGTATGCTGCCCACCTAGCTGGCTGTGTGGGTAGCTGGGCTGGGAGCTGGGACATTAGCAGTAGCAGCTAGCCCGTTAGCTCCTGTAGGCTAGTGCAACAACCTTTTTGCTCTTCACAGAGTTGTGTCTTCTTTTGAGGAACACATTTAGTAGCTCTGAATAAACCTGCTTTTAACATTAATGCAGATTCTTCACTTTGATGTTGAATCCAGCTCACATACCCCCCCAAAATATACATTCAGTGATCTTTGACAAAGCCAGAGGGTCATTTACTGGAAATGTTTTGTGTTCATGGTCTTTTCATAAAACACAAGCAAAATGTTTTTTATCCTGAGTATTTTTTCAGCAGTACCCTCAGAACAGTGGCATGTCTTGTTAAATGACACTCTCGGTTGTTCAAAGACTGTCGGGTATATATTTTTGGAAATGTATTTTTTTCAGAAGCTTAGTGCTGTGATGTAATGATAATACATGAGAAGCACAAACTGGAGCTAAACCCATACACTGTCAATAATAATAATTATGCAACAGTTTTGTAACTGTGTTAGATATAGTATTGTTTCATAACAAAAATAATAATTTAAAAAACAGTAAAAATAATTTGAACTGTAATGCTTCTTATTCTCATATTTGTTTATATAATTCGTTGTGCACAAAACCCTGTAAAAACAGCATGTTGACAGGACTCACTGCTCGGTTGTGAGGGCACTGCCCGTCTCTGACCCAGCCTTTTAGCTCTGTTTTAACAAGTTTGAGCTTCTCACCTTTGGTTACTGATTCTGGGAACTCATACATGGGGAAAAAAACTCACCAGACCAAATGTTTTTCCATCCCAGGAGTTCATTGCCATTCTTGGACAAAATGTTGTTTTCAAGTAAAACATTTTTTGGACTGATTGGATGGATTTAGACAGGGACTAATGCACCAATTATCTCATGTAATGAGAGTGTATTGATGGCTGTTAGTCTGTCTATAATTCTGTTTTTGTAAATATGTTTTTGTTCCAACCTATGAGCAGCACAGTGAACCAGATTTCCACCAGAGGACAATCAAGTTAGTCAAGAATAGGTGTATGCACCTCTTGTCTACCTGTAAATAATTCCAAAGCCTCATCTCTATCACATCAAATATTTAAGTGGCTCCCAGAGTAATAAAGTTAGGATTGATTAGAGCATGTGCCTCTGCGTTTGGACGCCTGGAGCAGGATGGAACCAATAAGAGAGGTAATTAGAGGAAGAGAAATGGGAGAAAGATTGAGAGTGGGATACACTTGTGTCTATCTTTGTGTTGGCATTTGTATTTAACAGATTTACAGTCAAAGGGCAAGCATTCAATTTAACTTAGACACTACCACAAACCTCTTTTATAGCAGCAAGGCAAAGTAAACCAATTAAATCTATGTAAATATCTGAGAATATCTGCTGAGATGTGCAGTCAGGCAGCTTTTCATTATTAGATTCAGTCCGTGTGTGCAGGCATGTGCACAAAGTCACAAACTGGCTTTTCTGGCATTTCTGTTATATTTACACCATACAAAGACTACAAAGGTTTCTACAAAGCACACACATGCCATCTAGTGGTAGCCTCAGGGAATCAGAGAAGGGACGCTTGAATAGGACACATCATGGCTGTTACTGATCAAAACTTTTGCCTTCAAGCTGTGGGACTTTCTCTCTCCTATAAACTGAGGCAAGTGAAATTTTGTCAATTGAATGTAAGACAAGGTCCATCGGCCTGTGTCCTAGCTGGGTAGACGTCTGACTGTGTTCTTACAACTTCCATAGTCATTTCCCCTGGAGCCTAAAACCCATTTGAATCAAATTACTGAGCCAAGTGCAGCAGCCAAGCTTTTAGCAGATCAGGCGTATCCAGGAGGCATCGTTTATGAGCTCTGAGCTTCGCGTCATTTAGGGCTCATGTCAACAAAGCACCTGTGGGATTTTGAGGCAATGGTTAGGGTTAAGAGTAGATGACCCATGGTGTTGGGACTCCTAAGTAAAAGGTGAAAGGCCTCCTTTACCAAGAAGCAGGTTAGACAAAATGAAAAAAAACCAAAACCTGAGAGCACATTCACCACATACTCGGCAGGTTTTTTTGTTTTTTTTAAACTCATGCACACAACTTGATAATTTGGGCTCTCCAGATATGCAAGAAATAGTAATATGTATTTACTGCTTGTGTACTTAAAACAAAATTACAAAATATATGTAAAACCTTTTTTTAACTGAAAAAAAAAAAAAACCTGTAGTATACTCTGGTATGTCATAATTCAAATACTGCAATTTAGTACAAATCCCTGCATGAGTGATTTATTTGCACAAATTATTTAAAAGCTCACCGCTGATGCCTAATACTTAAGCACCTTGTTTGCCAGCTGTACAGACACATACACACATTAAATGTCAAGACATTTTATTATTTTAAGTGGGTGTTTAGTATTGCAAATAATCAAGAATGTAGGGTAAAACCAAATACGCCATAATAAAACATAACTTGCAATATAGAAAAGAACTTCAGTATATTGATATTGTTGCTTAGAACAGAAATTCACATTGATTTCAAGCACTTGTGAACGAATCATTAGCAAGGACATCATCATAGCATTTATTTTTAAGGTTTTCATGTTTAGAGATCTAATTTATTTTTATTGATGAACAGCATTTTAATGCATATAACAAACAGTGCTGTGTGGAATAGTTCCGTAATAGCTGAATCAGTTGAAATGAACTGGTACTAACTGTTTTACCTTAAGTGCATTGTTGAAAAGTCCTTTTCTAACTTACAAACTGAGCCAAGGAATGCCAACAAAAAGCTAAAAGTCAACAGGAACAGGAATCCAGGTTAACTGTGTGTAAACATTCCCATGATGTATAGGTGCATATCAATAATCAGTTATATGGTTATACTAACCACTCAGTCTTGTATGTCAATGATGTTAGGCCACCATGTTTGCAGTATTTCAGCTGTCAGAGAAAAGTGTGGAACACGCGAGTCTTCAGACTTTTTGTCCGAGGAACGTTCCTGGTAGAGAACTTGATCAGCTTGAACAGATTTGAACAAATCCCCTCGCTGGAGAACGGGAACCAACGAGCAGTCCGTTTGTTCCCGTGAAGGTTCCAGAAGGAGGAGGAGCAGCGCTGGAAAACCTCGATGTTGACCGCGTATTGACCTGGCGCCCACTGAGACACACGCACGAGAGTCACAGAGGAGGCAAAACCACAGGTGTGAGGAGAGATGCCATGAAACACAGACTCCCCTGGCCTCACAGACACACCCCTCTCCCAGACCATCCCTGCCTCTTCTGCCACCGCCATGCCACTGAGGTTACACAGGGCCTGAAGACACATTTCCTCCAGGGGCTCCTTACTAGGAAAACGAAGCAGGATGGCAACGAGACGAGGCACTGCACCTCGACGCAGTAACAGTTCCTGCTGCTTAGCTGAAGGAGACAGAGGAGCATAGGGAGGTAGAGAAAATAATTAGTGTTGGTCTCATGCAATGACCCATGCACATTACAATACATTACATTCTCAGGACATGTTTATAACTGGTTTCCTTCACTTACAGCTTTCATAAGACATTCTTGAGATCGCCCTTACAGCGTGAAGAAGCAGTTCTTGGTCTGTACTGGTCAGCACCGACAGCAGAGCTGTAACCAAGCCTGCATCACCAAAACCTTTACGAACCACAGCTGAAAGGAAACAAAAAACGTCCAATCAGTGAACATGAAGCTACAATGACCAAAAAAATTAAGTGCTGGCAGGCTTAGAGAATCAAAAGCTTGAAGCTCCAGTACATGACTGATCTGATATATATCTGTATAAACGTACATTCCTTGGCGAGTTCAGCCACTAGTTTTGCAGTCAGCAGAGTGAGGGGCCCTCTGCTCCTCAGAGACAGGGCCAGAATTGGCAGAATCCCACTGACCACCACCTGCTCAGCGGCGCCTTTCTCTGGACACAAGAGGGATTATTCATGTAAATACAACACTGACAGGAGTACATTAGAAACCTAACCCCTTTATGAGGAAAAAAAAAAGAAAAAAAATTGGCTTGCCAGATTAAAATAGATGACATGTATATCACATTGTAGCGGTGCTAGTTTTGGAATTACTTGTCCCTTTAATCTTTGAACATAGAGGTATTGAATTTAGTCTTTATGTGTTTTCCATCTTTACTCTGCTTGATCTCTATGACCTGCCTTTACCTCCTCTGCCTCTCTATCCCCCCCGTTGCTCTCGTGCTACGAGACACAAATACAGCTTAACGTCTACCAGGGACTTACAAGTGTCATACACTTGATCCCTTCACAGCCTCTCAACCCCCAGAATCCCCGCTCCTCACCGGTGTGGTTTTGCTACAGGTTTTATCACTCAGAATGGGGAGCTGTTATGATATAGTTGCCACTAAGGGTGGGAGGCATGCTGTCTTAAGGTATACCGGTATGGAAACACATAAATATGTAAATTGCAAGTGGCAGCTCAGCTGTCTCTATTCTGCAATTCAAATCACTTCAAATGAAAGGCATACTCTGACACAAAAATAACCCTGACACCCCTCATTAGACCATAAAGACTATGACAGGTTACGATATATTATATACTGTCTAGCAGGTAGTGTCGTATTTCATAGCCTATAATAAATTTAAAATGACACATACACAGTGACAGAGTATAAATGAACTCACTCTTCTCCTTAATGGTGGCCAGCACTGTGTTCAGATGTGGTTTAAGTTCATCCTCAATCAGTTCCAAACCAAGGACTCTGATGGCACCTAATGCATTGTTCAGGTTGTCTTTGGGGAGATATGGAGAAATTGAGACATATTAAAAGACATAAAATGGGGCACAAATGAAAGGCTATTAGGTGTGGATGCTGTATGAGAGCACGAGAAATATGAAAGTCATTACAGCTGGGTGAGACAGAAGCAGGGTCGCTCATGAAAAAGCACTGCATGTGACATGGAAACACAGAAGTAATAAAATACTGGCAGTATAAAGAGTACAGTGCTCTCCGTCAGGGCTGCATTTTGAACAGCAGTAAACAACTCTGAGAATAATGTGACTAAGTGCACAAAGATACACTTTATTCCTTCTTGATTAACCTCCAGACATCGCCCTCTGCTGTTTCTGGTTTAAACAAAAGCTTTTCCTGACCTTTTGTTGGTCTTTGTGGTGTTATGAAAAGAGGACTACAGGTCTACGTACGTCAGCAGCTGTGTGAGGCTAAATAACAAAATGATTTATTTAACGCAAAGAAGTAGATGGGAAGAATCTGTGTAGTCAGTAGTGTAGAGACTGGCTGAGTGACAAGGTGCTGCATGGATGTCATGGTATAAAAATGAAGAAAAGGAAACAAACAAAAAAAATCATAAAGCACGGTTGTGTGGTATAAGGAGATCTGCCCCAGTGACTGAGAGCTGCTCTGGCTGAAATGCACTGGGGCACACCAGGCCCAGGTGTGTCTAATGTCACTGATTACTCTCCTTATTTGGTCAGCAGCCCTGGAGACAGAAAGCACAGCAACAGCACAGTAAACCAAACAGAGGACCGTCACACTGTACTCAAGCACAGCAGTACTTTCAGATAAAACATCAGTGTGCTAATATGCTCCCAGAGTCAATGCTATTGTGTAAATGTTTAGCAGGTACAGTGTTGACAACTCTCACCATCTTAGTCTAGAGTGTTAACACGCTAATATTTCAAAAGTTTTGTGGGTATTTGGTCATAAACCAAAGTATTAGGCATCTATCCAATAGCTGTTGGGATATACACTCAAAAAGCACAGATATCGAACTTGTGGCGCTAGAGGAAAGGTTGCTCAGTCTTTGTGGTGCCACATATATCTGTACAAAACTTCATGGCAATTTATTTATCAGTTTATGGGAAACATTAGTCTGGACCAAAGTGGTGGACCAACCTGACGAGCACACAAATAGATCAATATTGCCATCAGTTAACATCCACCCAGGATAGAGCCACTAATAGATACTGTCAAATTCATGATCCACATATAGCTCTTCTGTATTTGACATTCATTCCATAAAATTTTGTTTAACCTCTGGTGGAAATTAATTAAACATTTTGAAAACTGAGTTGCAGCACCAAGCCTGCCTGCAAGCTGCTGCCCACTTCATACAGCACAGCAGACCTGACCAGTTTCATATAAGTGCTCGGGTCAAGGACACTTCAACAGTAAATACCACTTTCTTGGTCTGACTTTCCCAGCTGGTCTGTGCAAACATAAAACACTCCAGTTGTGAATCCAATTCTCTTTTGAGTGATCCTTCAGTTTACTTACACAGAGGCCAGTGACCTGTAGTGATGATAAGTGCAGCCTCAGCAAAACACAAGACGTTTTAAGTGAAGACATGTGCATGTGGAGACATATTGTATTTCATATTGTACAGACATGAATGTGATACAGTGGCTGCCTGGAATGGTAGAAAGAATACATTAAAGAACTGATAACCTTAAAATAGCATCAGCATGCATTTGAGAATTCAAAAATGAGTCAATTATATTTTGCTGTTAAAGAGTTTGACAAAAACACCGGTATGGCTCTGTAAGGATCAATGGAAAGTAAAGGAAAGGTCACTGGTGTGAATCTCTTGATCTGATTTGAAAATGAGAGTGAATGAATAACATTTCCTCCCTTCAGAAACTACTACAGATCCCATGTGTAAATGTGAAGCATGAAACACAGTGTGTTGGTTCTATAAATGAATAAAGATACTACAACCACATTAATGTCAAAGCCAGTAAGTCACGATCCTACATGTTCTGATAACCAACCTTTACACTGTAAAACATCAGTCAAGACTGTTCAACTCACCGTTTGGTGTGTAAGGTTGCAGTTGGCTGGATCTGCGTTTGTTCCTGTGGGAACGCGTGTAACTGTATGTGAGTGGCACATTAGGGTGTCCCATTCTGTTCCGTTCTGTGGTCTTTGGACGGCTGGTGGTGAAACTCTCTCAGGCTGACATCTTCATGCAAACACTTTTTTTGGTCACTCTCCTTTTGCTTTTCTTTTTCCACATTTCTTTCTTTCTTTTGGTGCCAGTCTTTGAAGTCATTAGCTTGAGAAAACCAACTTCAGCCTACTCTGCGTCTCACTTTACTCTCACTGCTGCAACGCCTGCCCATCGTGCACCGTGGCTTTGTGTAAAATAAAACTGTTGTCTATCTTGACACGACTGTCAGGTCTGTCGTCCTTGTGCTCCAGCTGGCTCTCTGTCCCCTCTCAGGGTTAATACAGAGAAAATCCTCACTAAAGCTGTTCTCTCCCTGTGAGTGTGTGTTGTGTGTGTACAGTTAAGGTATTAGCACTTGGCTGACTCTGCTGAGTATACTCCTACGGCCCTTAAATCTCCCACAATGCCTTTCAGCTTCTGGAAAATCCAAGCCAAAACAACAACACAGACAGGTTGGCATCTGGCATCTGTTTCTGTACACAAATATATATATTATGGTAGATGACGTTTTTCCCAGAATGGAAGATGTCAAGCAGAGTTGGATTGCAAGTTCAAACTGTTCATTTCTCAAACAGGAAGTGGATTTGTTCGAATCAATTTCCTTGCTTTTCTTTTTTCCAGAGTTGTGTAATGAAATAACTGCTACAAGGTTAAAGCCACTTAAACTACTAAATTAAAATCTCTTTTTACTCAGTGATCAACAAATTTAAATTGAGCTCCATTTATGACATTATCACAAGACAATGACAGATTCGAGTAATTATGAAAATTAAATCTTTATATTTTACTCAGCTCAGCTCAGCTCTCTTAGGTTCCAGTAAAACAGACAATATAATTTTCATTACTCTAGTACAGAACAATGTAAATCTAGACAATAAATACAACAGAGGACCAGGAGACATTGTACAACCAGCAAAAAAATATAATCCAGACCTCTGATATTATTAGCTCTACACTGTGAGCAGCTTGGTCGTCATGTTTACATTTTATATTTATAAGTTTGCCGGTTCACTAAAAACCTAGGTTGGAAAAAAAAAAGGATTCAGATTAGACATCTAAATACGTATTAAACCTGCTACTAAATAAACAGAGGATTCACTCAAAGACATAGTTCAACATTTTGGGAAATGTGCTTAATCGCTCTCCAGCTGACAGTTAGATGAGAAGATGGATACCATTCTCTTATCTGCACAGTGACCATGTTGATGCAGCTGGTTAGCTTAGCTTAGCATAAAGACTGGAAACAGGGGGAAACAACTAGCCTGACTCTGTCCAGAGTTAACAAATCTGCCAGCCAGAAAAAAGTTCGAAACACAAAAAAGCCTGAAAAACACTACTTTTTATGCTTCTGTTTTTGTGTATGGATTTAAAAAACGAGATGTATTAATTGCTTAGCTTAGCTTAGTGTTGCTGATAAATGTATTTATTACATTGAGACAGAGCCAGGGTAACTGCTTCCCTGTTTCCAGTCTTTATGCCAAGTGAAGCTAACGGCCTGCTAGCTCCAGCTACATGAGGTGAACTCCAAGATGTGACATTATACTCTGATGTTGAGCTCAACACAACTGTGATCGCCTTCACAGGAGCTCAACCCAGCTCAGCTTGTGCAGGGCTTGCACTCCATTGCCGAGTATCCCTTTGAATGGGACTTATGATTGGTTCTTTAGACATATGACCAGGTGTCAAACACTTCCAGCTGCATTGAGACCACTGGAAACCGCCTCATATCCCACAGAAACCAGGGTAAGGACGTTACTCTCCACATCATCTGGCTTGCACTGCTCCGCTTGGGTTTCCACAGGACCGGCCGCTCCAGTTTCCGGTCTTATTTTCTTCCTGGCTTTGCCTCGCCCTTTGCTTTTTGAAATGACCTTCCCCTGCTCTTTGACCCCCTCAGACACCTTGTGAGGCTTCTCGATGTCAACCGAGCGGGTTTTGCGGTGGCGCCTGCGGATACGCCGCATTGGCGGACCGGAGTCAGCTGGGTCTGACGCCGCTGCGCCAGACAAGATGCGAATCTGCTGTTCAATCACCATGATGATCATGTCCAGGGCAACATCTAACATTCCCAGGCCGAGGCCGTGAGTGACGTTGTCAAACGCACCACTGTTGACTGGGTCCTTGAAACATTTCCTCATATCCTCAAGGTGGTTTCTGAGTGAAAAAGAGACTGTTATTACTCTTTTTATCCAAAATCCCTCGGGAAAAACCACGTTACAGTGAGGACATACTGTACATACTTCGTTTCAATAATTTTGGACCAGTGTTGAACTGTGTTTGTCTCTGGGATGAGCTGTTTCGCCATGTTGCTGTAGTCAATGTAGTCATGGGCAAAATCTTTCATATCATCACACAAAGCCTTGGTGTCACCTGAGAACATACACAAACACTGCAACTCAATGCTCTTGAATTTAAACATACCTTCAAACACACACACAAACAAACACACATCTGTCACCTTCAGTGAGTTTGGAGAACGAGGAGGATACAGAGGTAGTTGTGCTTGGCGTGAGGCCGAGTACATTAAGCGACTCCAGGAGTGTTTTCTTGCTGGCTGGGCCTCTGCTGACCCGAGTGTACGCCGCCAAGGAGCGAAGGGACATCTTCTCTGGGGCCTGCAGGCGGCGTTTAATTTCATCATATGAGATGAGATACTTCCCTGAAATTAGAGCAACACAGGAAGAGGTGATTGCATAAACACAGTAGGGTTGGGATTTAACAACATTTTGTCATGTCTGAATGCCATACTGAATTTGCTCATCATATCGGAATTCCTTGTCATGTTTATTAAGGCTTAGCTTAAATGTCAAAGGTAATATGTCAGATAATGTCAGATAATACTCAATTTGCTAATGAGCTAAATGACCTTAATGTTTTGTATACTGAACTAGAAGCAAAACGGGACCAGTTTGGTAAACACTCAGAGGGTATGATCTTAAGACAGCTGGAAACTTACGAGCCTTAGATCCTTTCATGTTGGGATCCAGGAGTGACGACACCTCTGCAAACGGCATCTGGGTACCAGACCCCGAATTTGTGCTCGAGTTTGGTGGCAGCTCCTCATTCTGAGACACATCGTGAGTCTGGACTGGGGCAGAAACCTGCATCTGGGGCTGAATGTGAGGCTGTATGCTGTGCATTTCCACCTGGTTCTGATCTAGCGGATCCTGGCCTTGCACTTGAGGGAGGACCAACGTGTTTTCAGATAAACCCTGTAGATCCATGCCCCCTTGCGCTACACTGCTGGATTGCTCTGAAGAAACCTGAAAGATGCCCATAACTGGCTTTACCACCGTGAACAGCATGTTCCCCTGGGCATCCAGACCCACCACCCTGGTAGATGGGTCCATGTCTTTGCTGAAGTTTTACCTTTCGAGCTGAGGGAGGAGGCTCCAGAAGCTGTAATTATCAGATCAGGTTACCTCAGAGTCCTATGCAGTGTTACACTACACTGTTCTCTTTTTAAATGGTTATGGTTAAAGCTCTCCTAACAAAAGGGGAAGGTAAGATGACTCTCTATATCGTCAAGGTAAAACCGCCCACACTGAAACTGTTACAACATTTCACTTTCTTTGTACAGTTTCATAAAGCTTATAATCACTCATGGCAACACCACAGCAGACTCTGAAACAAACAAACAAACAAACAATTCATGGTTAGTTGTTTTATTTATTTTTTTTAGCTGTCTAAGCATTTGCAATAATTTGAAAAAGCTTCTGACTTAATTATTTCCAGTCTTACTAAACGCCTTCCAAATCTGAGGAGACTATGCACCGACTGTAGTATGTGTAGCTGAAATTCCATGTCTACCAAATTAAATGATGCTGACGTTTGGCTGGTGGAAAAAGATGATTATGATAGTTGCATAAATACATGTCGGGTTCAGGAAGTCCTAATATGATTTTGCAATATACTATTTTCTCTTTCTTATGTTCTTCACTTCTGTTTTTGAACAAAAAAGCCTATGATGGAGAAATGTTGTGGGTGTAGGTCTTGAGTTACACTGCTGGGCATCAGGCTGTGCACTGCATGTTTACGTTTGGAGGTCAGGAATATACTGCAGATGCTACAGACTTATTAACAAACGAACATCTCAGATGCTCTTTATTTGTGGCACTCCACTCCCGTCCCGAGTCCAAAACCTTGACTTGCTCAACTTTGCATTCTGTTTTACTTTTAGATTTATTCATTGTTATGCAAGAAAAGGGAGCACGGGAATGTGATTTTCTCAACGCGTCAAGGCGCAAGATCCATCCAGATACATTACGCACAGCTTCATAAGCAATGTAAAATAAAAGAAAGCCTGAATACCAAGCGCTACACCTTACAAAACACATCGACAGCTCTAATCTATTAGGCAAATAGGTGATGTACCAAATTAAGGGTCCACATGTTGCCTGTCTGTTGCTCTGGGACAAAGAAACGGCTGTGACTGGACAAGACGAAGCAGAGGACAGCTCTGTGTTTCAGCTCAAACAGCAGCACAGTGTCTGTCCAAGTGTCCACAAACAATTAAACCCTCATATGAACTTTGAGGAATAAGCAAATACGTGATTAACACGTAACTGCACAAACTAATAACTTTCAGAAAATAGTACAAATACGAGCTTTATTGTCCCCACCTGCTGTTTAATAAGCATTTAAATTACCACAATGCTAATTTTTAACTTGTAGCTATTTGTCAGAAAATAGACTTTTTAGCTACTAATGACGCAAAATTTTTTTTAATCAAAACAACACTTGTTTTATCACAACTAACATTCATCATGGCTGCCAGCAGCGGCCGTGGCTGGGTTTTTTTTATTGTTCAGCAGGCCTGAAACGTTCCAAAGCAAAGGACAAAACCGTATCAAACTGCTCCGGTTCAGAACGGGACAGACCAAATTCAAACGCTAACCTTGGACGCAACTGGTGACGGCAGTCCCACTCACCGATTTGCTGTCTGATTTTTCTTAAAAGGACACTGATCCTAGAACGGTCCGTGTCGAAGCCAGCGACATTTTTACTCCTTCTCTGCTGTTGCTTCGGCGGGTTGCAAATCAGCTGTACGTGCACTACCGCTCGACAGCCGTAATCCCTGCGCTCATTGGTCGACTGACGTATCAGTCACACAACTAGTGATTTGTTATTGGATAAAAATAGTGTCAGTAGAGCAGAGGAGGCGGGATTTCCGACTCAGGCTTGTGGCCCAAATACAATGGGATGCAGTCTTGTAGGCTATTTATTCATTTGTTCTTTCTGTGAAAGTAAACGTTTTCAGAGTTATATACTAACTTTTATTTGGCTGAGAGAGATTTAAATAAAGAGATCTGAACCAGTAATATCCCAGGGTCATATGAATGTTTGCTAACTAAAACTTGAAAACCCCCTCACAACAAAATACGAAATAGACTCGTTGGTTTTAATCATCAAATGTACTCATGCATGTGATTATTATTTCTTGGGCAGGGGTGGATGGCCTTATCTGACTCAAAGCTCAAAGGACTCACAACAGTAACAGTAACTATACTATTAAAATGCAAACTATAATGAACTGGAGCTTTTGGTGTGTGTTACAGAAAGGTGTATGGTCACAGAGTAGTTTTTTAATCACTAAGATGGTTTGACAGCTCACAAATATTGTGTGGCTACAACCATAACCCTTCAACCACTCTATAGACTGGTCAAACATGCTGCTTCAGTGTGTTTGACAGCACATGGACCCAGACTCAGGAGACTATACTCCATCCATAGCCAAATTGCAGGTAAAAAAAGACAAAAAGAAATAATATAATTAAATATTTAAAATTACTAAATGCAAATTCTAAAATACCATCTGTAGACATCTTTGCAAAATTAGTAAGATACCAAAATTAAATGATAAATACTAAATCAAGCCAAGTTAAGTATAAATCTCTCTTATAGGAGAAACTTATCGTATGTCTTGTCATCAGAGAGATTGTTCATCAGATGGCATAGTGTAGTCTGGAACCTGAGTAGTTTAAGTTTTCTGCCCAACTGTGGCCACTGTGCAACATCTAGTGGACATTTTAGAATATTACACATCAGATCAGTACAAAGAGTCGTCACTAAATTCATTTCCATGATATTATAGAATAGTTAAGTCTGAAGCATGTGTCCAAAACCGAGCACATGACACATTTCCTCCTATTTTGATTTGAATCCTGCTGTGCTGCAATTGTATTTCATATTTCATTTTAATGAATGAAATCAGCATGCCATATGGGCACAGTTGCCACATTCTATGTGTGAACTTGCCTAAGATGATAAAAAAAAGATCATTTTCTTTTCCCCACACATCTGCTAATACTCAATGTACATAGATTGGATTATAAGAAACATTTAACATATTTCATTTGAATTTATTTGGGTACAAATTAAAAAAATGTACAAAATAAAGCATAGAAAGTAGTAAATATGAAAACAATGTCAATGCCCATAACATAAAAGAAAAGGCAACAGTTAAATAATTAATTAAAAATACAGCCAACTAATCTGGAAAAGCATCTTGTGGTACTACACTGTATATCTACACAAACAAGCATGACATTTAACAGTCAAGTTTGGGTAAGAAAAAGGCATAGACCTGGGGTGTGTGACAATACAAGGTTGAGCTTAAATCCAGAAGTGCACAACAATCAAGTTTTTTTAAAAAAAAAAAACCCTCAAATATCAGTGTGTCATTAAATTGAAACAACCTCACTACAAGAAACATTGATACTGAAACATTTTGACAATAGGCCTTTTTTCATTGTAGTTTTTAACATTGCCATTAGTGTTACATCCTCTCAGCTTTTTTAATGCTTCGTCTAATAAAGCCAGTGTTTTCCCTTGATGCTCATTTACATCATAACTGTGAGGTTTAGCCCCATAAACATCCCTCATTAGCTTGATGTTTCTGTTTCCGCCCTTCATAGCAAGCACCAAACATTACCAAATATATATACTCGTAATGCACAAACATTAGTACAGTGTTGCGTTCATAATGAGCTTGACACCATCCAGACTTGACGATAACATGAGCAATTCAGCACGACAGCAAGCTTAAGTGGAAACACTTGAAAGAACAGAACACGCACTTTACATCTAGCAATCTTTGGCATCTGTAGGCTTGTGGGTTTCAGAGCCTGTCAGCGCCATCGCTCAGTGTCCACAATAAAGCGCAGAGGAGACCTGTGTGGAGGTATCCAGCTACTGTCTGGTCAGTCTCCATCATACTGCCTCACAATCTTGCCTAATGTCAGTCACTGAGGGGTTAAGTCTTCATTTTAATCGAGCTTGGGGTGGGTGAGGGTGCTGTCCAGTTATTTAGAGGGTTCCCCTCTGGGCTCAGCTGGTTTTGGGTGTTAGTGCTGGTGTTGAGGGTAAGTGCGGGTGATGGCTCAGTGTCTGCGTGTGCGCTGGCCCCCGGTGCCCGTGGTGGTGATGTAGAGGAGGGGCTGGGGCTGCCGCAGCTGGGGCCCTCTCCTCAGGTTGCTCATGTGGGCTGTGGAGGACTCTGTGTTTAAGCCTGGAGAGACCAGGAAACAACAAAGACAAAGCTCAATAAAAAGATAGTTGAAGAGGAACACTGTGTCTCCACTGGCCGTGGACAGCGACAGTTTACCTGTTTGCTGGTTGTTGTGGGGTGCCCTGACTTTGGCGAGAGGAGGGACCCCTCTGTACTGTGGACGCAGCACAGGAGCCTGGGGCTGACCGTTAATGTGGAGATGGGGGTCTGATGTGCTGTCCAGAGGGCGGAACCTCTGGGCTGTGGTTGTCTTGGTTTGAGGGAGCTGCAAGTGAGAAGAAAAACAATCACTGAGTGACTGATTGACAAAGACATAGTCCACATGTGGCAGACACTCAATACAGTATATATAATGTCATAGCACACAGGCAAGAGGCAACAATAATAATTTTAAAAAAGAAGAACCCAATAAGCTGATACAGTATATCAAAGGCTGCTTGCCATTTGTCTTACAAAAATCAGTGCAGCTTACAAAATATATTAGCATATCCTCAAACAGTAACACTGTACACACAGCAAAAAGAATATACTCACTGCTTGACCAGTGACTTCGAAAGAGCGTGAGCGCCTCTTCTTGCGGCGAGCCTCAAAGTCTACTTCTCTGGGCGTTTGGTTCTTGGTGGCGACCTGACGGTTACGTGGGCGCGTCCAGGTCACCTGCAGACTGGGTCCCTCCCCGGTGCTGCTGGACAGGTTATCGTCTGAGGTGGCGTGCCTGAGCTCAGGGCTGGGCTGCCTGCCGCGCCGCATTGGCAGACATCTCGGAGGTGCCTCGCTCAAAGAGAGGCTGCTTTTCTGCTTCTTGGGGTCCAGAGGTGAGGGGGGAGGGGGTAACCGCAAGGCATCCACCTCCAGGGCTTTGGAGCGACGTCGGGCTGCTTTTACTACAATGTTCTGGACCCCCTTTAGGATCTGCTGCCGCTCTGTGGGGACACAAGGAGAGATTTGTTATTTTTATTTCATTTACTGCCTTTTCTTACTTGGAAATACAGGTTTACTGTCCATCAAACGACAACCTCAGAAAGAAAGAGAATCACTTATCATGTTGTTTGGGCACAGCAAACCATTAATTATTAATTACATAGTTGTGAAGGAAAAATACCAAATATTTGCTGATTTCAGTCTCACTGGTTTACACTATTATTAAATTAACTGGGTTTTGGACTAAAACAGGCAGAAAGGCAAAAAACATTCAAAAAAATTGTTCAAGTTAAAATATCCCAAACTCCAAGGTTAAAAAGTGAATTAAGAAGTGCATTAAAACATGTCCAGATGCAGCATCCATGGCTTATAAAGTGTTTGTAGTTGTGTGCTGTTTAATGTGCATCATCAAATGTCACTCCACTCACTAAAACACCAGTTTGAATGTTTTACCATTTCGTGAAAGGGGGATATCAGCCCCGGCCTCGCTGCTCTCGGGTGATGAGTCCAGGTGGCTGCTGACACTGTGGCTGAGATGGCTGTAGCTCAGAGAGCTCTCAGGAGCCAGCGGCTGCAGCTGCAGACAGGAAATGCAGAGAGCCACATTATGATCAGACATTCACTGAGGTCCTTTGCTTTCAGCTGAGGTCAGATTGAGTGCCATCTTAATCAGTTCTGTCTCTCTCAAAAATGAAATTTTGACTTTGAATAGGTCATTTGAATTCTAGCTTTCATTGCTCTTCTTACTTCAACTTGTCTGTGAGCCACACTCCTGAAACATTTGCATAGAGAGAAAATTAGATGGAGATAATATTATTTCAAACTGGGGGCAAAAATGCATTTCTGCTGGTTTGGAAATTTCAACATGGAAAGCTGAGCAAAGACCCTGAACACAAGAGCTGAGAGTGAATACTTGTGACAGCTTAGGTTGGAGATTCTTTTATGCGGGCGTGTGGGTTGAAAATAAAAGGGCTCAACCAGAGCAAAATATTTGTGTGAGTTTAATTCAAACAGGAAACTGTGTTGCTTGAATTGAAATGTGACACCTGCCTGGACTGTATTAATTCACAGCATGACACATCTCTCAGGGATAGTTACTGAGCTGGAATGTACAAGGGCAAATACTGCCTATTAGAATTGTCCTCACCTCTCTGTTGCCCTTCCCATTAATGTGGATGGGAGGTGGCGTCATTACAGCTGGGTTTTTCATCTGCCTGGCATGAGGGCTGCTTTTAAACACTCTGTTATTGTCCCTGGTGCAGGGAAAAAAGAGAAGGCAAGTGAGAACCTCAAATGAACTTGTTCATTGGAACATGTAGGTATAGTGACGCATACTATAATATTACTCTATGTGCAGTCGTTGGATGAATTCTAAATGAGAAACATATGTATGAGATGTTCCCTTACAGCTCAGGCTCAGGCAGAATGGGTGGCAAGGTGTGTCTACGAATTTTGGCTTGGCCTCGTCTGTTATCAATGCACATGTTGCGTAGGCTCTCCTGGTCTGAGTCCATGTCCTGCATGTTGTCGCGACCTTGATTAGGAAGGGTGATCTTGGGTAGAGAGCCCTCCTGGAAATGAGAGCACAGCATTTATCAGGAATTATTCATATCACATCTACATGCACATCTATATGACCTTACTAATAAATTTCATTTTGTTATGCTGGGCTTACCTTGATGGTGTGCCTAGTGGTCACCTTATCCAGGGCCATGGCTCTGTCCAGCTTCCTCTCATCCAGTTCCCTCATGTACATATCATACAGCTCCTGCAGGTGGGGGGGTACTAACAGACTGTGGTCTGGAACACACAGGCACAGGTATGATTCAGTAAACCAGAGATTAACTGTACCCAGAACAAAGACCAGACTAAGGCTGAAACAAACGATAATTTTCAGCATAAATTTATCTCTGGAAAGGACGTACACAACAATTAACCAAAAACAGATATTTAATAGAGGCTTTACAGCACGTTTTGATGTAAATGCTGATAAACTCACCATCAATGAACTGTCTCTGCTGCTGAATTATCTCGTCACACAGGTGTCTGTGCTGTTCGAAGCGCTGCACCACAAAGTTTTTCTGCCGAATAACATTGTCCTTGAGCAGTGCGTGGGACTGCATCTCTGCGTTCTCAATCTCCAGCTCGTGAACCTTGCAGAGGAGGCCCAGGACCTCACGCTGCTCCTCTGAGCTCACCCGCCGAGGCAGCAGCTCCTCCAAGCGTCGGGCGCGGTCTCGAAGCTCCAGAAACCTGCGCTCGAGCAGCGTCTTAAGGGAAAAAAGCATCAGGAGCTAATCAGATTTCTGTATTCTGATTTGTCTCATATGGTCAAATATTTAATAAAACTCTTGACAGACAATTCTACCTTCTGTTTGTGAATCCTTTTCTGTTCAGCCATGAGTGTGACGAGATTTTCTCGGGCAATTGCCACTTCCTGGGTCTCAGTGCTGTCAGGGGGAGACTCTGGGGAGTCAGAGTCCTTCTCGCTTTCATCCTTATTGACACTTTCCTTTCTCCTTTCTGCACGCCACTTCCTCCTGCGCCTACTCCGCTCTTGCTCCCAGCTAAGGAGAAAAAAAAAAGAAATAAACATTTTAATTACCAATAATAATTATAAGTAATCTGGTTTATAATTTACAGCTAGGCCATAATTTTAGTTCATTCACTGCTGACAGGAAGTAGAACTACGGTTGCTATCGCTAACTGGTGTTTAATACACTTTGCACACTACTTTAGATTTGATCTGTATTAAATTGTTGACCAGAGCTGGAATAAAGACAGAGTTAATGTTAAACACTGACTCTGCAATGGTTAGTAGATGTTTGGAGGTGTCGATCTGGATCTCCATGTTGCTGTTTTCCAGCTCCATGAGGCTCTTCCTGATCTCCATCTGTTGACGGAAGGCATCTAGGAGCTGCTCCCTCAACTGGTCCATCTCTGTTCGACTTTGCTGGCTAGAATGGGCCTGGACTTCAGCTACAAGTGGGGAAAGATGAGGAGAGGAGGGCAGAATGGATTAGAATGGAAACAGGCACATGTCATAAACAGGCACTGTAGAATACAAATATTAGAAAACAGCTTTATTTGGTTGGAGGAGACGGAGTGGTCGAGACTTTACCCTGGACGTGGCGGATGTCAGCCCGGTCTGAGTTGACCTGGCGGCTCGCCTGATCTGCAATCTTCTTCTTGAGCCGCTGGATCTCGCAGCGCAGGTCTGAGATGATGTTAGTGTACTGAGCAATGTGGTATGACACATTTATCAGGTTCTTCTTCACCTGAGGCACACAGTGATGAGAAAGACAAAGAAAAGAATATTAAGTATCTACGGATCTCAAATTTCACACAGAAAATTGGATTTTGGAACTGCAAGCGGCTGAATTTGAACATATCCTAAGGTGAAGCATATTTTCAAGAAATACAATGAGATATTTTATCGTAGGATTAAGGGCTTTGAACTTGATGAGAAGCTCAAACATGAAAATATGTGTTCTGAACTCACCCGTGTTCGAATACTTTTGGCACGGTCAGCGTACGTCAACGTGTTACGAGACTCCTCAAAAGCCACAGAGGCCGGGCTGATATGGGCTATCATGACAGTTCTGCTGTTCCCTCCCAATGAGTCCTGTCAATCAAAGATGTAAGAAGGAGATTAAAAAAAAAAACATGAATGCAAGAGCTACAAAAAATGAATTCTGAATAATAAAAAACAGTTATGATAGACTGGAGTTATAAATTTTGAATTGTCATACCTTTAGTAGGCGAGTCAGCTTGCTGTCTCGATAGTTGACGTACTTGTTACCATTTTTGTCGCTCAGTGCGTTGATGCAGTTGCCCAAAGCCAGGAGAGAGCGGTTGATATGGGCCCCCTCTTTCAACCGCTGACCCCTGTTCTGAGTCTAACAGATGGACAGACGGATAGATAGATGTGAGTGAAAAAAAACTTGGACATTTTATGCCTTTGTTTAAGAGTAAACAGTCAACAGCTGACAGGAAATAAGACGAGAGAGCCATGAGAGCCCCAGCTAAAACTGGAGACTGATTTTTTGTAAACTCTGATCATTGCTTATTTAGTCATGAATATTTAATGTTACAGAAGAATAGAAATTTTAAGGAGCTTTAAACGCCAGTCCTTTGAACATGTAGCCTCTTGGCTGGTTTTATTCACAGTAGTTGTTAAGTTTCCGCTCTTGCCCAGGAGATGGCATTACCTCCTACCTTTCGTCCATCAATACTTGGCTGAACTAAATCAGTTCCACCTCCTACTAACAGCATGGGCTCTTCTTCTGTAGAGGCAGAGAAAATGTTCCCGTGCCCTCAAGCGACAAACAACTCTGTTCTGCTGTCCCTAATGGAGGCTATATGTGCTATTAATCAATAGTCAAGTGTTTTCACTCGCTGACTGTTTGCATGTTATTCTAGTGGTGTACAAAGATGTGGTGACATCAAATGTGGGCGACAATGACACGCTATTCACCTGGCCAACTTGAAAAACTGCTCCCAACAAATTTGACTACTTTCAAAGAGGTCAAGTAATAATAAAACCCAGAATATGAATTGGCTCACAGATAGTCTCTGTCTGTCTGATAAAACAACCCTGCTCCTCTCCACCCAAGTAACAACTGTAATGGTGTGACACCACAGACAATTATCTCAACACAGCAGCTTAACAGCATGTCACTAGCTGTGCTGTAAAATAATTTATTTTGTAGTCATGAAACGGCTTATTGTCTTCAATATTCCATTTCTACTACTTCTGCTTTAAAGGTTATGTGTATAGTATTGTTTTGCTTTGGTTTGCCTGTTTCTTGTTAAACAATTAAATGATTCCCTGTATGACCATGTTTTGGGATGAAGTCTTTCCTCTGATGATTATACAGAGAGAGAAAGGGAAAGTGATAACATGATGATCAGAATTGCCTCAGTTAAAGGAATATATCAACATTTTGGGTAAATTGTGTTTTGAATCAGTGTGCAGGCATTATTGTTTTCATAAATAAGCTCATTGATGCCTTCTAATGTGATTAAAAGACCACATGTTCAGGACAGAAAAATGGTTTATGAGAGTGTTATACTATACTAACACTGCTCTATAACAACCATACTTTACACCCTCTTTATTTGTACAGTCACCAATAACTATAGCTGTCTTTTTAACTTTGTTTTTGTGAAGGTGCAGAGTGTCGTGTTGCACTATAATGTGATCCCATTTACCAAAAGGTCAGTGTATTACTTTAATAAACTGCACACTGGACCATAATGGCAGATATAAAGAGGCTTTTATTAAACTCTCCTGAGGTTTATGGGAACCTCAATCCTCTGACTGTTGTAAAGACTCGCTGCCAAGCATACCCAGTGAGAAGACTACAGTTAGAGGCTACATGAGTGCAGACACACTCACAAAGCAGACCCTTGTAGTTTTTCAGGCTATACATGTGTAATGTATACATACAGGCTTAAAAGAAGCAGTGTTAGTAATGGACACATTAGCTAAGTCTTTGAACTTGAATTAGGCAGAAAAGTCGCTGTACTCACACACATTAAATAACTCTACACCTGTGCAACTCCCGATTCATTTCAGCCATTTAAACATCTCCTGACTGAGTATATATACGCACACACCTGTGCTGCTCGTTCAGAGCCGGCAAGGTCGATCATGAAGAGGCGTGCGAAGCGGACCTCCTGCAGGACGTCTCGACAGCGGCTCTGCTGCTTAACGGCCACCTGCAGCACAGCGTGGGAGCGAGACGATGTCTGATTGGCGGCTGTGGGCTCCTGGGTGCGCTGTTTGTTCCCCTTCATCAGCAATTCCATGATCTGACAACACACAGGCAGAATTCTTTGCGGTGCTTGCAGTTGCCATGGATGAAACCTGAGTGTTTTCATAAAAATAAATGAGTCATGTAGTGCAGGGTTTGGCTCATCTTACCTCTTGGGCATTGATGGTAGACACCTCAGTGATGCCAGCAACCTGAATCACTCCCTTAGAGTCTTCTCTCAGGTCCAAGAAGCCCGAGGATGGGTTCAGCAGGTCACGGATCATCTCATTGTAGATCTAAAAAGGCACAGATAGAAAGATAAAATTGTCCGATCAGAAAAAATATGAAGGTTTATGCTGTTGCTTGGCATCATCCAGTTATGTTCCTTAAGTTATAAACATGTACAACGAGAAAGATGTTCATGTCCATAGAAAAAGCCCCATTCAGGCTTTCAGGCCTCCTACACACACACCCAAACCAGGTACAAAAACATCAAGGACTGTATTTTCAGCAGCTTGTCATTTAGAAACCACAGCTTGTTGGGTGGCAGGCAGTCATCAAGTGAATGTCAGTGCTCTTCTTTGACGGTGTTATTGAAGGCGCAGCGAAAGCCCCTCTACCCACATAAAAGCCAAGTGTAGGAAGTGACATCCTGGAAAAGGAATACTGAATGACAAACCACTGGGCAGTTTTTATTTGTTGAGCAGACCCCAGCCACAAACTCTGAAAAGGGGATGCTTTTACTGACACTGACAGTTTGGTATTTGTTCTGTTATTTTTTCCTTCTGCCCTATTTCACTGCTAGTGAAGTTTGAACAAGATTTAAGAGTCTACAGCCATGCTAGGCTGCGGCTCTGTGAGGCTGCACTTACAGTAAGTTTTGGCGCTAGAAAAAGTCAGAGGGTCATGAGTGTCAGTTAGATTCATCCCACTGATTATTTGTTGAAAATTTCTGGCTGGACCAAAGTGGTGAACTGACTGACTAACAGACTGGCTTTGCCATCGTTAAAGTGATGTTGCTAGTATAGCTAAAAAAGGCTCCTAAATATGAGGAGAATAGGCAACAAACCAAAGTAAACATAAAAGAAAAAGGTGAGGGACACTGTGTACGTGAAGGTGGTAAAGAATAACTGGAGGAGCTTTTTTTATCTGTACAGTGTATATTTATTTGCATTTGCTGTATGTGTGTCTGTGCATGTGTTTCAGAGATTGCACGTGTGAAAGAGAGCGTGATTTGAACAAGAAAAGGAGCAGATGTGTGCACATCGCTCAGTCAGGCTGTAAAATGCCATTTAACCTCTTTGTGGTGACAGTGGCAACAGATTGCTCCGTGGAAACAGCAAACACACACGTCACACACACAGCCTCGTGTCAGGATTCATCCTGAGGAGTTCAATACAGGTCAGAGAACATGTCAGAGAACATGCAGACTCTGTGACTGGCGTTTTAATGGGCAAATTTTCACTTCCACCCACACAGACAGCCACTAAGGGGCTGAGCTTCAATAACATTGTCAATCACTAAACATAATGATAGCGTTTGGCACTGAAAACACAAAATGTAATTTCCATGTCTGATGTCTGATGCAAACCCACCTCTCTACAGATAAAATTTGAACCCAACAAGTACTTATATTCATTCATTCATTTTCTGTTGGAGGCTGAATGCTCTTTTTATATTTGCTCTTTGTATACAGGATTATAATAATTTCTTTCTGTCCTCATCCCTTTTTTCCTTTCTCTCCAACCCTTTTTTTATTTCTCTTTTTCTCTCATTCGCATTTCCTTTCCTGACAGCCTGAACACTTCTGAATAAATATGACTCATTCTTCTTTATATTCATGCAAACATCTTTTCCAAAAAGATTTAACTGTGATGAACAATTTATTCACTTAAAATTATTTTAAGATTTTTAAAAAGGATCCTGAATGAGGCAGTTAATTTCTAGTGTTTTTTGTATTTCAAAAACCAAGTAGTTGCTACATGCAAGGTGAAAACTGCTCATAAATAACTCGAAAAAGCATTTGAAGAGACACATTTATGCAAAATGGTGAAAACCATATACACTGTGAACTCACTGTACCAGTATAGAAAAGACACAAATTACCTCATTACATAGGAGTCACACAAGTGAGGCTCCGTTACTACAATCAAAGTCAAATAAGCCAACTCCACTGTACCAATTCTATTAATGTCTTTGTCATTAAACACACAGTCTGAGCTGTACCTGCTTCTCAGCAATGAGGTGTGGAACCACAGCCAGCGGGCACCATCATCAGCCTGCTGTCTTATCTGTGGTTCATCATCCTCTGACAAGGGCAGAGATAAAACTCAGCTAGCAGGACCACAGATCACTCTACACCTAAATGTACTGCAGACATCCTTGTAATAAAGGCACCAATACAGTACAATATGTAAATCTCCTATGCCTACAGCATGCAGTCAGTTACTTACTATGGTATTTGTAAATCTTGTAACAGACAACAACACAAAATCATGACAACCATCCTCCGGTCTCCTTGTGATGTCTTCAGTACATCTCCATTTGTGCCACTATACTGAAAAACAAACTCTATCTAAAGGGCCTGCACTCCAAGCCAATCTGAAAGAACTACTGCTGACAAAGTCTGACTGATTTAATTTCTGACTTTGCATCTCCTCAAGTTGCCTCATTTCACCTCATTTCACTTTACTTTGCCTGACATTTTCTGTAAGAATTGGCACTCAGACACCTTGTAAACACTACAGCTGATAGCTGGCTAATTAACAGCATGCACGTGCATTCTGTGTCAACAAAGGGAATAAGCGGTTAGTCAGTAGTGTGTTGTACTCTACAGAATCTCACAGAGAGACAAACAAAACAAAACAGGCTGCCAGTATGTCTTCTTGGAGTTCTGATTAAAAAAAGCACCAGTTGGCAGTTTGCCTTTTCTATGCTGTGTAGAGAAAAAAGAAAAGGCTATGGTGAAAATGGGAGAAATCAGACTAAATTGGAGAAATTGATGTTTCACTTTGATGTTCAGCCTTTCAGACACCGCTTTGTCAATAACTGCCTCCACTTACAATACAACGCAAAAGCTGCTAAATGGCCATTGATAAGGGTCAGTCAAAGCGAGCTGCAAAAACCACAGCTGAAAGCAAGTTATAGACATTCATCAATTGCTCCAGTGGTGCACTGTGCCTTTGAATTTCACGTCTGTTGTGGAAAAAAATTGTTTTCGAAAGATAGCAACTCTCTTACTGAGGTAGCAGCAGTAAGCATTTACAGGAGGGGGAGACAAGGCAGGTGTATTTGTGCATCACCTTTAAACAGCAAATCAAAGTGCTTTACATGAGACATAAAAACAGCATCAAGACAAGCTAAGAAGAGAGAAACACAAGGTAAATAAAACACACACATACAACAGTGCAGAATTAAAGTATTCTCAAAAGTCTGTTCAGCTGTGTCTGGGTGCTCAGCTCGGCTCATTTCAGATGTGACGCGGATGCCAGGGAAAAGTAAAGTGACACCAGTAGTATCTGCCTGCTTTTGGCATTAGCTAACAACCACAGATGCTATCAGTGCAAACAGATGACACGAAAGAAGAGGCTCTAAATGTGATGCTGACAGAAGCAGAGATAGATATCTGCAGTTCAAATATGAAGAAATCAGTAGAAATCTCTTAACTCTGAATGAGCAATCAAGTTAATGGCTATAACATTTCGAGCTCCACTGCAGGCCAATTACAAGATGTGTCATCACAGTTGCATTAACTTGATGATTCTGTGTGTTCCTGATGAGAATACATGAGACAAGTTGTGGGAAAATGTTCTGACCTCCAGATAGGACATGGAGACACTATACAGCATGTCGTCACTCGTCTCCTCAATGGCACGGAACAGGTCATTTAACGTTCGAACATAGATGCCTGGCTCCTTGTCTGTCCCCAACATGGTGTACGTCTTCCCACAACCTGGAAACAGTAGAGAAAATTTAAGAAAAAATGGCTCAAATTTTTATCAGCTCGGTTCAAAGAAGGTACATTTACAGTATGCCCTCAGTTACTCAGTGGTATGGTGCTGTGTAATGTGAAAGAGGTTACTCGTATCAACAAACCCACAGGGAGTTATCACCAATTCTGCAGTTACATTCAGCTTTTTAGCATCTTTCAGCTCATTGTTTTGGTTTTATGTGCGTAACTTTACTGTTTCTGCTCTTTCTTACTGCTATCATCAGAACTGTTTCCTGAAACAGCTGTTTTCAGCAAAATGAAGCTCTGTTAAACCAACTTCATGCTACCTTGCCAGCGCCAAACCAGACAGACAAAGTTAGCGACATGCTGGAGAACATAGTGGAGCATTTAGCAACTAATGAGCCAGATAGTTCCCTGAGGGGCTTTTGGAGACCAGACTGGAGTTAAAAGAGAGCAAATATTGGACTTAAATTTGTGAATGGAAACAGGTGTTAAGTTTCCCACAACAACTTTATAAGGTGATAATATGTCACTCTTGTGGCCCTTCAATAGTAGCAGTTTTGAAGATGTTATACTCCTAGTTACATTATCTAAAAAATGTTTAACTAAAGTAAATTTTGTTTCCTGAGCAAAACCATGTTATGAAAGCTAAATGCCACAGCTAAAGCAAAGAGCTAAGTGTTTACTATGTCCATAAGACTGAATGTTCAAGATGTGCCACACACACACACACACACTAAAACCCTTGTGTTTACTTCCCCACAAGAGAAGAAGGTCTGTGAATCTCTGAAACAGATGCACAGACAGAAGGAAGAAGAAGTCAGAGAGACAGATGGGTAACTTAAATAGTGCTTAACTACTCTTTGACAGTCTGACCCTACCAACTGGAAATGTGGGAGGTAAAGCATGACTCATTCTCTAATCAGACCTGAACTAAAATTAAAAACCAAAACAGATGTGAATGAGATGTGTCATCTTTTTCCTGTGTGTGCTGACTAGCTGACTCAGACTGAGGCTGGACAGAGATTAAGGACCAGAAAGGTAACACATGTGATTGGTTGATGATACACCTCCATTTAAATAGAGTCACAAGCAATCAACCTGGATCATGTGCAACACACACACACACACACACACGCAAACAAACCTGTGGGTCCGTAGGCAAACACAGTGGCATTGTAGCCTGATATGAGGCCCTCAATCAGCCCTCTGGTTGTAGCTCGGTAAACCTCCTCCTGCACAGGAAGAAGGAAATAAACTTAAAGGGTTCAAGCGCACATGTATATTCTAAGAACACAAATGCCGTGCCACATTTGTATAAATGTAAGTTTTACTCTCAACTGACCTGACTGGCTGAGTAGTCGAACGCCACGTCAAACATGTAAGTCTTTTCCCTGGAGCGGTTGGCACGCAGGATGTCGTCTGGGTCCTCCATGGGGTCCATCAGAACCACCATCTAATGATGAAGAGGACAACAGAGAGGGGAGAGAGAGACAAAGTATGTTACGTTAAAAAAGCAAGGACAGGGAAAAACAAGCAACTGTTTTTTTGCAATTTTTATAATTTTTAAGCCAAAAGTTGAGAAACCTTTTAGTCAGCATTTCCTTCTCCAGTATTTCATAATCAGTAACTGTAAGAAATGTCTGTACTTGTGACAAATACAGCCCCTTGTTGAAATCAGGGACTTCATAGCGTGTATGTATGCATGTATGCAAATGGGAATCCACTCAAGCCATCTGCCATACTCTGCATCCTGCTTATAGAGCATAATGACCCAACAAGCAGCCCACATGTCAAGGACATTCATAGCATCTGGAGGAGAGGGACCAGTGAATTCAAGGGGAACTCGGTGGCAGGTTCATTTGTGCTGCTCAAATAATGTTTTTGTGCATGTGACAGTCTGAGCAGCAGAATCATGTTGTTTTATGTGAATACATGGAGATTGAAATGTCTCATTGTTCCAATTGTGCTGTTTGACAAAGCCTAAGCCTAACCCACTGTCATCAGTAAATCACAGCTCTCCAAAAGAACATTTCAAGAACAAATGCTGAACAGAAAAAAACAAAACAAAACACAATACTGTTGACAAATCACTGAATCAGAGTGGGTGCAACTGGCTTGCCAAGTTGTACACAGTTGAAGGAAAATTATGCCCCTCATTGTGTTATAGTCTTGAATTTCTTGCTATGTAACTGCAAGAAAAGTCAATGGCAATAAAGAGAAGATAGTAGTGAGAACCCATGGGTATATTTCAGATGCGACAGTGGGGCAGCTGGGAGTTTGCCAGGTTTGTCAGCTGATCTACTCCCTTCAGCAGTGGACCTGGAGAGTCCTCTGAGGCCTGTAGCGCTGAAGCACCCGGCTTGTTTGATGACCACCTCAACCACTGAGCCGCTCACTTTGAAGCCTCTCAATTGAAATTCAAGAGGAGAGATTTCACTTTTAATAAACTGACAACAACGGGTGAAGGTGGGGAGGATGGCAAGCTTACACAGGCTGCAATCAGTAAAAAGGGGTATGGGAGAGTGGGATGGAGTACTGAAGAGGGAGAAAGAAGAGAGATGGAGAGGTGGGAAAGATGAAGCAGCACCACTACTTGTTAAGTTTACACCTTCCCTGGACTCAAGATATGAGTTTTTTCTTTTCTTATACACAGGGAGAAGATACGCTCCAAGGAAAGCATGTGAGGATAAGGAGAGTAGCATGTGCAGCAGTTCTCCCTCCTCCTCTTTCTCCTCATCCTCTTAACTTCCTGCTTCTCCTCTAACTTTTCTTTGCATGCCGTCCAACTGGAGTGACGTCCGAGTTCTGATCGCATTTCACAGGAAAGATATTGTGAACAAGGGAGGTCAGAAGCGCATCAGTCATTAAGTCTTAGCCGATCTGACGACCTTCAGAAACGAGTACGCTCAGAGGAATTGATTTGTAAAAAAATGGCACAAAGAGACATCTCTTGTTGTAGGAAGATGGGACAAGCAGCACTACTACTGTGTTCGCACCAAGGGTTAGTGAGTCCATATTAGGACAAGAGTTGGCAGCAGGCTCGGGAAGTTGTCAACATTGTCAGATTGTCTTATCATAATGGTTTGGATCTTATACAGGGCACTTGTCAACTGATTATGTTAAGTGGTTGGTCTTATCATTTTACACTAAATTGTTTGCTTGGAAGAGTGGGAACTAGTGAAAAAAAAACCCTGAAACAACTGAACTGATTATTAACGTAGCTATGGATTACTTTTCTGTTAATCTGCTATATTCTTCTCACAAAGTTGCCTTAAAGCACTAACATGAGTACAGATGGATGACAACCCTTGCATTGGAGAGACTTCTTCCAGTAAAACTTCCATACAGCATAGACCATCACTTTAGAAAGCCTTCCCTGACCTTGCACACATTACATGACACTGGTGTTTTTCATATTTGACTGCTCTGCAGAGCACTGCTCTGCCTATGCAGACCTGTTACTATATACATGGTGTGTGCGCATGCCCCCTGAGAAAGCTAATGAGCACCCAACAATGCTCTTACATAATTGCACGTATAGTAGGTATCAGATAGTGTGCCCATCCATGCACAGTTTTGTCCCTGTGCATGCACTTGGGAAAATCATTAAGGACCAAGGGTGTTGATAACACCTCTAGTCCCATCTGTCATCTGTGTTTCTTGAGTTACAGTACCTTCCACAGCTCCACCCATGAACATCCACACACAGCAGCTGCTGCTCAGGTAGATTCTATACCACTAATTTTCTTAAGTCTTCTGATAAGACTGTAAGGTGCTGGCTCTAATGACAGTACATTGTGTAGCAACATAAGACTAGATGTCTGGACATGTGCCTCGGGGTTTTGATGCCAATAATGAATTTATACTTTGCCAACACAGGTGCCCTTCACAGCAGACTGTTCTCTGTGTTCAATTAAGAGGCTTCTGATAAACAAAGAGTCCGAGGTGAAGTACAGGTTAGTCCTGGCTGTTGAGCACTGACGTCCAGGGTACAGAACAGGTTAAGGAGTATTTGGAAACATGGCAGTCTCATGGATACCATTAAATCTCCCACACATCCTCCCTCTCTCTCTTTCTCACTCTCAGTTGCATGGAAACATGTACTCATACACACAGCAACTAAGACAGGAACCTCATGTCCACTGCAACAAGCAAGTCTGTGCAAGCAGGGTGGCATGACTGACCACGAGAGCGGAGGCCAAGAGGAGGTGGCATTTGTAATGGTCTTTTTTTTCACACTAATATCAACCATTGGCTTCTCTCTCGATCTATGCATAAGCATTGAAGATAGAAAAAACTCAAAGTAAAGCTGATGGTTAAATAATGCTGAATGGAGCTGTGCCACAGTTCTCAATCTACAGAAATGAATCAGCAACTGTTTCTGATAATTGATTAATTGATTAATTCATTTTAGTTATTTTTCAAACAAAAATAGCAAATATACACTGGTTCCAGCTTCTTTCTTTCTTACACTTTTATGACAGTAGATTGAATATTTTGGGGTTTGCTGACATTTTACAGACCAAATGAATTTATAGTATATGGTATATATATCTGGGTATATATATAATAAAATATGACTCATCACACACTACAAGTAATTTCTACAGGATAAAGCTGGTGATTTATTTCTACATGGGAAGAATATCCAGATCACATAGCCATAAGCAGGATCTGTTAAAGACAGACTTACACAACTGTCAGTTAGTCATCAGGCAGAATCACCTCCAGAAAAGCTCATAGATTCATCCTCTTATTTACTGTAAGTGAATCATGAATCCAACAGGCTTGAAACTGGGATGTGAGTCAGTTGGACAGCTGCACAGCAATCACTCTCCAAACACAACTGGTACAATACAGCAATAACATACAACCTGATAAGATTAATAGAAATGTCTGACTGGTTCTGGTGCCACTGTTAATGAAGTAGTAGACAAGCTGTAGCTATGACACTGATAATTAATTACTAGGACATTGGCTGTAGCTTTAATTTGAAGGCATATGAGTTCATTTATCAGCTTTTTGTCTTTTTGCCAATGCTTCTCTAAACTCTTATTGCCAATCCTCTAACCCTCTGATGTTGAAAACCTGTCTAGAAAGACAATCATTTTGATCTGTAAACATCTGACAGTTGAAACTACATCACATAGAAGCTAGAAACAACACAAGTAGAGTGCACTGCATGATTTCCACACATCCATGGTTAATTCTGTCTCATCTTTGAGAGACTATATCTGTACTTCTATCAGGAAAGAAGTTGCTGGTTCACTGGCTCACGGCTTGTTAGCCATGGCCTTTAAAAGATCAGAATATTAGCAGACAAAGAAACCTTCCAACTATGGATCAGTTTAATAAGATGTTATGAGGAGAGTGATGTCAAGGTCAGATTATCCACTGGGGTCTAAATTGGCTCCTGTTGTTCTTTCTACTGGGACCAATCACCCTTTTTTTGTTGACTGCTGACTAATTCATGGGCACCACTGAAGAAGACGTCAGTTTTGACACGAGTGGGACAGCAGCCCGAAGGACCCAAGAACCATGTGAAGTGAAAAGGAAAGCAATTTCCTGGTTGACAGCCTTTGTAAACATGGTGTCATTTTTAGCAGTTTTAATTGTGCTGTCCACTGTCACAATGGACATCACATGGTACAGCCACTTTTCATTTGGATGCAGGGCTTGACTCGGTTTAACTCGACCCTGGGGACTGACAAAACAAATGGCATGAGCGTGAATTTTACACACTGTGGCTATGAAAAAAAGAGGCTCCTAAAATATTCATTTCCTTACAAGGATCAGCCAAAGTCAAAACAACAGCTTGCTTATGCAGTGACATGAAACCAATTAGCGTGATGGAGTTATCTAAATGCCATAAAAAGCGGTGGGGTGCGATGAAGCACCCTTGCGCAGCGCCTTTCGTGGCTGATGGGTTTTCTAATCAAGAGGCCCTGCTGTTCTAGTCGTTAAAGCAACTGGGCTGACTTGGTTGGCCATCTTGCTGATTATAGCACTGCTAACTCCCACCGCGGATCCATAATTCAAAGCCTGGATGTGGTGCGGTTTCACAAGCCAACCTGCCCTGGTTGGTTGTCCCTGACTCGCTCCACTATCGTGTGCCAAGTGGCAAATGCTGCCAAGACAGGCAACAAAAGTCAGCAGTCGTGTAGACATCAAGCCCTTTTATATGCACTGGTTTCATTACACCTAAATGATGGCTTGGACCAGCAATAAAATGACAAAAGAGCAATTGAAAAACTCAATCATATAAATGTCCTAGAGAGTGCTTGCTGCCACTCATATTGTAATGTCACACAAGTTTGATTAGAAGCAAAATTAAGTGTCTTTCTGTCTGATATTCTTAATGATGATCACAAATAGGCTGCTATCTGGTTTCATTGCCAGCAGGTAAGAGTGGAGAGAAAGTGAAAAACTCTTGTGTGCTGTGAAATAAATTTTGGTGTGTAATTAACAAGACAGACTCTTAAGCAGATAAATACAGCAGCTACAGCCAATGACAGATAAAATGATATTAAAAGTAACCCAAAGTGAGGAGAGAGGAGAAACTGAAACACCAGAGGACAGCAGATGGAGCAGAAAATGACCATTTCAGACATAAACATGCAGAGGGGGTCTGAATCACAGTGACAGGGCCACGTCAAATCACCTGTCCACACAGATGTCACGTTTTATTGCTTACATTTGTGTCCCATCTTTATTGCTCTGGTTTCAAAGGTCATGAGATTACATCCTCTTTTATCAAGCTCATAGGATCGACCATGCATGTATTGGAGAGATTAAAAGAAGTGCTTTTGTCTGTATGTCATGTGTCAGTGTGTAATATCTGAAGTGTCTGCATCTAGTTTTCCCCCAGAGGCACCACCTCATTTTAACATTATGGTTACTATGGACTAGGCTAGTTGAGCAGGATGTATAGCAGAAAGAAAGACGTCAAAAAATCCTTCAGAAAATATAGTCACACAAGAATATATCAATTTATCCTTGGGCCACTGGCCATGGATGTCCAGTCAGTCCATAACTTTAGTCCAAATGTAAATACTAAGTGTATCTGTGTGTGTGCGTGTGTGTGTGTGAATAGGTGGGCTTACCCTGCATGCATTTCACCATATCCCCCTCCCTTATCTTTAGGCTGCACAATGACATTAGTCGTTTAACAATGACATCTGTGTGCTGTGTCAAGAATACTGCAAAGAACAAAGGATCAAGATCACATAAAGAAAGCAATCAGGTCTAGGCAGTGACCTTTACGGGGCAACCTTTCAAGCTGCTCTTTCAGAAACGCAACCAAAGCTCTGGAAAGTCCAGCGGGCACAATTGCAGCTGGTTATCTGATAGAAAACCTCAGAGCTGCCCTCTCTGCACCCCAACAATGCTACTGTATATCCCATTTCAGGGGCTCTGGACGATCAGAGGTGTGTGTTGGCTCACAGTGTACCTGATACAGGGTGCTTGATAGCAAGGTCTGCTCTTCATTTGAAGTTACGTAAGATGTCTGGCTGTGGCAAACGAATGCCAGCTCAGTACAGTCAGACGAGGGTCGCTGTAATTCCGACTCAGACACTTATACGTATACACACACAAGTCCTTGCAATTAGATTCCCAACACCTTACGCAACAAGACATCTTGAAAGATCACAAACTGGATGAGAGAAATCGCTTTTCTTTCTTCCTCTCTGCCACCTGTCTAGTTTTTCTTCTTTGGTCATTACACTCATCATTTCTGTTTCAGGGCCATGTAGCACAGATGTATTATTGCATGGCACAGGCACAGATGGTTACAAAGGATAAGAAGAACAATACAGCAATTTGTCATCTGTGACAGCAAATCATTGAATCACCAGATCTCAATTAAGTGTGAAGATGTTGAGGGCGTAGGATGCCCTGAGGTCACCCTCAACATAAAATAATAAAAGACATTAAGTGTCTTTGTGCAACATGTTCTTATTTCAAATAAGTGCAAAAAAAGTCTTGGATTCAAAGAAAGTCTTGGATTCCTTTCCAAATTTCACTGGTACTTATAACATATTTTACACTCTTACTTTTTTGAGAAATCCTGCAAACAAACAAAAGACACAACCTCCTTGGAGATAATTAGGTTGCTTAGCCAGCAAAGCTATTACTTATCCACTTGGTGCCATAACAAACAACAAACCTCCAAGAATCCACCAACTGGCAGGAAAGCTCTGTAGCTTTGTGCCAGAGACTGGTGCAGGGTGCAGGCTATTGAAAGTCAGAGGTAGCCTTGAGGCCACAGGCCAGAGGTCAGCCATAACACACAAACTGGGACAATTACCAATTATCCAGACAACAACACACGGACATGCACACATACACATGCTACACAGGATTAAGTTACAGCCCTGTGGTCTTTGTGGGTCAACATTTAGCCACGGAATGATCATTTCAGAGCCAGAGGAACAGCTTAAGAGTACAGAGGAAGCTGTACAACAGGCCTGCCTTGACTAAGGGCCATATGTGTCCTTGTTCAAATTATTATTTATAATAATTTATAATTATTATTATTATTAATTTCCGAATTACAAAAAAGAGCTTGAAATGTAACATCACTGTCTCTAATTTAAAACAGCAAGTAAGACATAGTGAATTTAGGATCACACTATTTTGACTCATCTCCTCACTCTAATCATGTGTTTGTGTTCATAACAAGTCATTAAGTGAAAACAATAATGGGTGATAAACATCCTGTAATGCTGGAATTTGAGTTTGCCAACAAGTATGAAGGCTAAACAGTTTGAGCAGAACAGAGCAGCTGTGTGAGTCTGCTGAAACATGTGAACCAAGATAATAACTGCCTTCAAATGAAACACGTGAGGTTGTAGTTTTGACAGGGGAAATCATTATGCCTGACATGCAGGTGGTTTAAGTTGTGAGAACGCTGTTGCTAGGAGACTGGCAGTGAATCTTAAAAATGGTGAATGTTGTTTTTTTGCATTACAACAAAAGGGTAGACTTAGCTTATACTGATAGATACAAAAATAAATTTAAAAAAAATCAGTTTAGATCACACCTCGTAAACAGAACAGTATCAAAACACTGACAGCATTCAACTCCCTCACTGCTGGGTACAATAACAGAGAATAGCGGACAAGACGGTGCTATATAAATAAAATTGAATCAAATTGAATTAAAAGATAAAATCAGTTTCCATGAACTCATAATTAACCTGATGTCTCTCATTGTAATGTAACTGTGCCATTTATACTTTGCATATTATGCTCTGGTTTTAATTATTCCTCTTTAAATTAATTTGTTCAGACATTTAACAGCATCTGGCCATAAACATCTGGATGTATATATATATAATAATATCCTCTGAAAATGTATCGATCCAGTATCTTGTTGTTCTTTTCCCGTTCTGTCATTGTTATTATATGTTAATTATAACATATTTGTAAGAAAATATATTGGTAAGAAAAGGAAATTTTCAGAGCGACACAAGGATCCATTTAGTGCAGTGTCAAGTTAACTTCACACCCATGTTCACACATAATGACATCAGTAATAGCAGAATGGGGCTCGGCAGCATACTATTTTCAGGCATTTTAGACCTTTTTGCTTCCATCAGACATGACAGAGTGAGAGATGTCACCTGTGTGAAACACAAAAGCAGCCATTAGTGTTTCCAAGTAGCTTCACGTTTTCTGTGGCCACAGCACACATTAAAGTTTCCAAAAGGTTTCAAAAATAGACTGTACTCTTGTTTAATGAAGATGCAAGATGTACTAGAGTAAAGAGAAATAAACCTAGGAATAGCCATGAGTCTTTACAGCCTGTAAAGCTCATTATGCAAAGAGCAAAATTGTGGGATGGATGAAAAATAGACTAAATGGGTTTTGAGTATGTGGTGTACTCATACTAGAAAAGTGCCATAATTAAGTATCCTTAAAGGATATCAGTATGCATATCAAAAGGTGATGAAGCAGAAGAGTCCAGAAAGCAAAACAAACACCATTAAACCATTAGAAAGGTATTTTACTCTATCTCTGTGAAGTTTAATTGTCAGTAGTGTTTGAGTGACATCTGCAACATTTTCTGTTGTAGGAAATGGCTAGGTACACTGATTTCTTGTAAATGCAAAACAGTATGTATGAAAATGTAAAGTGCATATATATATATATATATATATATATGTATATGTATACATATATATATATATATATATATATATATATATACATACACACACGAGCGTATATGTGTGTGTGTGTGTTATATACACGTGTGTGTTCTAGGTTTAAAACCAGACACTTTCTACCTGATTTCATCTTTCCAAAAATGACTTTTTCTGACCTGCCAGCCTTGTGGATAAGGTAGTGCTGAGTCGCACTACTTCTTGCCTAGGTAACATATGTAGATGTTTCCATCATCTCAATCAGCTTTAACCGGTGCTGTCATTTTCTGGAAAGGCAGTGTCATGAGCCTCAACCAGACAAACAACATGGTGTTTTGACTGGGGTATTACACTGAAACCCCTTTAGAGACTTACTCCCTCTGGTTCCTTAAACCCCAAGACATACAGGAGATGTTTTCTCTGTAAACGCGCAGTCGCTAGCTGCAGATCTATCTGTCCTCAGTGCCACTTCTTTTCTCTGTCCTGATTTTCTCTGTGCCTCTTTTTGATCATCTGTTGCTTTCAACAACCCCTTTCACATTTCAAATTTTCAACGAATTGGTGTTTGTTTTAGCTCTCATTTTAGTTCAATTTGCTAGTGTCTTCAGGACATTTTGAGAGGGCACTTGGCTGCTGATGTGAACTTTGTTGTGACAATCAACTTGTGACCTATAAGTTATTATGTTACAACAAACCAGTCCCTGCCCGTCTCTCTGGCCTGGAGCCCAATAAAGACAGGCACATTGATGGCCATGCGGCTGACCTGTACTTCCTGCTTGTGTAAGAGGTATTAGGTGGCCACAGAGGAAGCGGAGGAACATTGTGCTCCTGATTCTGTTACACAGAACAGAGCACACACATACAAATGCACATACACAGCACCGAATGATGTGCTCTTATCACAATTTTGCTTTTCCCCCTATGATGGAAAACTTGCATGCTTGCTTGCATAATCTATAACGTAATTAGCTGGTGAGGCTACAGTAAAAGCCCTTTGGGTAGTTCCTTCCTTTTCCTCATCTCCTTGTGGAGCAAAGAATGACTCAGAAGACACCTGAGGACACAGCATGGCACAAACAATTCACACCTGCTATATCATGTTCCTGATTATCTAACAACTGTTTTGTATAATAATGCTTTTTAATCAAACTGCATAATGGGCTCATTGTGATTCCTAGGGAGTTGGTCAGGGGCAATAAGAGTGTTTACTTGAGTACTAAAAGCTGTTCAGAGCTAGACTCCAGCATCTAGTCTCTGTCAGAGGCTGCTTGTGGTGAGCTGCCACGCCCTGCCCTCTCATCATGATTAGGAATGGAAGAGCAGGGAGAGCGTTGAGAGGGATCACATACTACACACACATACAAACATGCACAAATCCACCCACAATGGCCCTTATGTAAAAGAGACTCAGGCAATGGAGCATAGATCAGGGGAGTCAGAGAGAGGCAGAGGAGGAGAGGTGTGGAGTCAGAGAAAATGAGGAAAGCAAAGATTATTCACTTTCAGGGGTCAGGCAGTCTATTCGTGTTGACATATTAACCTAGCTCTGCACTGAAGTAGGACTACCTTCTGTGTGTGACCCAAAATAAACTCATCTGTGCTTCTCTCTCTGTTGTGCCACCGTTGCCATTTCAGGTTCAGGTCTCATTCCTGGCTTTGTCTCTGTGTGAGGAGGTTAAATCTTCACAGCTAAAAAGGACATGGCTATTTGTAGTTCCTTTCCCTCTCTTGTCCAAACATGAAGCTATTCAAACACTCTGTTGTTAAAAAAAAAAAAAAAAAGTCTGTGCATGGACAAAGTGTGCCCTTTTTCACTTTTTCCCTGGATTTTTAACCAGACTATTATGGTGACTGACTGTTCTGGAGAGAACATTTCCATCAGTAGAGGATGGGGGAACATTAAGTCAGTCAGTCATTCTTATGCAAACGTTAAGCATTTCTGACGCATGTTACTCTCCTTCACTCTCAGGTCAGCAGCATGCTTTCTCCAAATTAAATCAAATTAGTCATGTTTGTATTAGGAAATTGGTGCATTTTGATTAAAACAAACTGACATTCTGACATCGATCAAAACCAGACTGGAGGATTCAGGATGGCTACCTTCTAGCACAATATTTTCACTGCCTGGAACTGGCCAAAAATGTATTCACACTTCGTTTCCACTGGAACATACTGACGTTTGCTTGTGACACACATTGCAGATTAGGTGTTGTATGTTGAATAAAATGCCTTTCTCGTTTACAGTAGCCTGTTTTCGGAGGGGAGCTGCTTTTGCTGAATCAGGCTAATGACAGTGCAGCATCTAAGATGAAGGCAATTTGAATCTCCTTTTCACTGACAGGCCTGTGTAGATGTTGGCGGAAACTCTACACTGAGCACTTGAGGTAAGGTGCTTTGTACTCTACAAAGGCAGAAAACTTGCCAATTCATGGACATACTGTAATCAAGTAGACCTGTGCTTGGACCAAGCTGAATGCTGCTCATTGTTTTAGAGGACTTGATCTTCACAAAGGAACTGGGAGGCAAAATGGTAAATTTCTGCCTGCTGGCTGACATTCTCTCTCTCTGTGATTAAGGATGAAACACCTGACACTATGTTTTTTTTTCCAGTGGGTAAACATACAGAATGTATACATGGTGGGGAAGTATTTTCTCCTTCTTCAAACCCCTGAGGAAATATGACCATAAAATACCACCAACATCCAATTCATCTGTGGACAACAACAATAAAAAATCCCATAATTGTTGTGGCCTTCCTCACTTGCTGTTTTTCTTTATTCTCCTATATGGAGGACTGTACGACTGAGGAACAGGAATGAAAAAAAAAACAAAAACAAACAATGGCCCTGACCTTGTCTAGGTGTCTCCATGGAGACGAAGCCTCCCTATAAAGCATTCCCCACTGTGTGTTCCTGACAGGCCAGCCCCGCTGAAGACATGCTTAACAAGTTCGAGGGCTAGGAGACAACCTGCAGGATGTAAACACTCCACCAGCAGGATATTTACACTGACATGTGAATGAATACATTTAAAAACAAGTCAAGTCAAAAACTTTTTAGAGTATATGCGTAACTCTGTGTATATATATTAAAGCTAAAACACTCTGTTGGGCACTGAGTGTATTTTGTGGTGTGTACCTGCTTTGGATCAGATTCAATTATCCTTTCTAATGTACGCTCTAAACTCCTACCACGTGTATGTTTAGCCGTAAGCACCACAACAGACATTTGTAAGCAGTGAAATCAGTGGTGAGATAAAATAGTCCTCACAGGTGTCTCACTTACGAGGTTGAGAGACCATCTTTATCCCTTGGGGGCTAAACATAGATTTGGCATTAGCCTTAAGAAGGAATGATACCTCTCTGGGTTTTTTACTCCAATGAGGAAAACTGTCCAACCAAGGCTATTCTCAGTAATGATCACAGTCACATTTGCCTGTTTCTAATCTTTAGAACTTGAAATTACTTACAATATTCAAACAAAATGCAACTGGTTTTTGGTAATGGTGTTTGGTAGCTAGTCTCAGGACTTACTGGTTTTTCTTTAGTCCCATAACAAATTGATTTGTCTGTGGTTTTCTCTCACAGTTCATAGTGTCCTAAACAACACTGGTTGGGCTGGTTTCTTATTTTCACCAACCTGTATCATTAAGAAGCCAGACAGAACACTCTGTCTCCTGCCCCCATGAAGGTGTAATTACATGACACTCATCCCAAAATGACTGTTGAACTTTCCTTCAACTGTACATCAGGTTCCAAAATAAAACCTGACTAGAAAGATGTTTTGAAACGTACTGCAGAAAAGCCTTGTATAAAGTCTGGGATACACTTTTCTATGCTGGTAACAGAGCACTATGATAGTACCTCAATAAAAATAGTTCAACCTGAGCCATTTAATATCTCATTCATAAATCCACCTCAGTACCTGACCTGTGTACTACTCACTCAAGGACAGGGAAAGCCCATTGAGTATAGCAGGCAACAGGTGGTCCATGAAAGGCTGCATCCCCAGAGGCTGTCAGTGGGGGAAGAGTAAGCCAGAGAGAGAAAGAGAGCAGGTGGCAAAAGGCTTAACCTGAACTAAAACCCATCCAATGAGCTCATCTCCGCAGGCTTAGTCAGCTTCAAGTTGTCTGCTCTCTGCCAGGACAGCCAGATCTGGGTACTCGCACCCAGGCAGACAAGGCAGCCACTAGTGCCCTGCTAATCTGTCTGAGCAGGCCATATGGTCACTGCCTGCCTGCTTGTCTGTCTTAAAAACAGAGTAATCAGAACACAGTTGAGTGTACTTGCAAAGGGATAGCATGTAAAAATGTTTTTAAGGTTTGTCTGTGTGAATTTATCCACATATATTTGTGTGATGTATGATGTGTGATGGCTGGGGCAAGGGTGACAGCTACAGGAAAACATATTCAGCTATCCCGTAAACTGTGATCCTATCCCTGTGTTGTTGTGACCTATCTCGCTACATCTCCTCAATTCATGTCAGGGCAGTCCAGGTGAACCTTAGGTAAACAGCAGATTCCCACAATCCCACTGCCTCAATAACAAGTGTGCATTGTAAGCTCTGCTAATCCATCCCTGCGACTGTGCGTGAGTGAACCTGATATAACCCCCAAAGGGACCATTCAGAATTCTGTCCACAGACGTAATACAGTATGGATCGTGCTGTTCAGGGGTAAAAATCAACAAACTGCAGTTGAACACAGACAATAGAGACAATACCAAAGCCTGTGGCTGCATGGCATTGTGGTGTCAGCACTGTATCTGCCTGCCTGCCACTGTGCTCTAATCCCCTGAGTCCAAGCCTATTTTAATGATGTCATGACAGACAGAAGTGCTGATGCTGTCCTTAAGACTTGGTCTAATTGAATTACTTCTGAGAAGACAGACAAACAAGTCAGACCTCAGCACAGTGGATTATCGGTCTCTAGAAGTGGTCTCTAGTAAAATCCTTCAGCAGTATGAGTAAACACTACTAATCATAGCCTTGCATGAATATAATGTGTCCCTCTAGCATTTGTCACTGTTACAATGAGGCAAATCTGAGTCTGTGTGTCAGCTGCTGCAATGCTGTCATTTTTCCAGCTTTGTCTTGGTTAATTAAGAGAAGCTGCCCACCGTCAGTATGCCCACTATTACCTCAGTCAGCCTACGCTGGAGAGGCCTCAGCAGGTTCCCAGTCACGATGCTTATTATCATTTGCACTACCTTCATCATCATAACACACTCACTGGTGGTACTGCTAAATAGTCTCCAAGAGGGACCAGTTCAAAAGCGAGGACTGCCAGTAAATATGGCCCTCATGGAGTTCATACACACAGTGTCTCCTTCTCACATGGGAGGTCACATGGTAACAACCCCACGGCATAGTGCGCACAGTGGTCGTGCTCGAAGGACAAGATCCTCTCAGGAAAAAAACACCTCTGCTGTATGACAACAATCTAGGCCCAGTTAGTTTAAATATTTTTGTATAGCTAGAATAAATAATACCAAAATCCATGTCTCTGGTGTAATTTATATGATTTGTATAACAATAATTGCTCTTAGCCAATCTACATTCTGTTCATTCAGAAGCATTCCTGTCATGGTTTACTCTAATGGAAAATACAATTATCATAATGGCTCCATTCACCCCATTTTTATTTATTTATTTACTTTTGTAAATAAATAAATAAAAATTCCATAGAGGACTGTCTGTAACACTGAACTTGGCGAGCAGCACAGTCTGTAACACTCTACTGACATCTGCTGGAAGAATTTAAAATTACCTAACTGGGACATCTGTTAGTAACAGGTTGTTTTGGCCATGAGGGCAAGTCCAAAGATATTTAACTAAAAACAAACAAACAAAAAAAAAAAAAAAGACAAATAGTTAGTGTTGAGGATATCTTACATTTTTTGTAGCTCAAAAAGCCACTGTTTAAATCCACACCTACTCCCTCACCAAACAAGCAAACAAACAAAAACTAGAATAGACAAATTATTTTAATTCCCTAAGTTTAACTGCACAAGATGCAAGATGTCTCCACTCTCACTGAAATGTTTCATTCACAGTCTACGTGCACCAGAGGCTTCAAGTTTCCACATCATTAGTGGCAGCCATAGGATCAAAATAATATCTCCTTATGCCTGCAGGGAAACCATTTGGGTTCCCACACTTCTCCTGGAGCATGCACCCATTAACATCTAATGACAAAATGAAGAAACATCAAGATGTACTCAAAACTGGTTTATTCAACTAACAATTAGACCCCCCAGTCTGAGGTCACACACAAAATTAAGCACCACTCTCAGTGCCTGTACAGTGTAACATGCTGAAAGAAACAACACTTAACAAAACCATTATTAATAAATGACACCGCGTGTAAAAATCATAGTTAGTCGATCCAAACATGTACAATTTGTTTTGATGAAAACAATTACCTGAATATTAATTAGAGTTAAAGCAGCGCAGCTTCCCAAGTTACGGCAGAAATTACAACCTTGTTGTATTAGTTGAATTAGATATGCAGACAATATGAATTAATGGCCTTTTAGAAAATACAAAAAAAAGTGATTCTATGTGACATTGCCACTAAAAACTAGAAAAAATATATAAAAAATGGCACATTGTTTAAACAAAATCAACCAGAATAAGACAACAGTCTGTTATTGTACAACTTATTTACATTAGTCATGGTCTCTTCTCCAGAGGTTTAGAAACATAAAGCTTCACTCACAGGCGTGTCTTTGTGTATGAATGTAAATAAATTATATCTCAACAGTACCTCCTGCTGTGTGCTGCCGGTGCTGGGTTTGTGCTTCACAAGTATCAAGCATGAAGCGTATTATGTAGAAAATATTATGGCGGTTTACATCAGCTGTCATGGTCACATTTTTTCTCTTTGGAGACCTGAATGTAAGTCATTGAAAGTTTCATTCAACAGGAGACAAATAATTTCAAACTGCTGCTTAGTTTTACTGCAGTGAGAAATGATTCTTCAAAATTGTCTCTTTATCACCTGTTTCATCAAAATTATTCATCATCTGTCTCATCAGGTACCCACAATACAACAGATTAAGAGCAGGTTAAGTTTGTCAACAAAGGATTTGGGGCAGAAAAGTGAGATTAATCATTTATGAGCATACAACACATGGAACAGTACACATATGTTTCCATTGTCCTGAGACCACAAAGGCTGGAGTCCTGGACGAACTAGATGTTACACTGTTCTTTGTGGTGCTTGGTATAGCCACACACTCCTCTCTTGTTGAGCGTGTGTGTGATGCTGTTTCCCTCCTCAGACAGATAAAGAAGTCTATGCTTGGAAGTCGTTCCCAAAGTGTCTGCTCTGTTCCTCGGTCATGGAGAGATAGGTGGCCCTCATACTGGGAGAGTACTGTGGTTTAAAGACAAACACATGAACAGGGAGAACATTACAAGTCGATCCTGTGAACTGATGGTGAGATTTCACAGGTATGAACTGAGCCTAATCATCAGCTAAAGGAGAAAGAAAATGTCATGAGGGGCTTAAAGGAATAGTGCACTGAAAATCTGTCTTTGGAGCGTGTAATTCTCACTCTCTGGAGGCCTGAAAGGTTGCTCTGAAAGGTTTATGAAGGCAGCTTGGATTTACAGCAGTTACACTGGATTACAACAGAGATCCAGGATTTTAAAAAATCCACTGAAACCACTCTTGCGGCGTGATTGTGACACATTTTAGCATGTTTTGCAGTAACTATGGATCTCCATTGGAATGTAATTTAATAACGTAGGAGTACTGAACCTCAGTACTCCAACATGTGCATGTAGCAGTACTGAATACTGTCAAGTACCAAAATCTGGCATCAGATTCTTAATCTTATTCACAAAAACCTAAACAGAAAAGGTAAAATTCTTGCACAGCTGCTTATATTTGGACAACATCTAACATCTAATACTCAGTCCTAACCGCAACTGTTGCTGATCCAAGCTAATTACAGTTGCTGTCTTGCATAAAAGAGCAAGGCACCTTTGATACTCACGGCCTGCAGCAGTTGAGTATTTGAAGCTAAAAAGACAGATTTTTAGTGGAGTTTTCCTTTAAGTCATACCTACTAAACTAGCTCAGTGCCTAGAACAAATCAGTCCCTCACTTACTAAATGTACAATTAGCTTGTTTCAAGGATTTTGACATTAACAATAATTGTGACACCATTCTAGATCGTTAATACCCTGATTAAATAAATTATATAGCACTACAAAATGCCTGGTACTTAACACCTTGTGGCAGCATAAGCTATAGAATTGAATGACTGGAACAGGACTGCATGCACAGGGGCTAACTTAACTATGACTACAGTACCACCCTGTGAACACCAGGGGCAGACATCCCTCACTAAAATCAGAAAGACTTGTCTGGAATGAGGACAGCAGGTTGTGAGTTTAAAGCCATGCCAAACAGGAAAACTGCACAAGGAACCAAACAAAGTGATGTGAGGTAAAGGAGAGATAACAGACAGAGATGCAACAGAGGAAAAGTGAGGGAGTTAATCCTGAGGAAGAGTTGAAAAGACTTACTCTGTTTCTATACTGCTGAGAGTATATCTCCAAAAGTTGATTAAAAAAAAGAGGAAATATAGAAATGAAAGATAAAAACAAACAAACATACACATGACAAACGGACAAACAAAAAATATATAAAAGAAGCTGTTAGCTGAAGACTACTGCATGGTGCTGTACAGTTGCAGTCATGAGGGAGAATTAAATTATACATTGCTTGCCTGTAGTAATAAAAAAAGAAGTCATAAGGCAAAGTACATCACATTTCCTAGTTATAGTCCAGATAGAAATAGAAGCTGAAGGTTAAGGGGAATAATGACTAACACAAGATTGATAGATTGATCTTATTTAAAATCTTTAATCTTTAAAATCTATTTTATGCAAATTATTATATTAATATTAATATAAATATTAATCTACTTCCTCTCAGCAAAATTGAATAGACAGATCTGATTAACATAACATTGCCTCTCCAATATATCCTTTTATAAAAAAACACAGATTTTATGAGTAGATACCTGCAGAATGCATTTAACTGCTGTGTGTCAACACACACATGTACAACACGTGGGGCTGTACCCCATGAAAATTTAATCCGAAATGTTTCTATTTTTTTCTCATGTCATGTCATGTGACAGGGGACAAGTGGCCCAGCGGGGGACAAATGTATTCAACGAGGAGGAAAAACTTTAGTGTCAACAGTGAGCCAGTTTACGGGTTAAGACCCGTGTCACTCTCTCTCTCTCTCCTGGGAGTTTGGCCTGAGAGAGGCTAAATGATGTTCACTTCATGATTAAATATTAACCACATTACTTCTTCTCTCCTTGCTTTGGTGCTGTAAGTCAGCCTCCTGTAAGTTATGGAGGGCAGAAAAAGGCACAGTGTACAATGAAAAAGTATCTCATCAAATACCTTTATGAGACAGAATAGTCGATGTAGGCAAATAAAGGTTGTTAAATATGGCTCAACATTCAAGTGATGTAAAGGTGAAATTTAAGGAAGGAAGTGGGCAGAGTCACTGAATGAAGATATAAATGAACTTGTTATTTATGAAAACAACTTCCTGTGCTTTGAGGTTTAAATCTGTCTGTTAGCTCAGCAGGAAGGGACATCATAGGGAGGACTTGGCCACTGGGACCCAACGCACCGAAGGGGGTGGAGATCCTCGTCCTATCAGAGGCACGTTCTCGTACCGTGGATTTCCCCCGAACAGGGCGGTCTGGTTCCTGAGAGAGAGTAAGAGAAGCGACTTAAAAGCTGTGGGACTTCTGGAATCACCTTTGGCGTCAAACATTATTACACTCACTTACATGTACTCAGACATGGGGGCGTTGGAGACAGCAGGGGCGGGCGGGTGCAGGCTGCTCTGGCTGCCCATGCTGCTGCTGTAGCTGCAGAAGCTGTGCATGTTGGCGTGGTTGGGGTTCTGAGAGCCTATCCTCCTCGCTCGTGGGTTGAATGGGTCCTCCTCGTCGATGTCGTCGTAATCCCGTTCCCTGCAAGCGTGGAGAAACATCAGGGGTGAGACATTAAGAGAGAAACACCAGCCCAATGGTTGGCTTAGTTTAATTTTGAAACTGAGGCAGGAGTAACAGGAGAGCTTGGAGGGAGAGACGTGAGGCAAAGAAGAAATGCATGCCAGTGCTGTGAAAACAATGGGAAGTTAGTTACTGTAGTCTGGCCATCTGATTTCCCTGCTTATCAACACAACATGTGGAGACAGTTAAGCCACTTTCTGAGGATATCATTATCGCTGATGTCCATAGTGAATAAAAGTCCATAAATCTCAGGAATCATAGAAAAAAATATGCTCCTTTATTCAGAATTTGAGAATTATCAAGTTTTTAAGTCCACTCCACTATCAAACTAATCTGGTGATACTTGTCTGTACATTCATAGATACAATGCAAACAGGAACTGCTAATAGCTAATTTGGCATACCTTTCTGGGAGCCAATTTGCCAAAAATGTTAACAAATAAAGGCTTTAGTGTCAAGCCAACAGCGTACCTCACTGAATCAGCTGCAACATTATATTCCAAAATCTAGAGCCTGATTATCCCCAAAATAGAAGCAAGACAAGAACAAAATCCATTATTCATTTATATGCGACTATCATTAATTTCTTGACATTACTAAGTTGCTTTAATTATGCCTGAGGCAAGGTGTCAGACTTAAAAAAATGCTGGTTTAGTATTTAAACATGATTTGGAGTTTTAAAATGTTTTAGCCCATGTACAGTATGTTACATTGGTACTGAGCATTTTCAAAAGCATGCCTAATTTTCCATCTTCCAGGAAGCTATGGGGTTCTTTAGTACAGTATGAATATTGGCTCACAGTGACTTCAAACCTTCTTGGCATGTGATCAGTCACAGTCAAAGTTTCACAAGTATTTTGGACAAATCTGCGTTATCAGTGTATCGTAATGCAGCAGGGACTTTTTCTAAGTGGTGCTTCCTGGGAAGATCCAACTTCTGAGATTTGACAGTCAGACGCTGATAAGCATTAACACGTTCAGCTGTCAGGAAATCAAACCTAGTAAACATACAGAGACATGATAAAAAAATTTGTAACAGCCCCTGTTCATGATGATAATATAAATGATAATGAAATAAAGGTGGTAAATTGCTCAATGTGAAGTCTATGCAAGTTATTTTTCAGTATATCAGAGTATGTTCAGTATATCTGAATGGATGGCAGCACGCAAAATAAGTTATATGGTGCTTTAAATGGATGAATAGTGATGTTTCAAATGAAAGGTATGTTTACGAGGAGCAAGCATACAGTAAATACAAATTAATGCCAGTGAAGGCATTATGTAGTCCAAGACCTTGCACTCTCGCAACAGTATTTGTATTTGTGGCAAAACATCTGGGCTCTGGTACAACTGTAAAAAAAAATATTCAGACACGGGTTGCATGGGTTGGCTCATACAGTACAGTATGTGATGCTGCATAGAGATGGGTGCTGGTGAGGAAATGAGGGCGCTCAGGCAGGCAGGCAGGCAGGCAGGCAGGCAGGCAGGCAGGCAGGCAGGCAGGCAGGCAGGCAGACGAACAGAGAACGAACTGACCTGCAGGCAATTTGTCTCCATGCCCTGGGAATGGCACACAGCATGACAGTGAAGGCACAGGCTGCGAGGATGGAGAAGAGGCAGAGGTAGAGCACACCCTCCACACCGTCATAGCACACCCCCACCATCGCATCCAGGTAGTCCTAAAGAGGTCAAACAGGACATAAATACAAATGAAACAGCAAATGCACAGTTTGCTTGTGCAAACAGACTCTAACTGCCATGTCTGAATTCACGGCAGACAAAATATCGCAAAGATGAAAAAGCAAATAGAGCATTGGTGTGTGTCACCTCCAGGAGGACATATACCTTGTTCATGTCATGCACATTATTCATGTAAACCGCACTGCAGTCACAAGCAACACTGTACAAGTGCAGGAAGCTCACACTCATTATAAAGAAAACAGCATAGAGAAGCAGATCTTGTTAAATTTCCAACTCTTTCTGTTACGCCTTGCTCTGCTCTGTTCCAAGTTCCACTTTCAGTTTTGTGCTGAGATCCTGCGTGGCCACTTACTCTCCTGTTGACCTAGTTGTGCTGCTGTGATGCCAATTAGGATGCAGTGTACGCACCTTATTGAGCCCCCTGCAGTCTAGCAGGGCGGTCAGCTGGTGCAGACTGGCCTCCGAGGAGTTGAGCAAATGCTGGATACCCAGTAGGTCTCTCTGTGAAGAGGTCACCATATCACAGAAAAATACTTCAGCACTTATTTGTGTGAGAACATTCTACTCCTAATGTAATACGACTCCCTTATACTACAGAATAAGAGTTGTAGCCTAGTGCTTATGTAGGAGATACCTCAGCTGTAGGGAACAGAGGTACAGCAAACTGCAGCAGACTCTGGATCTGGATCTGCATGGTGGTCAGGGACCTCTGGAAGATGGTCAGAGGCTGCAAACAAGAAAAAATATCATAGAAATGATGATAAGATGGCTGATGGCCATAAATAACATGGGCCAGAGTTAGCTAATAAATTTTTTACTGTGTCCTTTTTGCACTGTGTGGGTTGAGCACCCATAATTTTGTTGTACCCCTGTACAGTGACAATAAAGTCTATTCTATTCTATTCTATTCTACTTTATTCTAATAAGATCCTTACCAATCAAACACAAATGGACATTTGTAAGCTTTACATATAAAAGAACATAGAACAATGTGACAAAAAGCAAGGACAAATTCATAGCGGTGGCAATTCTAATTGATTCATTTCTCACTCTGACTACAAAAAACAGCAAGAGAAAAAATGGTCTGCAGTTTATGTGTATAACCACTATAAAAATAGTAAAACCTTAACTTTTTAGGGAGATTATCCCAACCTAACCCCATATCCAAAGAAAAGAACCTTTGCCAGATAAAATCAGATGCTGTCCCCTCAATATATTTATATCAATAGCTAAGCTAATTAGCTATTAGCAGGACTAGACTCATGTTATTTATTTCTCCATTCTGATAAGATTTACCTGCTGCATTATTGGGTAGTAAAACAACTCAATTATGAGGCCACTAAAGCATCCAAATTGGATGGAAACAGGTTGGAAAAAGTTGCAAATTTGCCTCAGCTAATGCTAGCTAGAGTGCAGTTACAGCTAGCATTAGCTGAAGCTAATTTACTAGCCCGAGTTAGCTAATGATACTGAAGTTTGGTTTTTACCTGAGTTTTATATTTCCTCAAAAATGTACATGTTCTCCTCTAAAATCGTACATTTCTATGGCACGGTCTTCTTTATACTATAAAACACTGATTCTGTTCTTACCTCACTTTTGGCCAAATATTCCTGTATTTTGGCTTTTTAGGGCAGTGGGCTTAGATAAAATCACTACATCCTGTAATTGGAGTCAGTCATTGTAGGTTTATGTTCCCACCAACAGGGGGCAAAATAAGCCTCCATACTGAGCACAATCTAACTGGATAATAACATCCTACCTGAAAGACAGCACCTTCTGCCCTGTGCTTTTTTTGAGTTAACATTCAAGCATAACCATAAATGAATTAATCTGTCACATCTCCAAGCAAAACTGTAACTTCACAGTCACCCAACCTTACAAGGAGCCTGGAAACCCCGCTGGCCTGTGGCACAATGCTAAATTGAAACAGGATATGGTCAATTACCTCAACTATCCATAAATGTAATTGCTTTCCTCTGATCTGACTTTTTTTTTTTGTGTGTGTGTAACTGCATGACTGTCCATGGTCAAAACTGCTCTCTGCTGCACAATCTAATGGCCTAAGCAGATTTGGCTTTTTTAGTTTAGCTTGAGTGAGTTTGTTCTGAGCCAAATAAAGTAAAAATAGGACAGAGAGAGTGGATGGAGGAGGACAGTAAGAAAAGGCGAAGAGATGACAATGATAAGAATAGAAAAAGAGCCGTGGAATAAAGCAGAGTGATGCCTAGAGGAATGAAATACAAGGGCACAGAGGGTAGAACTACAGGGCACTGCTGTGGTTCAGGCTAAGAATACATGAGACAGTGACATAAGAGAGAGAGAGAGCGAGAGGGAGAGAGAGAGAGGGGGAGAGAGGGAGAGAGAGAGAGAGAGAGAGAAACTTGTATGTTTGCCAGTCAGTGTGAACCCTTGTATATGTCAGCTTGCTTGTGAACTTTGCACTTGTTGGGTATCTGTTTGGCAGAGAAAAGAGTGCTGACTTTGTTTACCAGGCACGGTGATGGTTGTCTGCCCTCCGTTGCTGTGGTCTTGTTATCCTTGGGGCATGTCTACGAGAGCCACATAATAAGATCTGAGCTCCGCTGGGTCAGAGCTTACAGAAATTGACTTTACTGCTGACTGATGTCAGCGGTGAATTCAGTGATGTGACCCAAAGCCCCCTGCTCTTGTTTCTCTGAAGAGTAAACTAACAGAAGCTCAGAAATGAGAGAATGATTAACCAAACTGCTTCATCTAATCTGCAGTTTTACAGCTTTTGCTGGCAGCTTTCTATCACTTGGGCATGTTTTGGCTTGTTTGCTTGATACGTGCCAAGGAATCAATAAATACAGGCACAGAGGAAGAAAGAAAGACATGGTGAGAGACTGAGAGATGGTGTTGGATGCTCTGCCATTTTTGTAACCTCTACTAGAGTTGTGAGTTGAGGTCAGGATGTTAAGTCAGACAGACAGGGCTGGACAGAGAGAAAGAGCTTGACAAAGATGAGGCTTGAGGGGCAGGGAAATGAACTCAGCATCCAGCACGGATTTAGTGAATTACAGGTCAAAAGATGTCTAGACATTTAGGTTCAAACTGAGTAAAATTTACTTGAAAGTTTTTAGAAATCTAGGTTACATTGACTGTTTCAACTGCTTTTAAAGGGGCTGTATGTGCTGAACGTTGTTGCTTGCAGGGAGCGGATGGTGGTATGACTTGTTTCTTACCTGCTGGAAGGGGTTGGAGAGAGTCTGGTTGCAGTAAAGGTAGTAATGAACAATATCTGTGGGATACACACACACACACACACACACACACACACACACACACAGGAGAAGAAGCTGATTACACACATCATCCATGTTTTTTCTTAACCTATTCAAACCTGATGAAACATGCATGCATGCAACTAAAACACAATTAATGTCACAGCCACAGCTTCTCATTAATGCAACATTAGTCTTATTATTCACACTGAAGCTCACCGGCACCGATGATACTCTTTGTCTGGCTTGTGAGGTACTTGTCAGGGGACACACAGAAATCACTTGTGCCCTGAAATAAAACAGGAGACGTGTAAGTGCAGTGAACAGACAACAAAGGCACAGCTGAAAAGAACGAGCAGTTCTTGAAACGGGGAGGTCAAAAACAGAAATTCAGAGGAGAAATGAACTGTAGTGTCAAATAATAAGTACTCTACCTGGCATTAATATTTCATTAACACTTTGAAAGTCCTTTTGACAATGCTGAATAACAAGGATGATCATCATCACTTTTTGACACAAGAAGGAAAATAAAGAGGACAGACTGCTCTTATAATCCACTTTAACACGTCTAGACAGGAATACTTTTCAGTTCTGTCACTCAAAACCTGCCTTGGCAAAATAACAAAAGTGAGGAGCGGCCGTATCCTCCGAACTGTGCTGTCTGAATGCTAAATGTCCCCTGGGCTCAGGACAAACACACTGCGTGTAGCTTAACCTTCTCTAGGGGGTACGCTAATGAGCCCCACACACAGACAGAGATAAAGCCAGCCGAGTTCCTCAGCAAACCCGAGACAGTTTGTTAGAAACAAGGGATATCAAGGAGCTCTGCAATTCAGTGTTAGAATTCTTGAAGGGGAAACAGTGATTCTCAGAGAACGCCGAGTTCTGACTTCCCGCTGTCTGTAATTAAGAGTTCTGTGAAGGGGTGCATTCATTATGCATGTATTTATTGTGCACTAAGGCACTAATTTAACTGTAGCCTACATGCACACGCACAAACAATTTGAAGATTTCCATGCATACAAACAAACATCTGCAGTCAGTCGAGCAAAAAAACATCTGACATACACACCTGTAAACACAGACCGTAGCTACACACAAAGACAAACAAATTCACTGTCTGCACACTCATGCACCACACTGGCATGCAGGTTTGTTGTTGTGGAGGTTGTCTGACATCATTAGAGCACAGCAACCACGCTCGTTCTCATTTAAAGTGGGACACAGCAGTCTGGATGCAGTGGCAAATACATTTTCGTGAATTCAACCCTTAGTCAGGGTGGAGGAGGTCGGCGAGAGCGAGGAGAGCATTTCAGATGATTTTCAGACATTTTCAGATGGTTGCAGTGTGTATGGGCTGTGTGACGGCTAAGGGGGCCACTGCTGCTGGCATGTTCTCGCCACTTACGAACAAGTTCCCTACAGATGTTCCAGTTCTTAAAGCCCCCAAAATAACTACATGAAAAATAAAATGGACGACTGGTGTTTATATAATATATCCAGTCAGGAATCTGAGTTTCATTATTACTGAAAAAACAGGAAAAGTAAAGCCATCAGAAATCAGAGCTCAACTCTTTCAAAAATAATTAAAAACACCCCAATATTAAGGCTGAAACAATGAGTCCATTAATCAGAAAATTCATTGCGGGTTAACTGGCTACACAGAAAAGGCCCAATGGATGTCAACCATACAGTCCAGTCAGGGTCAGCCTCGGCCACACACCATGCAAGGGACAGATAACATAACAGGTCGACCTAAAATGCCATGATTTTGTAATACACACAGAGAGCAAAGCAGTTTCTATAAAGCCATGTCATTCATCAAGTAAAGCTGAAGAGCAACAGTAGTAGTGGGAGTGAAATTTTCTATGGATATTTGAGGTCTCCAGATGATCATTTCCATAGATTTTGAAGACTCCTTGACCTTTATTTATTTTTCAAATCAAACTCTATGTCAAAATTTCCCCTTGACAAACACTTGGGACATGATGTATCATTGATGGCTGCGGATTCTCATGGTCCCCAAAGTGTGGATTGTTATATTTTTGGCGACCTCCTGACCTTACTCCTACATGCAACAATTTTCAGTTGTATACACACACAAAATGAAAATCAAATGGATAGATTAGCATGAAATTTCAAGAAATTCAGCCAAACTCTCAACATCTCAGCATTTTATGGTGGGTAACTACAGGCTGTGACATTTATGTTCCCTACAGAAGGAACCCCTTTTGATTTGATTTTGTGTTAACATTGCATGATTGTAGGAGTTTGAACTGTAAGTCTTGGTTTTCCTGAGTGTCACTGTTGTAGAATCAAAGGCCTGCATCAGTATTTCCACCGTCATAGACCACAGAGAGCAGAAAAGATACATTCAACTGGCAGATGTAAAAGGAATATAAAACTAACACTAATGTGAGTCTGATCGCACCTCCTGCTGCTTTCTATCCAGTGCTCATTATCTCCAACTTAAATTCACACATGTTAACAATCCTCTGCAGCCCCGAGTCACAACACAACATCCAACAACAAACCTGTGAAAAATAGCACACATGCCTGAGGCAGGTGAGTCAAACACCAGTGCTCATCCATCTCATATTCATTCTTTGAAATGTTTCCCTCTATTTTCACATATCACGTAAATTCTTCCCCTTTAGATCATTTAAGCATTTGTGGGGTTTTTTTATTATTATTATTTTTTTATTATTATTTCTTTTGCTGGGGGGCTATAATAGAGCAAAACACTGAAATTATTCACCTAGTATGATAAGCTTTAAAAGCTGCAATTGGATTCCTGCTGTCATAATCCTTGACTTTGAATCAAGTTATTCAGGCTTGTATAATGATGCTGACAAGGTGTGGGCTTGGGAATTTTGTTCTTTTGTCTGTCTATTTTTAGAGATAGGCTGTGACAGCAGAGATCAAAAGTGCGTGAGGTGACAGAAAGACAAACTAAGATCGGAAGAATTTGAGATTGGGCAGTGAGGAGGTGTTAATACCTTTTTAGATGACACTGCATGACTGTAAGGGCTCTTTCTAGCTTACTCAGATTGTATAAAGATGTGCAACAATTTTGAATGAAAAGGCTCCACTGAAATGCATTTTGTTACAAGAGCCAAATTTAAATGCATTTTATATTAATGTATTCATTAAAAAGGTGCATATTTGTACCTGAGACTGTGCAGTATGTGGAAAAACCTTTAACTAATGTGATGCTCAGACAGTCCCCTGCAGATGTTTTTACACCCTGCAGATGTCTATACACATGCATGTACAGTGTATATACATAAGCACATATGTAGCACAGTGTATAATCATCTCTTCTCCCCTACCCCCCACACACTCACAGACATTTTTCAAGTGCAGTGTGCGTGTAGTTAAAGCAATTCATCATCACTGTCAGGCGTGATAAGAATTGATCGCAGACCAGTTTATGCTGGTTTCTATTAGGTCAGACTGTTAGTCAGAGGAGAGGAAGTGAAGCAGCTCACCACAGCAGTGGCCAGGTCAGCTCCCAGTGACGTCCAGCTAAGGACCAGTGTCAGCACTCCAAACACCATCATCCTGGGGGGGGGCACAAAGAAACAGCAAGATAACTCAGTACAATTATAACTGAATCAAATGCAGGTTAACTGGACCAGGACTTGATGACTTTATCCAAATGAAGTAAAGCTTGACATCTGTCCAACTGAACACACAATGATTAATGATTTGCACCACTTGTCCCACTTTGCAGTAAGTTCTTTCCAATAGTGTGTATTGATTATAAGGCAACGCTATTCATTTCTTAAATCACACTGACAACTGGCACTTGGTACTGGAAGCAAAGAGTGTTTTTATTAACCATTTTGCTGAAAAAGACTCTAATGAAAGCAGTTAGAGTGAACCAAAATCATAAATGGTAGGACAGGCTTTCAGAAAATCTTAATGACGTGTTAAAAGACACTATAAAGTTCTGTAGAGCTGAGGAAAACAGTAAGTGAGAGGTAATGTGACCCAGTGTTAATATAAACATATCAGTTACAGCCACTTAAATTTGTTCTTTTCTTAAGACACAAGGAAGATATAACATGCTGTGACATGCAGGACAACATCTGTAATCTATATAAATGAGAAATGCATGGACGATGTCAAAACCAAAGCAAAAAAAGGGGAATTTTGCAGTTCACATAGTTATCAGCACTCCACAGTGGGAATACAGTGACGCAAATGGAATTATTTCCCATAACGGCCTCTGCTATTGAAAGGAAACAGCGAGAGCCCCGAGGGGTAGGAGTGGTGATCTCACTGGCTTGTCATCAAGCGGGAAAAGTCGGAGGTCATGTTTATTACTGTGGGAGTTGATTCTGCAGTTTCAACATACAGCTGCGGCAGCGTGGCTTTATGGACCGAGGAGCGAGCGGCAGGGCATATCCGCTCCGTTGGCTCACATTAGATTACAGCCCCCCCGGGTGGATGGCTGTTCCCACTCCCCTGAGGTTATAGAAATGTGGTTTTGTTTTACAGTGGGCTCCCTCCCTGATGATCTCATAGCATCAGAAAATGACATCAGAGACATGTGACAATAAAGGGGGAGAGACTGGAAGACTTGCAGGGGAGCAGTGGTGTGCCCGTCTGTGTGTGTTCAGTAAGATTGAAGATCAATACCCATTAAAGGATGAACACTCGTCCTATCACAGATCAGCTCTCACTTGGTAAAATAATCTCCAGGAAATCCAATAAGCTCCTGTTGATTTGACCACAATGGAACTTCAGATTTCCTCCTTTCAGCATGCCACCAGTGTTTAAATATAATTTGTGTATGCATGTCCAGGCTTAGCACCAGCCTGTTCATCCTTATAACATTCTCCAGCTCCACGGCGCTAATCCTATTCACAATGTGCTGAGAAGATACTGAGTGAGCTCCTACCACTGAGCTTACAAACCACCACTGCTGTCCTTTTCCCTCCACCTTCTTTCCATTTCTCACTTTCTGTATTCCCTCAGCCCATATCTTCTTTCTGCTTTCTGCCTCCCTCTTTATCAGTTTTTCACCCTTGTAGTCTCTCTTCCTCCTTCTCTCTGATACAAAGCCCTCACTGAGCCCTTACACTTAACGGGTAAAGAGAGAAGAAGGGGATAAAGGCCACAGAGAGTCGTTATCATGATTTAAAATCAAAAAACAGAAAAAGCTGCTCTACTGTCTTACAGTGTAATATCTCAGTACCCTTCTGAGAATCCTATACACCAATGCCATTTCCGTGCCTTGCTTTAACCCATTTTATGTGCTTCCTATATGTTTATTTTTTTATTTATGTTTCTGTGCAGCCATACATATGTCTGCAGCAGTGGGTCAGGATTGTCAAAGTGGTCCCAATAAAAATGTGAGAGATCATGAGATGATCAAAGAGATTATAACCAAAAGAACTTCATGTTTTTTTTGGACATTTCTCTAACTTGTGCTTTTTTTTCTTCTAAAATATTGAATACTTTCATTTCATCAGACTTCAGAAGAGTCAGAAAAAATCCTCCTAGGTTGAACTGGTCACAACTTATGTAAACACTAAGGCCGTAAGCAAAAAAGGTTGGGAACTACTGGCCTGTGTGTCTGCCAGGCAATGCCTATTTGACAGTTTGTTATTGTAGGATGTGCAATACCAGACTGTGTGAGCTCCTTTAAACAACTATGACACAGAGCACCCCCCCCCACCCTCCCACCTCAGTGCCAGCAGGTCACATCCAAACCAAGCAAGACTGTATTCAGCTTTGTGCTCTAGTGGGCAATGGGGGGTTCACTGAGCTACACACAATAGCAGCAAATTGGGTGTAAACCTGACGTAAAACACATCAAGTGAAAAAGTCACAGAGGCCAATGAGCAGGGCAGATGATGCTATAGCAAATGCGCTCACCAAGGATGAGGTCAAGTCACTCTGAATGAAATCAGTGTGGCAAGGAGATTTTCTTCTCAACTGAGAAAAACTGGAATATTTGGCTTTAAACTGCTATTAGTGACTAACTTAGAACACACCTCCTTATATTATGTTCACGTGTCCTGAACAAAATCATAACAATCTCACAGAATTTATTAGTTATAAAGATAACACTGAACACCTGGCCTTTACTGATTTAATGAGTTTTCCTCTCCCAAGCTGGCTGCCTCTTCTTTACATCACAATTATCAGTTGGTAATTAACTACATATGCATCCTAAAACTAACTGTATTTTTACACCTGTGATATCACTCTAGAGTTTTATGTAATCTCATCAAAGTTTGAATTTCTTGGTACGGAAGCTGCACTTTTAATAAATCATTAAACTACCAGCTTCTTACGTTCTCTCAAATCACCAACCTGCTGTGGCCTGGATTTGTAGCAGCTGCACTGTGGCTGTACCACCCCTGCAAACTCAAAGAATATCAAAGAACAATCTCCATACATATAGATTCTATACTTAGTCCACTGTGCTAATTTATATTGAACACAGTATATGAAAAACTACAAAGGCTCCAGTGCACTTCCCCTCATGGGGCTGGGTTAGACTGGCCAATTTGAACTGTCTCTGGCAACCTTTCTGAGTGTAAGACATGCTATTTCTTAGAGCCGTTGGGAGTTGGCTTAGTGTTGGATGGTATCCATTTGCATTTTGTTTCACCCCGTGTGAAAAGGCTTAGGCAACAAAAGCTTTGGTTAAAGTTAGGGAGAGATGCTTCCAGTCACTGTTGAAGTTTTCACCAAGGCCACAAAAGATAACCACAAAAAACATTAATCATGCCACATCATGTAGGAAGTAACGTACATGCGGCAGATGTGTTAATTAAAAACATTTCCTCATTATGTTGATAAAAAGGACATTGTTGCCTCGGTGGGATTCTGTCTAGACTCGTCGTCCTCTTGACTTCATCTTAATCACTTCATTCATCCGGTTTCAAATTAAAAGTAGTAGCTGCATATATTATAATAGTTTTATTGAGAGAGCAGATATTTGATCAGCAAGCTCAACTGCACGAGTGGAAAACTTGCTGAACTCAATGTCCATTTCCTCAGGCTTATAGCGTGTTACTGAGATGGTATTTTGGACATTCAAGGTTACCTTAACAGCTCTGACTTTCCGTGTAAAACTGTTTCATTACTTTCCACACAGAGCCTCTGTTATCACTTGCTTCCTCCGGGTAGTAAATATATATTTTTCTTTCTTTCCTTGTTAATCCTGTGATTTAGTTTTGTTGTAATTTAAGCAGATCCCACTCATTCGTCTTGTTTTTATAGCAATTCTTCTTGCTGTAGGTCCTTGCTCATGACAGCTCTAATGATTTCTGTCATCCAGGGAAATAATTTTCCTCTCTCCTTTACTTTCTTCTGCATGAGTGGCACACAATCATTGCGGCTCATAAAATGAAGCCTAAAATGGGCTTATGCTGTATTTACATCATAACATTTTAAGGTTCAGTTCACCCAGTAGTTGCTGTGTTATGTACTCAGGCTTTGAGATGTCAATTTCGGAGATTCGTGCCACCACCCGAATACAATGGATGTAGATGGAAATTTGTTTCCAGTGTTCAAATCATAAGAAAAAGCAAATGAAGAACTTAACAGCAACATTTCCCTCTAGAAACAGAAATAGTCTGGAAAGAAATCCACATAAAAACTGCTGATAGCAAGGTCTGTGGATATTGCTTTCTCTCTCACATATAGGCATGTCTCCTTGTCTAAGCTGTTAATGCGTGTCATGCTAACGCCAAGCCAGCCAGTTATGAGCACCAGAGAGGATCGGCAGGCCCCGAGAGTGTAATCTGCTCCTGAATGCCTCCAACCGCTTCCACACTACTGGAGGAGAGCATCCCTCGGGAGGGCAGACACTCTTGACACTGACTCATCTTGTGTGTGCAAACGGGGTTGTAGGGTGAAGTGGGTGGGGGGTGGGGGTGGGGGGTTGTGGCTAGTGAGGCACGTTTAGCATGGCCCACACCCTGAACTGACTGATTGAGAGAGACAGAGTGACGCTCAGCTGGATGAATGGAGGCTTGGGTGGATTTTCTGCTCTATGGAAGCTCCTTTACAGCAGGAAGAAAAAGCAGGGAAAAAAATCCCATTCCAGAGATGGATACACTTAGGTACGGACACTGTAAGGAGATTATTAAGTGTAGGTACTGCTTGTGAATATATACTGTATATACAGTATATGTATTATGATGTGTTTTTTTAATGTCATAATCCTGTCACACCAGCATCCTGTTAGCACTTACTGCCTGATTTTAAAAGGCCACAAAACTCTTCCTATCTAGACATTGTGCTATAATAATTATTTTTCTTACTGCATAATACTTTTTCTTCATATTTTGTTGTTTAAACATATACTGCATGTGCTTTTATTATTTATTTATCTTGTTTTCTTGTCACTTATAAAAGTTAAAATTAATAAAATATGAATTTGAAAAAAGCCCTAAAAATACAAAGCTAAATAATTCATCACATGCCATAAAAGACTGCAGAGATACAATACATTGGGTCTGATGTTGAATGTAATTCATGTCTGAAGCCACTTAAAGAGGGTCAAGTGTTAAGCTTGAATAACAATTTTCAGGAAGTTGTATTGTTGATAACATCAGATGGCTCCGCTCCCATCTCTCCACAGCTCTCCAATCCAATTTGTAGTGCAAAGCTAATGAGACGGCAACACTCTGAGCAAGTTCAACCCACCGCTGGCAACGCTAAAAGGCAAATGGTGAAATGTAACAAGGCTAGTAGGGCACTGTTTGTACAAGGACATGATCCAATACTTAGCTGCCTTCACAGCAATTTTCCGATGGGAGGAGAAGTAACTCCTGCCTCATGCTCCCTCTGTCTACAGCAGTTCATACTAATTCACCTCATTCTCTTGAATAAAAATGCTCTGGATAACAAGGTGAGAGGCTGTTGGTGGTATTAGCAACTCCAGTTAATTAAAGAAAATGGATTAATTTGAAGAGCATATACAGTACATTTGGCCTGGTTTTAGCCATGAGAATGTACAATTAACAGTCTAGCGGACAATTTGGAGAAATGAGCATTGTGTTACAATTTGCTTGTTCAGTATTGAAACATCTGGAGAGATAATGGAATCCTCCAGCCTTTGCTGCAGCACTATTGTGACTAAATCAAAATGACTGTATTTTGCTCTTATGATTGCTCCCATTAGCTCTGATCTACTCTGTCTGCTTATCTGCCAATCTACCCCTTCTCTCATCAGTCTGCCCCTGCCTCTTCAGTCTTTGCCCTTCCTTCCTGTTGTGTGGGATATGAAAAACAAAATCACATAAAAAAAACACAAAATGGGAGCAGATTGCTTCTTTTCACTGTAAACAAAAAGGCAGCTTGTGTCTTTGTAAATAACCTAGTTTTACAGGGCATATTAGACTCACGTGGTGAGCAGCCAGCGAGACTGCTTGGCCAGGCCCAGACAGGCCAGCAGGCAGATGATCAGGTCCAGGATGAGAAGCAGCAGGTAGGTGAGCCACCTGCAGACACAGACAGAGACAGAAAATTAAACTGCCGCTGATGAATGTCTGCCTTGGCAAGGAATAGGGAGCTGTCTGGTAAGTGCAACCTAGGTCTTACTTTTGGAGTCCCTGACATGATTCCCATTGGTAAAAACATTGTCTTCAAACACTGTATGTATCTGTAAGAATAAACTGCAAACATTAGCATGCCTGGCTAACTAGCTTAGCTGGGACAAGATAACATTGAATGGGAACCAGGATAACGTAGGCTGACCTGCTGTTTATCTGGTTTTGGGAAGTTTACACTCCCAAGATATCATTATGTCAAATCCATATTTCTAGTAAACATTTCAACAATAAGTCATGAATCTAACCTCTGTGTTTCTTGTCCAAGTATGTTTTTCTTTAGTCAGCAACAAAATTGGATTATTTTATTCATTAATGACCAATGCTGGTTTTATACATTGATTATTGGCTGGAAAGGATGCTCAAATCTTTCTGGGCACAAGTACCATTAGCTTAAGTCTTTCGGCATTAATGTTACAGCCATCAAGTGCATATTTAAGACTGTTTACATGGTTCTCTTTTCAAAACCAGTTGGCCAGAAGCATGAAAATGTCAGCTGGAGACGGAGTGTTATGCCAACTCACGGAGTGAGAGTGTTAATTAGCTAGCTTGCTAATGCTAACAGAGCTAGCTAGCAAGAAGAATCTGTTACAAATAATTGTTATTTCAACTGAAAAAATAGTGGTCAACCACTAGATGTGATAGGCTTGTTTATTTTGGTGTATAATCAAATACCCACTGTTTGTTGGGTGGTAAATATGCCCCGTTTATCACTGTAATTTACATTATATGCTAAGCTGTAACAGAAAGGCGAAGCAACAGTACATTGTAAAAACTTTCTAGAAATTTTAAAGCACTTGCCTTTTTAAAAAAACAAGCAGAAGCCAGACACCAAAAGGTGAGTGTGTCCCACTTATTTTCACCTCAACAGGCACATGCAATAGCTGTCATCTCAGGTGTGCATGAGTGTGTGTTCATGCTCGAGGGTATACTACTGTCCAGTATTGCCCTCCTTAGTGTATCCATCTGTTATGTAGTCAGTTTGCGACTGGACACATAGGCCCTGTCCAGATGGTTAATAATGAATGGACTTGAATCCATATGGCTGAATGTTTTATGCTGTGTAAAAACTAACAGGAAGGGCAGTTATATCACCTTTTCACCCTGAACTAGGCTATCTATATAGCTAATTAATGTCACCTCATTTTTTCTTTCCTCTCCTCAGTGTTCATCTTCACCTCTTTTCCCGTCATTCCTCCTGCACCTATCACTCCTACATCACTTGTCTTGTTAGCTTTTTAATTATTATTTTTACTTCCTATAAATATGTCCCCATCGCTCTACCAAATCCTTCCCACATCTCTGCCATCTCTCATGCTCTCCCCTATCTTTCCCTTTATTCTTCCTTTTCTCATCCACTCTCTTTAATCTCTTGCCTCTCTCTCTCTCTCTCTCTCTCTCTCTCTCTATCCCTTTCAACCCCTTCTCTCTCCCTTGCCCCTCTCTCCCTCGCCACCACCTCCTCGCTATTTCTTTCCCGTTTCATCTTTTCCCCTCTTGGCAGGGTACAGTACAAGAAGCTGGGGCATCAACATGCACATGGAGGCTCCTGGGTGACACTGCCACCATGTTTGTCTCTGTTATCTTAATCTAATTAGAGTGAGTACAGCATACAGACGTGAGGATGGGAGGGGTTACATGAATGTATAATAGAAAAGCACTTTTCTTCACATAATTGTGTTGGATAGCTGAGTGCCAGCTTCAATTTAAAAGGTTGATAATAACAACCTGAAAAAAAAAAAAAAAACTCCCTCATGGAGAGCTAAGAGGTCACTGGCATTTACATATTAGCCTCCGTGTAAATCTGTAAGAGTTAGTTAAATATTAGGGAAGCAGATGTTTGCCAACCTTGGGCTCCAACATCAGGTTGAAGAATGGCCTCTTTTCCACCCAAGGTAAATTTCTAGCAGCAAGATGTGACTCTTTTGTTAAATTTCACCTGTCTTGGCAGCCTAAATCACAAAGTAGGGGTATAATACAATTCTTGCAACCCTGAATTGAGACAAAGGATCTGTTTGACCAAATGACATTTTCTTGTTGGGTAACAAATTTAGACTTACGATATGCATTATGGAACAATTCCTGGAATGAATGAATGGTCTCTATTAGACCTCTGCCATTTTATGACTCATTAAAATAACATGACAAACACTGTGTGCAAGCTTGAAGAGTAAACAAAATATTTCTGGATGAGTACACTGAAGATAGACAGCCAGACATTTTAAACTGTTAATGGACTAATTACCACTGCCTCACCCCAACAAATTGTTTGTGTGTGTGTGTTTCGGGAGTGTGTGTTTGCACGCGTTTGATTGGACTTATCAGAGTCTAAATGTTGTTGTCTCAGTGCTGGCTGTCTGCTCTCGGTCTGCCCACTCTATTAGTGTGACGCTATGTGGTGTATTGAATTATCGGAAAAGCAGAGGAGTCACATTGCAGATCAATACAAGCACACAAGCCCGTCTGTTCCTGCAGAGTCCACAGAAATAACCACTGAACCCACACAAGGACAAAAAAAATGGTCATTGGTCTGTTTCTGCTCTAAGATGATAAGACTATGAGTTGAACAGTAATGTGACACAGCCTGGGATAACACAAAAGTTCTTACATTCTGTCGCTGTCAAGACTACTGCACTGTATCATTAAGATCTATGCAGCACAATGTTGATGCAATGATTGCTAATGATTTAATAGCATGCTTCTATTTTCATCCCACAGAACAATGTCAGTAAAGGACTTTTTATTCACACAAGTGGGCGATTCACACATGCAACCACATTATTGCATCTCATCCACTAAATATCATGTGATATATTCAGGTCATAACATGCAGAATGAAACAACCTACACATGAATTATATATTTGGCTGCATGTTCAACTGACAAATTGCTCAGTAATTGCATTTATAAAAAGAGGCATGATATTATAAGCTTAAATGTATTGTGCATCTTTAAGAGGCAGATATATCTTTATTTTAAGCGTAAGTATAATGAATGATGATATGTCACTCCTCCCTAATCACACAGTCCCTTCCCTCATGCTTAGATGTCTTCTCAAAAATAAACACCATGTATGAAGAAGCAACTTGTTCCCAAGACATTTACAACTATATTTATAAAACTGTTCTCTACTAATTTGCATTTCAGAAATGCATTTGTGCATTTTTGCCTCCCACTAAATTTTGTTTGCACTATACCCTTGAAACAGTAAACAACATTTTAAGCTTTCGATAAAATCCATTTGGATGGGTGCCATTTTTTTGCTGGTTTTCTCTTCCCGTTGAGCTAGAACCGTGTACATCTGGAGCATTGTGAGAGAACAGAGCCCCTGGCCACCCTGCACTGTACAAGCCATACGCATGTATTTCTCTGCTCCTCACCTGTAGTACTCTATGTTTGCCGTTTGATCAGCGATGGATGCCAGGTCCACTTTAGCCTCCTCCCAGTCAGGCAGGCCCAGCAGCTGTTTGATCACGTTGTCAGCCATCTGCTGCATGAACTGCAGCGTCTGCACGTAGTCGCCCCGTGTGGCGAAGATCTCATCCAGCCTTGCGAGGTGCTGATGCAAGCCACTCCTCATGCTGCCCATGGTACCAGTCACCTGTAGGGCACAAGAGGAAAGGAAGGGGGTGAGATGAAAGATACAGCAGTGCTGCACGGAGGAGGAATACCAAGCAACGGTGAGAGTATAGAAATATGCATAGACTGAAATGAAATCAGAATGAAACAAAAACTTCTTCCTCCAAAACAAACACCACTGAGCAAGAAGCTCAAAATCATGAACATCTTATTAACTACATGTCATGCTGGTGGTCTTGCCATCTCATAGAAATATCATCACCAGTTTTTTTTACTGTTTCTTTACATTCATTTATTGTTTGTTTCCTGGTTATGATGCTTGGTTCTGAACATTTGTGAATTGTTTCATCACAGAGGGGAAAGATGTCTAAATATAGAAGTTTTCTGTTGCTTGAAGCGAGGCATTCAACCAACCAGTCAACTGCTGCTGCTCTTGTGGAGATGTTCAGTGGTTACATTGGAAGAGTCCTGGGGAAACAGCCACGTTAGTGTGTGTGACTGTGCGTGTGTGTGTGTGTGTGTGTGCCTATGCTGCTTTTCCAGGCTGCTGTTATGTGTTACAATGTGCTGTTTAGCCAAGTAATCACCGGCAAAATCAGCATCAAAGTCAACCTTCATCTTTATGTGTGTATTGTTGTAAACTGAAAGAAGTTCTCTTCAGCATGTGTGACCTTCCACAACATGTACAACATCACAGACAACATCAAATGAAGCAGAAGAAAAGCTCAATATGCAAAATGAATGTACTTTGTGTTTATTTAATTATTATTTAATTTGAATTACAGTAGCAATGGTTAACATGCTAACAGGCTACACTGAGATGGTAAACATGGCAAACATTATACCTGCTTAACATCAGCATGTTAGCAATGTCATTGTGAGCATGTTAGCATGCTGAAGTCCGCATTTAGCTCAGCGCGCTACAGCTAAGCTGTAGACTCTTATTCTTGTTAAATGAAAACCCATTCATTCAATATATAATCCTAATGCATCAATGAATGATAGATAACATAGCTGATTATTGAGTACCATTCTGGTACCTGTAAGGTAACTGTTCTGCAAAGCTACCAACAGATCCTGGTCTGAAAAGATGATAATGTTCTACTAAAATAATTATGTTTTGACAGACTTTTCTTTGTGCTGAGCACAAGCACTGAATTTTGCTCATGTGTTGAGCCTTCAACACTTTTACTCTGAAAACGTTTCTCAAGAAAAAAAGAAAGAAAAGGAAAGATTAGCCTAAACATGAGGCTGCCGACCAGCAGCACAACCAGAGAAAAGGGACAGTGTGGGCGAGAGCAGGGATAGTAAGTGTGGGTGTCGGTGAAGAGGTCCATTTTAAGTAAACAGTTCAGCTTGGAAAACAGCCAAAACTAGAGAGGCTAGAGGTGAAATAGTAGGAGTGGAGTTTTGTTTTCCACAACAGCTGTTGTTGTTTGTCAGACTTTTTCTCCATATTGATTACTCACTAATGAGACTGATGGTTTGTTAACCTGTTTAAGCCATGAAATCATAAAGCTAATCCAAGTGACACTTTAAGGCAGAGAGCAAACAAAGACAAATTCACTCATTTATTTTGATACATACGATTTTTACCTTGTCAGCCAAACACAAGACCACATTATACGATATGTGTGGAGTGAACATCTCTTGCACAGACGCTAACCATTTTCCTTGGTTTAATTACTCTGTACTTTGCTTAAAGGGAGAAGTTGTTTACAGGGACAGACATCCTGCTATTTGATAATTAAAAAGGGTAATAAATGCTCTCATTCAGCTCTGGGTACTTGGCATTCACAAGAGAGACAACTCATATTGTTAGTGCATTTGTCAGGGACAGGGGCTTTTGCTGAAGCTTAGACGTGGAGAGGTTGGGTGGAAGTAATTAGTTGGGTTTGCATTCAAAGTGCAGCCCACACTAGACAGCCTATGGAAAAACTGAGGGAAGGAGAAGAGCTTAAAAAAAGAGGAAAGAGACAGAAAAACCCTGCACAACTGACTGAGCATTGTCTGCTACACCTAGAAAAAAACAGGTTTTCACAGTCCATTCATTGTAGCACTCACTCTTAAAAGCCAATTTTTCCTCCAAGAAGTGAAAGACATTTAGATATTTTCACAGACAAATGTTTTTAATAGAATGACTTGAATTGAGGTATTTTTGTTGTTCAAGTGGAATGATTTTCCTTATTGTGTGCTGTGACAGTAATCCCAGATATAAAAGGAAACACAGTCAAATTGATTGTTTTTAAATTAAAGATAAATTAAAGGTAGACAAAAAACAGAAAATCTGACATATTAGGCATATTCGGCAGCTCTTGATCTTGGCTTCCTTGTCTGTGTATTCTATTCTGTTACTTGAATAAAAAACTCACATATAATATAGCTGAAAAATAAACAATATAAATATTTGGAAATAAATGATCTTATAACAAAAAGAAAGAAATCACTCCTATTCAATATTTTGAATAATAAAATCATTTATATTTCATATTTAAAGCCACTATGTATAGAATTTTAAAAATTCCCTCTGCTGCCCCCAGTGACAGTATCAAGGAAATACAGTGAGATTATTATAGACTACTCCAAAACTGGGATTTGGCTCATTTTTAATTAAAACCTTTCATCATCATAATAATTTGATACATATTATAGTCACATGAAAGTCTAATACATAATGACTTTAATATTTTAAATAACAAAAAAAGAACCATGTGTTCTGTAGTTTGTTATCTGATCACTCATCGATACAGCCTCCTCCTCAGACTGAGCAGATGAAATCTCAGATGAGAAATGAAGGCATGTATCTGATCCTCACCCCCTGCGTGAGAATCTTATCTGAAACGCTTGGGGAGACAGCCAATCCGGCTAATCTCTCCTTCGTCTTGGTCTGATCCTCGCCGTTTAAGTGATCCGCACCGATCAAGAAGATATTATTCCCAGTCCCAGTCTTTTCTGTCTTTATCTCAGTCTGATGTTTTGAGGGCACAGAGAGGCATTCTCTGCCTCACTTCCTTTCTAAACAAACAATTTGCTGCAGAATCTGTTTGGCGCAAAGCTATTTTACTGAGGTATATTCATTTCTGCATGCTGGAGGGTAAACAACAAACAAAAAACCCCCTGATAAATGACGTAACAGTGACAAATGACAGGTGGCTTTGGGCTGGAAAACTGATAATGTGCTGTCAAATATCAAATGTATATTGTGGCTTGAGGAAAGAAAAGAAATAGGCATCAATGGGCATTATGTAAAGGTTTTCATTTACATGAGTGTTTATTCATTTGGAAGCCTTTAAGCAGTGTTTGGGGGAGGTATGTTCATGTAGTCTCATATCCTTTTCCTTTGCCTCATTGGTTCTACTGTCAAATGATGAAATCTGACAGAAAACCTTGGTATTTATCAGTTCCATTTTTCACATAGGCTTAAACCCTTTATGACCCATTATTCTTGAATTATACATGGAAAACAACTGTATTACTGTTATTACTTAATAATAATATCACACCATTTTTTCATCTGAGAGTTCATATCACAGGATCAAGGCTGCGAAAAGACTCTTTGTTGAAGTGTCTGTGTGTGGGTCTTGCCCACAACTTCACAATACCGCCTCTCAGACTCTACAGAATATAAATTCCACTTCCTTCCACTAGAACCGGGTCTCTATCTTTAAGCCTGTTGGGACTGGTACGCGGCCTCTGAGGAAATGATGCTTCAGAGATGACTATGGGAGCATGAAACAGAAAGCGGCTTTAAAAGAACATTTTTAATTTCAAGACACAAAACCTCCCAGAGAATGTCTGTCTCTGAACTGACACAGAAAATTGCTTGTTTTCATGTGGGTTTTTCTGTGTTGTGAATCATACTTTAAAGTTTGGTGCCAGATGAAGACTGATGAAAACAGATTTAATGAATTTTTGCTTCTTGGATCTTTTGCTGTGTTCAAAGTTTTCCTTTTGATAAGCTTTGGCTCACAAAAAGGGCCTAACTTGGGATCTGTTATTCAGTTTGTAAATGACCAACAATTCCTCACAACTCTCGCATCATGCCTGCCACTGACTTCTCAGTCTATCAACTAATTTGTTCTCATTTTAGCTGCTGAGCAATCCTCCAAGAATCCTTTCCAATATATCCTGTACTTGTCCCATAATTGCTTGATAAATGAGGGCCAATGAGCGTATTTGTTAAAGTCAAACAGAAGTTAAGATCCTTTTTTTCCTGCTCTAACTCACTGTCTCTGCTTGATAGTGGAGGGGCTTTCTTCAATTAAAATTGAATGTGGGAGCTAGAGCGTGAAATGGAACATGGGTTTGAAATGCCTCGGCAGCTCGGTCACCTCAAAGATAGAGACTATCTTCACCGCTGGGTAACGAAGCTCAGCAGAACATCTCTTTAAAAATATATTCATTCCTTCCTCCTTTTTTTCCTCTCAGATACTTGATGACCACAGAGCTCTTAAAAGGTTGTTCTGCAGAGGGGTTTACAGACGTTCATGGGTTTGTTGATGAAACATTGAGCAGGGCATTAAATCAAGGCTTTTGGAAAACTGACGGCCCACATAGTAAAGACTGTTGTCCAAATGAAGGACGTGAGACACTAAAAAACAGTCAGCTATCTGTACTGTGATACACGACCATGATGAAAGCAGTTCAACAACCCTATCACTGTCTGTGGTTTAGCTCTTAAGAGAGCAAGAGTTCACAAGAGGAAGGGGATCTGAGCAGAGAGTGGTTTGGCTGCAGGGATGACCTCTGGCCCAGCGTCAATACTTTCCCTTTAACTTTACTAGGCTGCCCATCCAGCCTTGCAAGACTAAGGAAGTGTCCATTATTCATATCTGAACTGGATCTCACACCCGCCTGCACACCTATTAAAAAACACCTCCGGATGTCAAAGAGATTTTTACATTTGCACCCAGAGATTGCAGCCATTGGATGAGTGCCGTAATGGCCTGAATATAAGATGATATTTTTTCTGGAAATTAGCATGAAAAAGTGAGGGTTGTCTTATATTCAAGGACGAGACAATTATGTGTTCAGAACATCAGATATTCTTTCTCAATGGAGAGAGCACTCCGTCTTCTACTGAGGGTTTTTTGTGGGGGTTGTTTTATAATAAAGGTCATCCTATATTCGGGCCAATATGGCACTGTCCACTTCCTAAATAACTGAGGAAAAGATTGTGCCTCCTCTCCTTGAGTGAAACAAATTTCTCTCTTCACCAGATTCCGTAACTACCACAAATTGTGGGGTACAGATGATCATGCCCCGGCCTGCTCTCTGTCTAGCTGTAGTTGTGTATCTAATGCAGAAAGTGGGGAAATGATGAGAAGAGTCACATCCTTACATCTCCCAATTTTCCGTCACTTATCCTGGTCTGGTTCATGGTTGCAAGATAGTCCAGATGTCCTTTTCCACAGACACATCTTCTTCCCGAGATATCTCCCAAATATCTCCCAAAGGAGTTGCAAGAAACTCATTCATATCTAAGGCTTTATACCTGTGTCTATGTGCACAGACTCGTCAATAATGTAAATATACATGAGCATCCATGTGAGGACCTTTTCAGTAACACACATCTAGCCATAAGCCATTTCTACTGCAAAGCTAAAAGTCCCACATATAGCAACAAAACAAGGCAGACCATCCCATCATTGCTCCTATCACAAAGTAAATAAAAAAGTAAACTCAGTTCTCACACTCTATTTTACCCAGTCTCATGAATAATACCCCCAAGGCCCCAGGAAACTTGAACTCCTTTGAGAATGAGTTCAAATTTCTCCGATTTTTTTTTTTCTGGACAAAAAAACAGAGTCAGGCTGTGAACATGCACATAGCACAGTGCTTAGGACTTTCGCCTCAGATCAAGAGCATCTGAACTCTACCTGAACAACTGGGGCAGTCTGAGTAGAGTTTGAATATTCTCTCTGTGTTTGTGTGAGACCCCCCCCCCCCCCCCCCCACCAAACACAACCAGATTAAATATCAGGAACCTATACAAAGAGTAATGGGAAGGTTTATTGGTTTTTTGATTCATAATCTTGCCCTGACAATATGAATGGCTTATTATTTTGTATTATTACAAAAAGCTTATTATTAGAATGGTGTGGAAATATGTGTGTTTGTAATTATGTGGTGGGCCAACATCCAAACCGTGTTTGGATGCTGGCCAAATGCTCATTGACTGACCCAGACGTCGACCCGGTCCACCGGGTAACTGCTGGCTAACAAAACCTCTCGCAACACCCATCTCCAAACAATAGAGTTATTATTAGTGTGGCTAAACACTTCAAATGTCACATCAGTCCCATTACAGCATAGACAAAGCATCTCAGCTGGCCAGTGTCCAGATTTAACAGCCCTGTTGATGGTTTTTTTTGCATCAATGAAAGTAATGTCTCCAAAACGCACCTCTCTCAGTGTGCAAGTGCTTTGTGAGTGTGTGTGAATGTGTGTGTTCATAAACACATCATAAGCATATATTCCAGACCGTAACTAATCAAGGTCTCAACAGTAGCCGAGAAAAAAGCCCCTCCTGATAATAGGTCTAACTTCCTTCCTTTCCTCTCTTACACACCGAGTCTTTGGAAGCTAACTCACTTCTAAACTCTCTTGGAGCGGGGCTAAAAGGCATTTGTGTGGGCCAGAGGGCAGTGAAGCCGTCATTGTCAATGATTTCAATACCAATTTCAATCCCGACTCTGCCAATCAGACGGGCTAGCACTGCCGCTTCTTCTTCCCCATCAAAGGGCTTTGTCTCCTGGGCTCATGGTTGATTAGGTGGGGGGAGACTGGGAACTGTGTGTGGCACACTGGGCTCTTTGTCCTACTCAAGAACTAGACTCCTTAACAGTCTATAGCTGCTTGCAATGAACTCACTCATGCACACACACACACACACACACATGCACTCAGGCAAGCAAACTCACACGCATAAGATGCTAAAATAAAGGCCGCCATGTCCAATTAAGTGTTTGCACGAGTTCACGCATCCCAGAGGAGCACACCGACAAGCTTTCACCGAAGCTACATGTTAATGATTTCTCTCCTCTTGCAGGTGTGACTTTGAGAAATGAACGTGGCAAAGTGTTTTAAAAGATTAATAGACAATCAGTGAACATCAATTCACACATTCTAGAAATTACAGAGATATATCTATGCCCCTGGATTAAGTTAACAGATATTTAACATTTGGTTATGTTGATGAAATAAGTAAATCAAAAAGCTAACATATTTATGATCCATGTAGTTGGTTAATGCACATCACGTGAGAACTAATCCCAACGGACAATCTAAAGAAGCTCTACTGATCTTCCAACATTAGTAGTCGCAGCGTTCTTACATGTTTCCAGTTTAAATCATTTATAAGTGCAACACGTTTTCCCTTATCATCAGTGTAGGAAGTTCTAAAATGCCACAAAATAGTGCTGTAGCGAGTGTGTTGTGAGCTCCATACAGCCTCTCAGCAAAGTGTTTATTACTGAGGCCATGTTGAGTCACCGCGCTGAGTGGCTCACATACCACCACATTAATCTCCATTAACACAGATGGAGACTTAATCCCTACTCTTCGACAGCAAGTCACCCAGGGTCTCTGCCTGCACTGACACCATTGCAGGATCGTTGCTGGTGGCACGCCGCCAAAGCGACAACACACAGATAATATTTACGAACATTAGGTTTGCAATCACGAACCTATCATATGAAATAGGATATATTATAGGATATTGTTGGTCATAAAAAATGCCGTTCGTCACATTAAAATGAAAAGATTATGGTGTCATGTTGTTGCTTTCTTAAATCTAGCACGTGTGACCACCAGAGCTGTTTCGGGTCTTTTCAGGCAAGTCAGTCTACACAAGTCTCAAGTCATGTATCAAATCAATCTACACAAGTCTCAAGTCATGTATCAAATCAATCTACACAAGTCTCAGGTCAATTTACACAAGTCTCAATCAGTTTTAACATGTCTCAAGTCTCAAGTTAAGTTACAGAAGTTTTAAGTTAATCCATACAAGACTCAAGTCAGACTGTGCAGGTCTCAATTCAGTCATTTAGAGTCAAGTCTCATAGCAAACTGCCAAGTACACTAATCATGTTGACAGGTAAATAACTTTAACAATACCCTAAAATAACTTTAAAAAAAAAACATTTGGTGGGGATAAAATCCAGAGGCAGAAAATATCAAACTCTTTTAACTTGTTTGACTCTTGACTGAAATAAGAAAAAAAAAAGCCTTGTCATTAGTGTGAAAATTGCAACTACATTTGGGCGTCTGCGTGATGAGAAGAGAAGTGAGACGGATAAAAATAGAAAAGGATCATGCACATGTACTGAGCTAAAGTGAGCACAAGACAGACACAGGGCGATTCTTTGTTTCTACTGAGGCCACAGTGGTTGAGAGAAGGTGGAGCAGGGGAGGGTGACAGTGTGTGTGTGTGTGTGTATGTGTATGTGTGTGTGTGTGTGTGTGTGTGTGAGTTGTCTGTCTGGGAGGAAGAGTTTTTGTGTGGAGAGGCTGTCACTTTGTGTGTAGTGGTAAAAAGCCATAAAAAGACCATAAAAACATTTAAAGGCATACTAAACTAAGTCCTCTGGGCTGCCTTCCTCTCGTGTGTGTGTGTGTGTTTGTGTGTGTCTCTATGGGTGTGTATGCAACATTTCTGAAGCCTTCACTCCGAGCAATTTGTTTCTAGCTGGATGGCTCTCTCATCTGTAAACTGCATGTGTTGTGAAATAGCACAAACTGAGCTGAATGCTTTCGGGTTGTTTTCCCAAACTAAAAACATGATGTGACACTGATGTGAAGGGGTCTGTGTTTTACCTACCAGACTGTCCACCCCGCCCAGCGTGTGATTGGCGTTGTACAGGGAGTAGGTCAACTGGTACACACCATCATTGGTCTCACTGTTGCCATAGAAACCCACACCGACTGCGACGCTGCAGAGAGAAGAAGCATGGAGGGACAGGTGAGCCTTTGATAAATTAATGAGAGGAGCAGAGTACAGCAGCAGCGCTGCTTGGCTTGTAAATCCCGTATGTCCAAGGTGATGTCCTTTTCAGTCACTGAAATCAAAGTTTGTCAGCTTTAAATCAATCACTTGGATCCTTGCTGAATTAAAACATTAATGCATAACAACCTGAAAATACTGATTTTCTCTCTGTTCTAAAACACTGTGCGTTCCTGCAGCGGAAAACTACCTGCAAGGAGTGTGGCACAACAGCAAACAGCACACACACAACATTTTATGAATATTTCATGCCTTCCTTTTCACCCTGGCATTTGGGCATTATCATAAAGCAGTATCATCAATTTCCCCATCAACCCTGACTTTTGGAAAAAAATAAAAGACAGGAAAAAAACACAAAGGTAATGAGGCACTTTGGGACAATCTCTGAAAGGAGATAGAACTGTTAGTGTGCATATTTTCTCCATTCAATAGCTATTGTCAAGGTAAACACATTCATCCAAACAACATGAGTGACTGTGCATTGGAAAGTCGTGTGTGTGTGTGTGTCTCAGGGGAGAATCTTGACTTCACACACAGTTATGGTTGTGGGAGAGGTGATATCAGATTCATCCAGTGTGCACTGCTTCCATAAAATGTGTTTGTGCCCCACATTTAACCACTGTGTTCAACTTAAAGACTTACTGACACTGTATCCTGCGTGCAGCAAACCTAGTTTTGATGGACATGTTTATACAAACCTCAAAACAGAGCAGTTTACTATAGCAGGCAAAGTAAATATACTGTATCTATAGAGCACTGCAGCTGCAAGAAACTGTTTGGATTTCGGTGTTCATTTATGTAAACATCAGTCTTTGAACCAGAAATTACACAATGTAGGGTTTTGGAATATGTGTGCATAGATTCAAATTGTTTTTTACAGATCCAGTCATCCAAAGATTCCATTTGTTCAGCTGGAGCATCAGCACAAACAAAATAACCACCAACATAAATACAAACTCTTAAGTAGTCTCTCTGAGCTTTGGTTCTCCCCAAAGTGCTGTCATATTGTGCTGCAATAAATGGATTTCGAAAGCAGCTACACAATCTCTCTCTCTACATAAATGCCGCAGATAGATCTGATGTAGCAACATAATCTCTCACTGCATACTCTAAAGGCACCAGAATCTTCTGCAAACACAATGATGCTAATGGTGCATTAGCACGTCCAGCTCGTGTAAAGAAATGAAGGTCACAGGTCACACCGGTATCCTAATGTGGTAAAATGCCTGGGTTTTCCACAGTATTTTATAGTTAAGACAACCTGCCTCACCTGAGATAAAGAGCACTTCTGCTAATGCCAAGGAAATGGTTTCCCTTTCATGAAATAAAACATTAATCTTCAGGAGAATGAGTCACTAAATGACACAGCTTGTGTTTAAACCATCAAAAGGTAACTGAATTTATCATAAGATGAGAGACAGTCACTATCTCTCAGACTCAGGAGATGACAAAGCTTAAAACCTCTGCTCTGCGTTACACTCTGAGTCACCATTTCAGTAGTACACCTAGCTCAACTGGTGAAATCAAATACAACAGCCCTGCAGTAAATCCTACTTTTATGAAGTATTTAACGTTCAGAAGTGTTGATTCAGCTATTCATGGGTGACAAAGTGAAGGCAACACCAGTGTAAAGTGTCGGGCCACCATGCCTCTGCCTCCAGAACAGCTTCAGTGATCCTTGTCATAGATTTTTCCAAGCCTCTGAACTCTGCTGGAGACAGACAGAGTTGTCGTGTTTGTGTGTCTTGGGGGGGACATCTCAGAGACTTCACACACAGTTAAGGTTGTAGGGGATGTGATGTAAAATTAATTCAGAGTGTGCACTCCTTCCATAAAATGTTTTTGTGCCCCTCATTTAACCTCCAACTCAAAAACTGACTCGCTTCTTTTGCTAAAATGAATCCAATAATCCAAACAAGCTGGTCTAACATCTCCAGAGGGTGTTCAACTAAATTTAGATAGAGATCTGATGACTTTCAAGGCCATAGCATACAATCACATCATTCTCATACTCATTTGCGTGAATTGTTTCTCTGCTAATTTATTCACATTTTTACATTAATGTATCACTAATGTATCAGCTGTGTATGGTTTCTTTAGAAGTTGTAGTCTGTGGCTGTGGAATTATATTGCATTATATTGAAAGGTGTTTCTAATATTGTCCAGTCCGTTTCAATATGACACAATACAGTTCAACAACCTCAGAGATGAATCAATACATTGGATTCACAGTGACTAAATATAAGCTTCATTATTGCAGAGCTGTTATATAAGATTACTTGGGCTGTAGCTACCTCATAAACTGGCACCTCAGTTTTGATTCAGAACTCACTACATTATCTGATAATCAATGTCAGTTAATATTAAACAGGGAGGAACAGTGCTCAGCTAGGACCCATTTCTCTCCCTGGAGATGAGCAGATATAGTATATGACCATTTGACTTGATTATTTATAATGAATCAATATTTTATGACCTCATTAATTCTACAGGGGTTTATGAGTATGGCTTCCTCTTCACTTATCTAATAAACCATAAACTCAAGACTGTCGGCCTGTAAAGAAAAAAACCCCATAAGAACCCATAAATCATCAGTGCAAGCAGCTTATTACGACTCACTTATGACTTCCTGTTGGGCAACCTATAGCGGCTGTCATAATTATGAGGGGAACAAAGGATCATTTAAGTGACATATTGAGGGTTGGGGTGGAGGGATGGGTCGACAAAACACAGGGACTTTCACACAGGAGACTGCTGTTCCCATGTGAAACTGAACTCATCATCTCTTTTACCCACGATCGTTAGATGATAATGATAATTATATACCAAAGGACTTATTTTACCCCAAACCGTGGTCGTTTTCCAAACCTAACCAGGTAGTTTTTGTATCTAAACCGTCATCATTACCATGACGACACAAGTCTAACTACAGGTACTGCTGGTATGCTCCTATGGATGGTATCCATAGGTGGTATCTGAGGCTAGGGCAAGCGACCAATTACATTTATTATGTATCCAATACTAACACCACCACTGTTTCTCCATTTATATATTAATGTTAATTTTAGCTAACTACTGTATTTAGCTGCTTTTAGCTAACTATTCTCAACTGTTTATCCTTTACTGTTAGCTATCCATATTAACCATGTATTCCTTACTCTTAGCTAACTGTTTGAGCTATTTATCCAATACCTTTATTATTAGTGTCTTTAGCTATTTTAAACACTTATTCATCGTGTTAAGCTAACTTCAACACAACTTAATTCAAATTGTGATTTCTACTTTTTTCAAATTAGTCAAGTTACTCCACAATCTTCTGTTTCCTCAAGCAACTGCAAAAGTAATTCTGGGGTAAAGAGCCCTGCTTGGGAATCACTGAATAAACCGCCACTGTCCCATCACAAAATGTGCTCCAGATGAAGGCCGCTAGGGGCAAATTCAGGCCAGTGCCAAAGGGAAGATGAGCAGGAGTCAGCCTAATTGAGACTTGGAGCAGTTGCTCAACCTTGTGCCTCCCATCAAATCCTCCCCGATGCCCGGATGGGCATACAGGAAAGAGAGACTGTAACCACGGTCAACGGATGCCTCCTGCAACATTTGCCTGGAGTCGCTGAAGTCTGGCAGAGCTAGCTGTGCGCAGCTCTATGAGGCAGTTGGGGCAGAACAAGCGGGGCTATTTTCCTGATTAGTACAACAAGGATAGAGTCCGTCACCCAAACCCCTGCAGGTAAACCTCTCACTCAGCAGGTTATAATTGCAACCCTAGGGAGAGAGTTAAGGAAGAAACGGAGGAGGGAAAATACTGTACATCAAAGACAGAGAAGGCATGAATAAAATCATCAGGTATGTGGAGACAGACAGAAGTGACAGACCAAAAGAGACAGACTGACAGTGAACCAACAAGCACTGTATACTGTGTATAGGCAGACAGGAGACAGACATTTTACAACAAATGATATTACAAGCAGAGAGCAGGTCAATGGAAACACAGCAAGACAGAAGAAACAGAAGACAAATATGAGGCGACTTCATGATTCATGTGCATGCACACACGTAATAACAACCACTGATGGTGGTGACGCATTGGTGCTTTTTTCTTTTCTTTTTGCTTGATAGGTTTTTTTTTTTGTTGTTGTTAAAAAAGCATCACCCACAAAAGAAACACACAATGTGAGTTGCTCCTCTTTTATCCGTGTGTCTACACAGATCTTCTAATGCCACAGAAGCAGAGAAATGTATTGCGTAAAAGTAGCTGGGAGGAAACATCGACTTCTTTGAACCGTGCAAATATTTTAAGAGTGGAATCTAATTAATATAAGGAAACTGGGAGGACAGAGAGACATGTGCAAAGAGAAGGGAGAATATTTCTCTTTTTCTTCGCTCCATTAGTCTTCCCAGTTCTCTAGTGCTGCTCCTTGAAATATCTATAATTAATTCAAAGAGAGAGAATATCATAGATTTGAGTAGGCATGCACTGAGAGCAAGTCCAAACTGTCATGTTGATAAATGACAAAGTGATAAAAGACAGTGAAGGAAATTTAGAGAGAAACCTTCAGCCTGCAGCAGAAAATGCCCTTGGCTACTTTATATAGGATTCCGACATGTTTGAATATTTAAGAGTTTGCCCCAAATGGCAGCAATGACTCGCGAGATGACAAATATAGACAGAAGAATTTTTCAATTCCCAGTCTCCTCAGTCTCAGTGAGGGCCACCCCAAGATCCTTTAATACGCAGCGGGCCTGTACAAAACATAAATAGTCTTTTCTGAATTTTCAAGCACGATTCTGTTTCAAGTCGAATTTTCCAAAAATAACAATTTTAAAGCTCATGATAAGTAAAACAGTTACCTGTCAGGGTTAGACATCCAAAAAGTGAATGAGGCCTGAAAACAGTAGTGTTGGTGTATTTTATTGCTGGGAGGTATTCTTTTAAGCGTTTAAAAGCAAAAGCATTTCTGTATGGGATCCACTGTACTGGACAATGATATAATGTAAACAGACAGCTTATCTGTCCTTTTCCCTGCTCTCTTTCTTGTGTCCTCGGTTTTGACATAATGTGCCTTGTGGTTTTGGGTATTGTTGATGGTCATGACGTTACTACTGTTAACCCTTGTTGAATTGAGAGTTTGTGAATGCGAATGAGCTCTTTATGAGCTCGCTTTCGTTTGCAAACGATTAAGTTAAAACAGTCTTGTGTGAGTTAAGTATTTGAAATTGAACTAGAATAAATTGAATAAATGTCCTGTTATTTCTGAGATATTATACTACATTCAGGGGAACATAAGTTATATTAGAGTGAACTAATTTGCATTATCACTGTCCAGACAAGTTCTAAGTGAGCAGCTTTTATCTGTTATGGTACAGTATAATTACAGTTACAAAGTATACCATGGGTAGGGCTGCAACCAGCTGAGTGACATCTGTTCTGGCTTCACCAATGTTAATTAGGATGGACATCACAGCATATCAGCTACAGCCACTGTCAAACATAATTAGAGGAGGACTATAGACTTTAAGCAGAAACATAAGAAGAAGGGAGGATTTAACACGGCTGCATGTGGAGGGAGGAGGCAAATGAAAGGGGAGACTGGAATAGAAGTGAGGAAAGAGGGGAAGGATCTGGACTGATGAGATTAAAATTAAGCAATTTTTTCTGTTCAGTCCAATGCAAAAACCCCACTGGGCAATCACATCCATCTTCTGATATATCCAGATTGACATAATCAAAGTTGGGAATCAGATGAAGGAGAGTTGATTTCCACAGGAAATCCTCTCACTCATCTCACAAGTTTCATAACTATCAAGATGCCAAGTAAGATCTTTAAATCTCCTCAGAACAAAACATGTCACTTTAATGGATTACCACTGAGCACCATCAGAGACAAAAAAAAAGTTTTGAGATGAAGGCACATGGTATATTTTATAGTACTGATGGTATTTTTACATTATATTACATGACAGAGGTTTCTACTTAAAGCCTGAACTGCACCACAGAAGTGAAGACCAGACAGATGGATATGATTTTGTGTGGGGTTTCGAAACCAACTCTGTCTCTAAATCATCAACAAGCTAAGACAGGACTTAAACTTTATTCCATTAAAGACTTCTGTACAGACAATACATTAGTTACAAGGATTCAAGAATCCTTCTTCTTGCCGCTCTCACCCACAGTTGCATTTACACATTTTACAGCACAATGATGGTGTGAAATTGTATTTCCTGATGCTTTGGCGAGAAAAGAGCGAACTTTTGTGTATTAAAGCCTTCACAAAATTATCCATTCACAAAGAGATGAAGGAAAGATACTCAGTCACCACTGCCTATTCATAAGCAATTCAAAATAAGTTTCCATCCATTTAATGTAAAAGCGAACCTAATTTGTGAAATTTAACCAATTTCCAGAAATCATGAAGAAATGCAAATTTCCTTCCACGTGCTGTTGTACGAGCATTGGGAATTGTGTGCTTTGGAATTGGCCAGTTTGGGGACTGTTAAACTGCTGCAGGTTGAACAGGGCACAATGAGATGACGTGAATTAAAAGAGTGCCAGTCAAACCTCAAACAAATGAAAAACAGTGTAGGAAATATGATAGATATATGGCTTTTTATGTTTGTTGAACATATTAATTTGAGGGGTAAAGTAACCAACATATTTGCAATGGATTTTGTGTGTAGACTATGGATTTTTGAATAGTTCTTGTGGAAGTTGTAAAGGTTGGTGACTGCACAAATGGGTTTCTAAAGTGGTGATAGAGCATGGGACGTTAAGAATATGAAAAATATGGAATTTATAAAAGAAAAGTGGTTGTGTTCTTTTCTTTCAGGGGTAGTACCCCTACATTTCTTACAGTCATTTCACTATATTCAAAGTCAGCATGAAGCCTCCTTTTTAAACAAGGTTTTTGTCTATCTCATCGAAAACAATGACCCACTATTTCAGAAATACTAAGAATTTTAGTCTAAGATAAATCTGTCCCCATTATCATTCAACACTGTATGTGTGTACTGTCCTTAAACTAAAAGTTTGACAGGCATAAAAGTACCCATACAATAATACCTAATAGGGGTGTGCTTCAGTGTCTGGTCATTCATTTTCAGGGCATGAGGCTTTGCTTTGTTCTTATTTACTAAAAGTATCTGGTCCACAAACCAAAAAGCCATAAGGCTGTGAGACATTCTTTCAGATGGGTTTAAAATCTAATCTTTGTACCCAGGCAATCAATTCATATGGTGTGCTCACAGCAGCCAACAAGTTGAGCTAATCTGACAAGCCAAAACAGAACATTACCCTTTATACTGCATCACATTACACAACAGAATCATCTCCTGGGCTGTCCTTTTCCACTGCCAGTTGCTGCTTGCAGCCAGATTTTCCTTCTAATTTTGATTTTGCAACATACATTTTTCATGTGAGGAGCGCTACCACTTTGAGTCACTTCACGACGTATATAGAACTGCACATAAATGATTAAATATCACGAATGAAGACTAGTTGACTCGATGGGAAACAGAAGCCATTTAAGGCTTTCACAGAGAGAACCATTGAATAAAATGTGTGTGAAGTACTGCTAAGTGTCGTATGATTAGTGCTTTAGTGCAGTTTTCTGAGCCATGATTCAAAGGTAATTTGACACACGGAGCCTTCCTCATCATTTATGTTTCCTTTAAAAGTAAGGCTTTTTTTGTTTTTTTTCATTTGCACTTTCTTAAATTGCATTTGGCAGATGCAGACAGTGACACAAAAGTATGACAAAAGAATAGAGGGTATGTACTATAAATCATTAATATGATTTAAAACCTTATAGTACAGAACAGGCTTTAGCCTCCAGTGCTTACATCGATTGTTGTTGTTGTTGTTTTCTTTTTTACATTTCCATGATACTATAGGTGTTTCCATTTAACAACGAACACTGAAAAACACAGATGCACACTATCAAGCTAGTGTTTAATCTAATACTACTCACTGGTTGCTAAACATGACTGTTACATGGTTGAGAGATGCAAACCATTCTCCGGCAACAAATTCAATTAGTTACTTTATGGATAGAGCATATCTGGTGATGTAAGTGCTGGACTATGTTGCATCAGTCCATGTGTTTTAGTAACTTAATTACAGACTCTAAGGAATCTTTTGCCCCTATAAGTTTTGTCATGGAGCATGTTACGCTCATCAGCAGTGTACACAGACGAGCCTTTCGCAGCAGAGTGTTAAGAAAAATGAAAAGTTGGATCAAAGTAAAAAAAAATAATCTAGGTTGTCTGTGTACCAGCTAGCTTTGTATTACTATTATCATTATTAATCTTATTAAGGCTAAACATAATGTCACCCTCACACTTCAAGAAAGTTTTGTAGTTCACCATAGTCTTGATGAGATCCAGCGCCTCCAGCCAAAATAAATCACACAGACTCTTGCCCTCCACAGTTAAATCTGAGGGGAAACAGTGGGTCAGATATCATCTTAAAATAAGGAAACATTCTCCTTCCATTAACATAGTCTCATTTTTAATCTTTAAGTGGTTTACCAAGCAAATTCCATTTCTTCATGCATAAGACATGATAATTAAGCTTGAAATTCATTATAGGTTATAATTTTTCTGTCTCGTTATGGTAACACAAGATTTGTGCTAATGGACCATGAAAATTTAATTGAACTCACCATTAGTAACCTGTAACCTGCTTTCCATTATTGCACTGGTTGCATTATCTAATTCAGGATGTAAACAGGAGCTTTTTATAGAAGGAAATAAATAGCTACGCTTTGATAAACTTTATAGTCTGCTAGTTCAGGCGCGGGTATTAAGTTGGAGGAAATATATTTACAAGCATGAAACCCATTATTTCTAAGCAGTACTTAGTGTCAAGACCTGTATAATATTCCTGTCATATTCCTATCAAGACCTAGAAAATATGTGGTAGGTATAGTGACTTCTTATATGCTTTATTTTCATCAATAATCCCTATTGTATTTTTAAAAATATTCCCAAAGTAGCCCATAATGTTTTCTGTCCGTCTTATTTTACTTTTGTTTTCTTTATGTGTTAGGGCCTGCACCTACACTCACATGAAGTACCCAACAAAGATTATTTCATTTGTCTCATATGTATATGGTAACATAGTCCTCTACATATCATTTCATCCTGCAGACTCAGTTGATGGATCCTACCCAGAGGTCAAGACATCAAGGTGAAGAGATCTGCCTGCCAGTTATTGAGACAGACAGTAATGCACAATTACAAATGTACTTTGTCACAGAATATCCACATTACACCCACATCAGGATGGCTTCTCCAACAATGATAGTATAGTGCCTGGCAGTCAGAGGATATTTTGTTACCAGTGTAAACTCAGAGCTCTATAATTAAAGTTGATTGTGTCAGTACTCTCAGACCAGTGGCAAAATCTTCCGTGGAGGAAAAGTATAGACTGTTGTTCAAGGAGAGTCACTGTCTGTACAAATATCAAAAGTTTCTTTTTAATATTAATTTTATGCCTAGCTTTTTAAACCAGATATCATTAATAAAAATGAAGAAAATGGTGAGGGGTTATCTGCGTAGATTTCAGCCACACCAACCACATCAGTGCTCACAGAGGTAGTAGGCTTAGCAGAGACAGATCAATGACTGAGCTCATCAAAAGAAGGAATAAAAAATACTGGCTGTGCCTTTGTGAAATCAAATATTACAAGTATTTGCAGAACTGCAAAATAGAAGCTTAGTGCATTTCAAAAGAGAAGTGGACTGACAGACACAGACTGGGAAGAGGGCCCTGAACACCCTCGGGGAGAATACAAATGGGGAAACAAACAGGCAGACATACAGTGCGGACAAATATACAAAGAGTCTACACTATGAACCAATATGTGATGGATGTCATGAGGGGATACAGAGTGAGCAGAGACAGGCAGAGTATGTACACTGAAACATCATGCTACTTACAGGCTCTCCGCGGCCGGAATGTCAATGAAAAAGAAATGGGAAAACACACAGAATGGCAGACGCCAACAGAGAGCTGCAGCGCACTGTAATCAGCAGTTGGTCATAACAGCTCGCCCGCGCCTCACCCTCTCACCATGTACGAGGCCGGCAGCGAGCCATGGACCCCAGGCAGACGCAGCAGAGTGGCTTGCTCCTCTTCCTCCTCATCTCTTTGCGGCAGCAGCACAGACAGCTCAGGTAGATGGCTAGACAGCAGGTTGAGGCTGCATCCTGCAGCCGCCACACAGCCCAGGAATATGAGAGACCAGGGAGGGAGAGAGGGGAGGAAATGACATGATACAGCTGAGCCGACACAAAAGTGGCATCAGATCTCACACTATGAACAACTATTTTATCTGGCATGTAGGGGTCACCTCCAGACTAAGGATTCCAAGCAAGAGACATCAAGATAAACAAACCAAAGAAGAGTCATGAACCTGGACTTTTTGTTGGTTCAAGTACCTCTTGAGTAAAAGTTCCAAAATCCTGTATTCAAAATTTTACCCTGACCCTGAAACAGAAGCTGCTATTTACACCTGAGCTTTTCCTACTGTGCAAAAGGCCTTTCACCAAAATCCACAAAAGTAAAAGTTCTCATGAGAATATTGTTATTTATCATATACAGTGGAGTAGAATTATAAAGTAGTGTAAAATGAGGGGGCTTCAAAAAGTTTGTGGAAAAAGTACAGCTAAAAATCACATGCAGGGATTTTGATCTCAATGCACCTGAAAATGCTCGCATTAACGGTCATAACATGTCTCTACGAACCCTTGAATGCATGTTGCAACCAAAATAACATAATCTTAAAACCAATTTTCCAACTGTCCTTTTTCCACAAACTTTTTGAAGCCCCCTCGTAAGTATAGTAAAAGTGCCTCAAAACTGTACGAAAGTCAATGTATGTAAAGGCACTTAGTCACTTTCAACCACTGCATGCACCTAAGAATAAAATACAAGAAAAATCTACAATAAAAGATGCTAAGAAAAGGAAGCGAACCTTCTTTGGTTGCATGCATTAGCTTCCACTTACAGTGTACATGAAATATTCTTCACAATGATAAAAGGTTTTAATATTCTAGTGTTTTTTAGGAGTTGTAGAGACTGTGCTACCTGCTCAGTAGCAAACAGTAAGGAAGTTAGCAACGGAACAAACTCAAAACACTGGCATTTTCTCTGTATGAGCTGGTGTCCCACCCAAACAGAGCTGATAGGAGAGGTAATGTTGGACTCAATTATTGGGTGGCCAGAAACTTAGGTCAAAAATGAATGCTAATGCTGCTGGGTGTTGTCTTGTAGTGACTGAATAATTTGACCATTAAAAAAAAAATGGTTCCTTATTTTCATTCAGCTTTAGTTCAACTAGTCCTCTGTGCCAAACAGCACAATAACAGCAGTTCAACACAAAAAGTTCTCTTTTCTTCTCACAAAATGGCTCCCCTATTTATAGCATCATAATGTAAGGATGATGTTCTGTGACTCCAAACAAACATTCCCAAACTAATGTCAACAGCTAATGTAATTAGTGTGTACAAGACACATAAAAACTAATGAATATGTTCACACCAGCCCCAGAAACAAGGCCAGCTGCACTTGGGAGCCTGTTATCATTCTTCCCAGCGCCCCAGTCTCAGCTGGAAACAGACACTGATATATCTCCTGCATCTCTCTTCTCTCCTCTCTATTCCCTTTAGCTCTATCCCACCTTCTGCAGATGGAGTGTCGTGGACAAAAATAGCAACAAGACTGTCCTAACAGCCCGAATGAATTTCTGCATCCATCTGTGAGCAGATGGTTTTATTCAAGCCGGGTTCCTTTTTTTTTTTTTTCTCCATCCCCACCCCTTTGCTCTTCCTTTTAGTTTGTTTGAAATCTTTTGGTGCTGAGCCATCTGTTCTCATGCTGTGATGTCGTGTGTCCTGTTAGTCATAGTGGGATTAAAATCCAAAATGAAGAACCTGCAGGATTATGTCAACGATCGCTATAAAAGAGTTTGTAAATTGCAAACTGAAAATCCTCCAGAAGCTTCAAAACAGCTGTTTACATTATCTGACACTAGTCCTTATTCTCTGTTAATAAAAATACAACTGCAAAATATATACATATCATTATTCTAATATTACTATTGCACTTTTTACCGTGAATCCTTGTTTACTACTTACCCATCTCCCTTAACAATCTTTTCTCCTGCCTCGCCTCCTCTCCTGCTCCATCTGTTGGGGTGCAGCCCCATCTTGTCCCATTTCACGGCTACATGCCTTTCTATGTAGAAGGCCACACATCTGCTAACATAAAGACAAGCAAAAAAAAAAAAGAGAAGAGAATTGCAGAAGTGTTTATGGGTTGAGCGCTAGAGGCCACTCATTGACCTCTACTTTCTCATATTCTCCAGTGCCTCATAAAATAGGTGTGAAAATGAATGGAAACCTGGCACCGCACTTAAGAGACTGGAATTGTAAAATGGGTTACTGCGCGCGCCAGACAAATGAATGGCAGCGCAGCGCTAAGGGAGATCGGCACATTACCAGACAGAAGAGAAGCTCCTGTCTGATCTAGGTATGGGTTTTCGAGGGACGAGGCTTGGTGTAAGCTTGGGTGTAATTGAGGTGAACGCTGCAAACGAGTTGGAGATGTGGAGACGCAGGTGGATATTATTAACGTGGGGTGAGCTGGCCCCAGATTGTTCGACTGGAGGAGGTGTGGGGACCTGCTCAACGACAAAACGCTAGGCCACCCGCCGCTTCCTCATCGCTTTCACATGGTAACGCAGCAGGTTAGTTGGTGCCCTTGGGACAGGGGAGGGAGGACGAGTGAAAGGGCGAATTACAGCCATTTGAATTAAGCAGCAGCATGTGACGGGCCTGCTTAAATTGCCATGCCTCTGTCTTGCAGGACCTCTGCAGCCAGGGCAATGAAGAGAAAGGAGGGAATGTGGCAGAAGGAGAGCCAGTGAGGAAAATGGTTGACATTTGTGGAACCTAGCTGGGCTCCATGGTTCACACGGACCGCAAAACTTTGGTTTATGCTATCTTTTTAGTATTAAGTTTCATGGTGTTTGGGACTCTAGTCCTTATAAATACATTGTGCATAATTCTAAAATGAATGCTTGGCGGTACTAAAAATGCAAACTTTTATGGAGAAACATTTATACCACGGCCGTTTTAAACAGTTATGGCCAAAACAACACTTCCACTTCTTCCTGTCTCCTCACTCTCCTCTCTACTGTCCTTCTTCTCAGTAGTAGGGCACAAAAATAATATTTCTGAATTATGTATCCATTCAGTGGAAGAACGCACACAGAGGCTGCACATGCACAAAGACATACCACAAAACCATCCTGGAACCATCACTTCCCAAGTGCTCCAACCTTCCATTGTTTAAAACAATTATTTATCTTTTTACCGAGCAGAGTGTGCAACACATTCACTCTTTACAAAATCAAATTGGCAGCTCTGACCACTTAACTGCTACCTAAATTAGGTCTGAGTAGTTTCCCATAAAAACAGACTCAATATGTTAACACCCTTCTCCTTACTTACTCCTTCCTAACTCAAGAGGCCAATTGCACTGTCTTCTCTGTTTTGTTTCCCCTCAATTGTCCCCACAGACAGGGGGTGGGGTGAGCGTGTGGCTGGAGGCGATGACACAGGAAAGAAAGGAAGGAAGATCTAGCTGAGCGGAAAGGCAGTCCCCGAGATCTGGAGGGAGTAGAGGGGGAATAGAAAAAAGAGAAACTGAAAGAGAGGGTGACAGAATGATGGAGAGAATATTGTGGGTAATGAAAACACAGAGACAACAGGGTGTGGATGAGGAAGAGTAAAGAAACAGGAAAGATAAAAAGAGGGGTGGTGGTGGTACCAAATGGCTGGGAGGCAAAGCGTATGCACGTTTACACGTGTCTTTGTCCATCACAGGAAGACAAAGACAGAGCCACCTCATCCACACGGCTGCCGCAGACAGACTCTTCATTACTCAGTGCATGGCCCAGTTTCCCACCGTGGATGACTTTGCCCTGAGGCTGGAACGTTGCATAATGCCACGATTCTCCCAAAACAGCGAGCAAACCTAAGAATCTCATTCTTTAATGTACAAAAATGAACACGAGTGTGTGACAAGACAAATCAGCCATAAGCTCTGCCTGAAAGAAATGACTAATGGGCTAATTTAAGAGATGACACACAAGTGAACTCGGCAAAGTTAACACAAGAGGAGAGTTTTGCAAAGGAACTTTTGAGCCATCTGTAACTTACAGATACTATCATGTGGCCCCTGTGCGAACTTAACCAAATGCAAAGCTGCCAGTTTATGAAGTACAACCAATGCAATCCAATTATGGCTGGCTGCAACTGATGATTATTATCATTACTGAATCAATACATCACTTTTTCCATTTAACTGCTTATTCATTTAGACTGTAAAATATGAAAACAAATTAATATACCCATTCAAAAGTCATAGAGTTCAAGGTGACTTCTTCATTTCACTTTAGAGTTGATGAACAAATTCTGCATCATAACGACCAAATCAATCAGTTAAGTGTAACTGTCAACCAATTATTTGTTAATCAATTAAAAGCTCCTTGTTTTGTGCAGCTTATATTCCATATTGGTCCATTCATGGTTGGACAGAATATTAGAAACAGCTTTTAAAAACAGTGCATTGAAATTCAACAGCAATGCAGTGCCTGAAAAATGTCAAAAGTTGAATCAAGACCTCTGTGACACAGTCTTAACTGAATGCATAAAAAGGTTATTTAGAGCAGGGCTGCTAGGTTGGATTGCACGGGGTGTATTTTTGTGTATCTAATAATCTGGAAAATAATTCTATGTGAAGAAGCAGTGGATGATGACCTCTATCCAAATAGTGCAGAGAATGACATAAACAGAAGAAGAGGCCTACACACAAAGACACACACTCACTTGCCGTACACCTATAGGACAAAGGGAGAAGCATAATGAGGCAGTAATAGCCTGGAGCAGAAATGGCCCACAGGGAATTGGGTTAGTCATTTACACTCCCCCAAGTCCCATCAGAGGTATGATGAAAGCCAATGGGAGGATGACAGCACAGATGGGACAGTCAGATAAATGGACAGTGATGCTGTAATGGCCTATTACAAAGCTTTCTGGAAGATATAACAAACACAGACACGTTTAAAAGATACGATTTTAGATAAGTGGCCACAACAGAATAGCTGTATCGGTTCTTAATATAATATGATATGAAAAAGCACTGACAAATAAACCTCGGAATGCTCTCAAGATTACAAGGATGCAAAAATCAATAACTGAAAAGAATCTGTGCAGCTCAAGAGCGAGTCTGGTGCTTTTTTTTTCTCAGTGCAAGAAAAGGATTGTGGGAGGTATAATTCAGGGGTGAGATGTAAAAGTCCATATTTAAGGCTTCACAGTCCAGCAACTTCAACTCCTTTTCATCAGAAGGACTCCGAACAGTGATTTCTTGGAGGAAAAAAAATCCAATGTTGAGAGTCCATGAATAAAGAAATGACAGGTTTTACCCAGAAAGTCTGACCTGAATATATACTGCCTGATGAGCACTCCACTATTTAAAAGGGTGCTTTACTGGAGCAGAATGAAAAGAGACAGTAAACAGAGGAGCTGGAGGATGTGCTGTATGTCAAGACACAATTCACAGCAGTCTAAGTGGTATATAGTTCATGCCTTATGCGGAGTGTCCATTAAAAATTTTTACTGTACAAGCAGTCACTATAATTAATACATAGGGATGGAAAGCACCTCCATCTGTTACAGTGTGTCTGCTAAGCAGGACTAAGTCATGTAACAGTGGAATTCCACAAGCTTGGAGTGTTGCTAAATGCACTCTAAGTGATATGACGTGTCTTCCGCAAGCATGGCTGCTCCACAGCAGGTGGCAGACAGCTGTACGTAGGTGGAGAAGGTCTCCAGGCACAGTGTGCACCAATGTACAATATGTGTGTGTATGTGTGCGTGACCCGAACGGACAGTGACATTTCTTCAACATGATAGGGGTTAAACGGGTGTCAGGTCAGTTAGAGTAAGAAGAAGACATGGCCAGTGGGCAGCAGGAGCGTCTTCTTACCGTTTGGAAATCAGTAGATGGTGTTAGTCTTTAACTTATCTTACAGTTATTCTATTCTCTCTCCCCTTTTTCTTGAATGGGTATTCCATGGTCAGAGTCAATGCAGCAGTGTGTCAAGTTAAAAAAAAAAAAAGATGCCCCAGTAAAACAGAAGTGCTTGTAAAACTGCTTTTTACACTCCTCATGATAATCTCATCTTAATGCACAAAAACAGGGAACTGCACCTTAAATTATTCCTTTGACATTTTCTTCTTTAACACATTTAACAAATTGCACAGTATAATACAGCACTTTATATTATTAATCTGTGGCACCTTTGCGGGCTGAATAAGGGCTAAATAAGGGCTGCCAAGTGCCCTGAGAAATCCAGGCTACAATGGCACCACCACAAGGAAATGCCCCCCTCACTAAAGATCAGTGGAGCAGTCCGACTCACTGTCTTCCTTGGTGCTGCTGCTTGCTCCACTCTGACACTAAGGTGAATGCCCCAGGGACGAGGGGTCTTTCCAGCCGAGTGCACTCGGCTGGGCCTGCTCATGTTCACAGCTGGGATGCCATTAAGTCCCAGCAAAGTGACCCATGGGATATGGGTGAGAAGAGGAGAAAAAAAGACAGGAAGAAGGGACTTCGTTGCTAAAGGATCCTTAAAATCTGTTGTGCTGCACTGCCTTGTTGCCCGCAACATTTTGCCATGACAAACTGAAGGTCTCTGGGATCTGTGAGGTACGGTCCCTGCTCATTCCCTATAATTCACTCTTTAGCTTTTTGGCAAATAGGATGTTCAGCTTATTCCCATAGTTCCGCACAACCCTCACGAATCTCTTTCAAGCATCTGCCTCTCTGTGCAGGCCGTATTTACGGGACATTTTTGGAGTGCAGTGAGGCGTGTTATCTCCCTGTTTCCTCGACACCCTTTCTGAAGCCAAAGCCCAAACCCTTCCCTCAGGGGAGTCAGGGGTCACGATTTTGATGCTATACCACAACAAAGGAAACCCCAACCCCCCACCACCCCCACCCCCCCCCAGCTTCCATGGAGGAGCAGACTTTCATTGTTGTTTTCGCTGGAGGGGAATGCTGCTGCATGAATCCTCTTGTCCCAGTTCATACAGCACTGGCGAGTGGCCACACGCATTTGATTTGACCTGCTAAGGATTCTTATTGCGCTGTAATTCACCGCCTAAAATGACGAAACCAAGATAACATGGAGTAACACCATAAAATCACACGCCCCCCAGCACCAAGGATAGTCAATCACTGCTGTCACATCCTGTTTAAATATCGTTAGATCAAGACGGAGTATGGACATACTGTCTTATTAGCACAGACCTCGGCCATACCATCTCACCAATCAGGTGACGCTAATCCCTGGCTTCAAGCACTGTGGAGACAGATTGGGGTTAATGACCTTCTGGAGAGCCAGGGGGGACACTATGAGTGCATCCTTCTGTGCATATGCATGACACAAACGAGGAATAAGTCGATGGAAAAGGGAAAAAAAAGACGTCATGACTGCTACAGAGGCTGAGCTGAGGTGAATCACTGTTTTAACAATAGGATTACACAACCATTCGCACAAACAGGGAGAGGCTGCAGAAGGACAAGGAGTGTAGAAATCAAGAGCGACAGATTTAAGATTGATTTTCTTGAGGAGGAGGCAAAAATTACCAATGCAATCAGAGTGGCTGTGATAGCTGAACAGATAATGCATTTTCAGCCTTTGGCATGCATAATTTTCCATTTTCCAATCGCACAAACTAAACATGGCGAACACAACGGCACAGTGTACATGCATTTAGCTGAAAAGTCTGTCATATTTGCTTGAAACAGCACTATGTGATGATGGGCTGATGCAAAAATGCAATAAAATACTCAAATCATATAAGAAATATTAACAAGTGTAAGAGTATAATGAGAAGATAATAACATGCAGTTTCATCTGCAGTAATTGCAATCAACCAAAGTAAAAGTGTAACTTAAAGGACAGTATGGGAAAATACACATTTAAAATACACTCAGATAATTAAAGTCTTCCACACATGAGAGGCTGTGACACAACAGTACGTCTATTCAAACTGGCACAGGGACGTATAACATCGATGAACAAAGAGGGGAAGGTGAAGGAAATGCTGACGAACAGAAGAAAAAAAAAGCCAAAAACACTGGGAAAACAAAGAAACAGAAAAAAAGAAAAAGGTCTGGAAGAGGAGACTATTTAGATGCACTCGGGTGGAACATTGTTTCCAGAGAACCTCTGCAAGAAAAGCCACTGGAGCAGAACGATTCAGTGTGTTAAGAGTATGTGTTGGCTCCTGTAATTGAATAGTACGTCTGTGGCTTGTTCATTTATCTCATATCATCCCAGGCCATGATAATAGCAAGATAAAAGCTATATTCAATAGAAACTTGTCTGAGCTGGACATTAAAGCGATCAGTGGTGAGATGGGAAAAGGACAAATGGTGCTGCTATTATGCAAAGAACTCTTTGTTGTTCTGCGCTGGGGGGATAGACAAATGTTCTTTTATCATTTGTAATTATGTTCAGGAAGTGTGTAATCTACTTAGATGTTCATGTTAATTAGTAAGTAACTATCAAATGCTGTTCTGCAAATTGGGGTGAGCTGAAGTTGGAGTGTTAACAAATACAAACATTTAAAATCTATGATTTAAAATGTTAATGTTTTTGTACTGTTATTTCAAAAGTACAGAACATGGCAGATTATGTACTGAATCACCATATTTACAAAGTTTTTTGCCAATCAAAGCTTATAATATAAGGAATATAAAGGTAAATATGAAGCTACAGCCAGAAGCCGGTTAGCTTAGCTTAGCATAAAGGCTGGAAACAGAGAGAGAGAGAACTAGCCTGGCTATGTCCAAAGGTGAAACCCCACCCCCATCAAATTAATACATTAGAGCTTGTTTGCTTAAACTGAGACGAAAAAAAAAACAAAATCTGCAGACTTATGGAATTTATATGCTGAAATATTTCTCAGCCAGGATCAGTGACTTCCTGGACAGGCTTTCCAGTCTTTATGCAAAGCTAAGCTAACTGCCTGCTCACAAATAAAGTACATTTCCTGAAAATGTGATCTGTTAAACACAGTACCAAAGATTATTTGAGCTTTTGAATCTATTCATTTTATTTTACCTGATGAATCTTTTTTTCTCATTATTGGAAGGTATCATCCTTGACGCTTTGACAATATTGTTCACCTGACATTCATGTCAATAAAGCATACTGAATTGAACTGAATTGATCATTCTAAGTAGAACCTTGGTTCATTACTATGGAAAACAACATCCTAGTTTCTCATTTTCATTTGATGATATTGACCCTGATAATAGCACTGCCACTGCTTGCTGGCTCTGAGACCAAAAGACTGAAACACACAATTTAAATGTAGTTAAAGCAAACAGAAATGAGTTCTAGCCTTTTGTTAATCAGAGATGTAATAATCACACTTGTAATTACCACACATTCAACAATAAAATACTGAAACCCTGGGTACTTGGATAGTAGCAGAGTCTCTTGGCTGGATGGCTATGTGGACCAGCAGTTCATGCAGTGATGGGCACAGGCAGAAATCTGGCACAAACTTGTTTGGGTCACAAAGCAGGAAATGGGAAGGGAAGTCAGATGGAGTAGGACCTGCTGACCTACACATGATGTCTGACTTAATACACACACACACACAGTCACACACAGAAATATTAGAAAAACTAGGCCCCTGTCCTACTTTTAGAAGAGCTTTTTCAGTTTTTGCCCTCTTTCCATCCTCCAGGCCTCAGGACAGGGAAATACGAAGCAGTGAAATACATTTCACAATCACACACAATTGGCTGAGGAAGGCTGAGTGATCGCCAAGGAGATCAGCAGATTATCTCAGGAGCGTGTGTGTCCCCAAAGCAATTCATCTAGATAGGGGACTTTCTACAATACTGCAATACTTCTCAAAAACAAAAACAAAACTTGTGCATGCTTGTGTCCAACAATTTTCGTTTTTTCGTAAGTTTTCCAAACACACACAATTCGGCAATCATACCCATGAGGATTGAGAATTACCAAAATATACAACAGTAAGATGAAGAAGAATAGCTTGTTTATTGTCAGAAGACAGAAATTAGAGAAGAACTCTGGTCATGTGATTCAGCTGACGGGCATTCCTTTACTGACAGCAGCAGTGTCCAACAGAGGGTGAGAAACCGACTACCACGCGCGCGCACACACACACGCAGACAAAGCACAGTGAAAGATCCTGACCCCTTACATTCCGCTGCATCCAATGGCTCAAAGCCAACAGAGGAATTCACCAGGATTGCCCACACTACAACCAGCCAATTACAATTCCACTGACAAGGCATGTGGACTGGGTTAAAAGCATGGCTCAAACTGCTCAATACTCTCCACAGCAGAGGCCAACTAAACATCGATTCGGTAATTCCTTTACAAGAGAGTGGACATTACACACCTCGATTACAAAGCTAAATCTTCCAGCTGAATTCTCTACTATTAGACACTGCAAAAATATTGGTTCCAATGCAGTTAATCATGCCAGATCAGAAATAAACTTGATGCCTTGCAAAGAGCTACAAGCACATTCCCTTAAAAACAGATTGTTTACATGCTTGAAGTGCCTTACAGTGCTACTGCTGGCACCTACAATTGGCTGCTGACCATATTAAACTGATTATATTACATGACACATATGAGTCACTTCATTAGCAACGTTAAGGCTCCCCCTTAATAATTCAAGTATAATTCACAACTTAATAACTATGCAAGTGCATCCACGGGAAATATATCACCTGTTTCTCACAGTTCTTCATCCCTCAATTGCATATTTCTTTTCATTATCACTGTTACTAATGCAGTGAAAACAGGAGGTGCTGATCAGAATTAAGCTTGACAGCCCACAAAGGACAGGAAATGTAATGGCCTAAATAGCCTTGCATCAGCTTGAAATTGTGTCATTAGCTTTGGTGCTTTACAGAAAATTGTCCTACAGAGTGGAGCATGAAGGGCTCCACATATATCTGGGAAATGAAAGATAAAAGAGAGGCAAGGCAGTGAAACAAAAGTCATAACAAGAGAGGCTGATGGTTGCCGTGACGGGGGTTTCCCACCTCTGACTGACTGCCTGTGTATGACATGTCTTCTCAGGAGGAAGTGCCGCTCTCCTGCTGAGACTCACCACCCTCCTTTCCCACACACCCCGTGGCCCTGAGTCTGCTCTCACAATGCTACTGTGAATGGAAACTGGCAGCAAGAGAAGAAAAAAAAAAAATCCCTCACTTTACTTCTCTGTGTCTCTTCCTGATACCAGTGCAGCATAAATCCAACAACATGCTGTGCTAACATGCTGCATGTTCTCACCACAACGTAACTACATGCACTGACAGAAGCTGAGCTGTAACCTTGAAAAATTAAACAGTGAAATAATGAAACATTCATTGTATTTGGCATGTGCTCACAAGCAGATCATTAGTCATCACACAGTTGATCCCAACCTACTTTGAAGCTGTGTGAAACCGTGCTGTCACCGCCTCTGGTGTTAGATGGGAACCACTCTGACTCCCATGGGTGAAGCACATCTATGCCAACATTCGCCCACAAGTATACTCCCTGATCTGCGCTCTGCCTCTCCAAAGACAACTTATTTGTCCCACTTAAAAATAAATGAAAAATGTTACCGAGCCCGGTTGAAGGCAGTGTTTACTAGATGTGCACGCTCTGCCCCTACAAGCAAAGCAAAAACAAAATTTCTGAAATATTTCCTGAAAAAAAGGCATGTGAATCAATGTAGCATTACCATTTTCCAAAGAGGACTAATAACTGCTTATAAAAAGACCACTAAAAATCACAACACCAGCAGCACCAACGACCCATTTTTGCCTTTATTCACTGATCTATGGAACTAGATGTTGCTCCTCAGAGACAAAACAAAGCAGACTCTTCAGGTACCCCTTAAGAGGAATGGAGGGCATTCAGAGTGACATTATGGCCCACTTTTGCCATCAATAATGCAAAATGTAATTTGAATCCCAAGGCAACAGAAAGCATGACAATAAACAGCCAAGTGATTTTAGTGACGCCACAGGAGTGTATATAAATCATAATTATTCAAAGGAATAACATAAAATACAGTATGTTATAATGCCATTATATTAATTATGGAGTAACACACATTACACAACCCTGTAGATATATTGTGTCCCTGATTTACTTAACCTGTGTGCTTGCTCGGATCCTGATAACCCCCCCTGTCCCATCTTCCTCTACTGACCTGCTGGTAGTTCTCCTCTTCAGGCTGGAAGCTGTTGTCAGTGGGCTGAAACCTCAGGTTGATATGGGGAAAATTGTGAAGCCAGTAAGTCCACCAGGGAGCAATGTAATCCACCCGGGCCGGAGACATCCCTGCCCCGAGAAAAAGTTAGGCTACAGCCTAAATTAGCCTCTCTTTACTAAAGCGGGCAGTTTGGTCCGCTGCCGGAGATCCTAATCCAGTCTCATAACAGACAAAGGCAGTGATAAAAGCATGCTCGTTTAAGGAAACACACTCTCAGCCACACATGAGACAAAACGCACGTGAAGTCCTGCAGAGACGGCAGCGTTGCTGCAAAGTGAAATCCGACGAGGGTTTCTCATGAAAGAGGAATTAATCACAGTGCACCCATGTCCCCGCGTCCGCGTGGACCCACAGCTACTATCCGACCGACAGCTGCTCCGAGCGCACAGCACAGTCACCGGCGGGGACGCGCACTGATGGAAGGCACCGGGACACAAGGAGGCACGGGGGCGCGCAAAGACGCCCCGCTGGGAAGGGTTGAAAGTTATCACTCCACCAGCTGTCTGTGGTAAAACCGTTTGATATATACACACATTCACTGAGCTGTAATATAATTTTCATATTGACGTAATGTTTCATTATTTAAGCGTCTTTTTATCAGTCTCTCTATGGAATTAGCTACTGCGCTGCCATCTAGTGGTCAACTGAGACAATTACAAACAGCTTTAACAACAGCAGGGGCTCACTCCTGTCCTCTCAGGGGACGTCCGAGTCCAACACACTCTTTACTCCACGAATCTGTCTTTACATTTGCCTGTAACGAAGCTCCTCGGTAACTATACTAATGAAGTGCATCTGCTGAGTGCTGGTTGTTTACTGATGTTTCACAGATGAGCTCATCCATTCTATAATCCTTGTCCTCACTGGTTGTGTTTAAAGCATCCAGACCAGGGTGCACATGTTAAAGCTGATCATGTTCTGAAACGCATGTCCGCGTGAAGCAGCATGTGGGCAGGAAACTGTTTTATGCAGGTTGTACTCAGCACAAAATGTACCGCTGCTGCTGCTGTTCATTATTTAGATTGGCTTCTGTCCTTAATTACACATCTTTGTGCAGAATATTTTAGACGGACTGTACTCAACAGGTATGCCATTTAACACACAGTGGATCAAATTAATTTGATGGACAAATGAGTAAATGTGATTCATTTTTGAGCCATTTACTTGATTTGTCAATTAACTTTCCAGCAACATAAATTGTGTCTCTTTTTATTGAACATTTACTGCTTGAATCGGAACCATTGGAATTACCTATAATACATTACAGAATATGAACTGTGACATATTATGCAAGGTGCACATTAGAATGAGCAGTGGGTTGCACCATCTACAAGATCAGAAGTATTAGTAAATCCAGGGAAATTTAACACCTACAGAAAAGTAAGAGCTATCAAAGTCTGATGACACATATTGGTTTTATTTTAACTGGTCACTGGAGAGTGGTCTCCATAGCATACTTATGCCTGATTAAAGATGTGTCATCTTGTGGAAGGATGTAAAAACACCATGTATAACTGATACCATTTTAACAAGCTGGCTTCACACCGCACCCAGACACTGTTAACACTTTTTGGGTTTTTCTAACCCATCGTGGCATGACAACAGAGTGGACAAAAAACCCACAGGCAAATAACTACATTTTCCAATTTTTATTACAATTATCTGTACATCACGGATTTACTTCAGCTCCTTCACAGCCAGACCTGTAAAGACAGAGACAACTGGTTAGAAAAAAAAAAGAAAAAACAAGAACTAAGTTTTCAGTATGACTATTGGGACAACTACACTTGAAAAGCTCCTGTCAAATGCAGATAATTACTACAAAAACTGTTAGACATTTGCCATAATTGGTTGCCAGCAGTTCTTAAATTCAGCCATATTTTCAACAACTTCTCCTTTGAGCTTAAGGTCTGTTGGAAAATGACTGCGCACAGCTTACTTTTTTTTTTCTCCAAACCAATTACAAATAAATTACTTTACAACTGAATGCACACAATCCAGCATGATACAACCTAATCATTGCAGTCAATGAAGACTAATTATATTTGCATCAGCTTGGAGGATGTCCAAAGACGACAGATGCCACTGAAAGTTTAATTTACACATGAATGCATTTTTTTCTCTGGACAAGAACTAATTCATCATCAGCTGCACAATGTGTGTGCAACATTTTTTTTAAACTAGGGGGAAAATAATGTAGTTTTAGGCCTTGCACCTTTAAACACTTCATTTATAAACAGAGTGAAAACTGCTTCAGAGCAATTAAACCCCAATATTATGGTGTATGTTGCAATGATGTAACATTTTAAGTCATTTTTGTGGTATAAAAACATCTGCAAAGCCCCAACAAAGGGATTAAAATGTTCTGAATCCCTTTGTTGAAGTCAGTTACTTCTGCCATTGGCACATTGCGTCTTTTTAAGTGCATTACTACAACTGTATCCATAATCTGCAGTCACCATAAATGTCAGACCTGTGGTTCTGGCTTTCATATGCATCCTTTAACACACCCTGGTAGAATAAGATAGTCACCATCTCATAGAAACATGCCACAAGGGGACTCCTCAGGGTGCCTTTAATTAGACCCAGGAATGATGCAAACTTCTTCACATCACAGCAATTTAACACTGTGTTCAAGGTCAAGTGTATGAAATTAATTTAAATGCAGAAACCGTTCAATATGTTGCTGACTGGGATTTCGTTATTCAAACCAATACTGCTTTTCCACACTGCTGTGTCTCAGTCATCATGTGCAACACAAGCCATCGTTATCATTAATACTGACCTGGGGGCAGTGACTGCTTGAGCTTCTCAGCCTTCTCCTTGTCTGTGATGACCAGGGTGTACAGGTACCTGCTGCAGCGCACCTTGAACTTAACATTGTCCTTGTTCTTCTTGATCTTTACGGCTGGGAGAAAACAAAGTCTAATTTTATTAATGTAGCCTAATATCATAAATTACACATTTCAACCTGTACAGCTTACAACGCCCTCTATCCTTAAATCCTCAGATAAACAAACAAGGCCGTCTTCAGACACAAACACAATACAAACACCTACCTGGATCAAAATCACTACTGCAACTTAAGAGTGACACTGATGGATGAATGAGTATTTCAGTGCATGTATCAAAACTGATGTATTTTGCATCACTATAATTTCTGACTTGTATCCTAAGCAGTTTCCTGTATACACTTATGAAATGTAGTACTGGAAAGTGGTTATTTCTTTGAAAGACATGCTGCATTTCAACCCCAAAAATGGTAACTCTTTGTTCATTTTCTCTTGCTAACTTGTACTGTATGTTTTCCTGTAGACATGTTTGGCTGACCATCTGTGCATCACTAAAAATACATGTCCTCTATGAGACATACTACATTAGAGCTGCCAAGACTGATCAGTCAATCAACTGAGACTACTTGGCGACTTTTTTGATAACCATTGAATCAATCCAAGTATTTTTCATGTGAGAATGACAAATATTTGCAGGTTTTATCCTCTAAAATGAGAGAATATGCTGCTTGGAAAACATCACTGTACTCTGAGAAACTGAGTGGCATTTCTCACAGTTTAAGATATTTTGTAGACTAATCACCAGATTAATTGGCAATGAATATGATCAATGCATCCCTATAGCAAATTACAGAGATTTAACTAGATAATTTGTTAAATTTCAGAGGCAAATTTCTTGCAGTGGCAAAAACCACATGCAACTAATCATCTGTGTATCTTTTTTTAATCTGCTTATAATTGAAATTAAGACTTCATTATTACTAGTCATCAACCAGCACAGAAAGGTGAGACAGTAAGATTTCAACTTACACTTGGCATCCTTCCTCCTGGCTGTCAGAAGGAAATCTTTGATTTCTTCTATCTTGCGAGGCTACAAGTAAAGAAGAAAGCAGACAGTCATCATTCAGACAGAGTATTGCATCTTAATACAGACAGAGATGGTACAGCTAGGTGATGTTAGTGGACCGGTGGAACTGGCGTTTCTGCAAGAAGTCGAAACTCAGCACTTGGTCCATCCTTATTCTTGCAAGACTGTGAATGCATCACGGGCACACCAGCCTCGGATGTTTGGACGTCTTGCGGCAAGCAGAAACATCTTTATTTAGGGTTGGTAGACTAACGTCAGGAACCTGCATCAATTCAAACCGCTACAGTTGATATAGCCTTGATTTTTAAGTTTGGGAGTCGTCAAAACCGGCGGCTTATTATTTGGGTGAATTTCTTTTTTAAGCAATATTCGCTCATAGGCCGGTGTGGCTTGTTAGCGGCATTATGCTAATGCTAATGCTAAAGCCCAATGCTAGTCACTTTTCAGCCTACAATACCGATTGCTACATAACTACAAATGCACATTACACGTTACGATATACCCTCGTTCACAAGACAACATTGCCGGTTATGTAGACTTAACAAGTAAAGTGTTTGAATGAGAAGAAATCCTTACCATGTTGCCGTGTCAGCGGACTGAGCGCTGCGGAAGAACAGAAATATGGTGTCAGTTAATCGGTTATAACACCAGGTAGAAAAGTATTGGAAAGTAAATTGCTATGTTGTTATGTAGCTTCTGAAGAGAATAATTATAAGTTAGTAGAAAGGGGGATACAAGTTAAAGCATTAAAAAGGATGGATGATGATTGAAATTGTGAGTTTATTTATGTGAGAAGGTGAAACTCACTCAGTCTGCCAGAGAGGGGATGAAAAGGGGCGGGACTTCCGGTTCAAGGAACTTTTATACTCGAGTACGGCATCCACAGAGGACCAATGTTATTCAAGAAAAGCGAATCACTGGCCGAGTCACTGACAAATTTGGCTCCCACAAGGTTAAAAGACAGCGCAGAAACCAGTAGAGGCGAAACATTCCCAGATTTTACGAGAAAAGGCAAAAAGTAAAAGAAAGTAAGATAAAATAATAATTAACTTTTGTTACTTCAAACAGTTCTGCCCAACGAATATTAAGAACCACTCCCCCACATGATGATCAAAATGGTGTTTAAAATCCTTCGCCAAAAGACTAGGAATATCATGTGGAAAAATTAATTACATCACTGTATTTAATGAAATTGTGTTTTTATTTATTTATTTATTTATGTTTTGCCAGAAACAGTCAAATTTAAAATGTATCAAGTTCAATAAAACTTCACAGTTCTAGAACATGTGTAATCAATGAGTAGATATATATTGTAATTTCCATGGCCTTTATGGTCTCAATCAATCAATGCAAAAGAAACATAATCAAAATGCTGAATAAATAAAATGTATATTATTTTTCTGTGAAGTGCATAAACTTAAGATATTAAGAATACATATTCAATAAAAAAAAACTGTGCCACATCCAAAAACTCTTCATCTTGCCAGAAAAGTAAACAATTTTGTAGAGGTGAAAAGCCAGGTTGAAAACCAACTTCATGTTCTAATTAAATGCAGTTTTTTTTTCAAATGAATTTTATACACTCGGCAGGCTGTGTCAGTGCTCCAGTCTAAGGTCAAGACTGCCTCAGGGTGAGGCAACAGTCTAAAAAGGAAGACAATGAGCAGCTAAAGCACACTGTAGTTAATCCAAAGTGTCTTCTGGTTGTTGAAATAGTTTATGTGCTGGATCAAATTAAGTGATTATTATTAGTTATGAGTATGTCTCCTTGAACCCACTTTACTCTATTTTTATTCTTTTTTCTTTTTATCCTCTAACACTATAGTGATGGTGGATACAGAGAGGCTGTAGAGGCCCAGAGGTAAAATTCTTGAGCAAGTAGACAACAGACATCTCATCCAATTCAGGGCTATGCATTGAGCTGAGGGAGAACTCAAATTGCTTTATAGTTTGCATGATAGTTGCTTTGGAGATTGAAGAAAATTTATAAAATTGCATGCATCTGACAATTTGTTTTCTGCGTTGTACTTTTGTTGTATATATTCTGGCAGGCATTCCTTCAGTTCCAGACTAACTGTAAATTATGGCTGCTTGTTTAAAAAAAAAAAAGCAAAAAAGATTTGCTTGAGACACCTCTGAGACAACACACATTACAACCGTACCTGCTGACTTATGAGTTCAATTATCTTTTACAGTCGAGACAGATAAATCCAAAGGGTGCCAGAATAATAAGCCTGTAAGTATATAAATGGTTCACTGTGAATATATTCTCATCTATTACCTCTAAAACCTGACAAAAATAATTCCATATATTTCCACAGCAGCAGAGCACAATTAATGAGCCAATCTTACTAGATAGTCAAAGTTGTGAAACACATTTCTGCTCAGTGGGTGTCAATTTCCTTTAAAATTTTTTTTTAGCTTTAGCTAGTCTGTTTCCATGGAAATTGACTTTGACATGACATTAATTCATAAAGACAGCAAACGCCAGACCAGTTGTTTCTAATTGAACTATCTACCTGTTTGTCCATGTCCATAGGCCATCTCCCCCTAGATACTCAATCAGCACTCATACTACTGGACACACTTCTCTCAGGATTTAAAATTTTCAGCAGCCTCATGTCAATCAAGTTAAAAGACAGAGTGTAGCTTGTTTCAATAATGGTTCGGAATTCTAAGGAGGACCTCATCTACTCTGCAATAACCTGCAACTAGCACAGGCTAGAAGACCACACTGCAGAATGTATGTTTTTATGCCTCAGTCCTTGTTGTTTTGTGTGCTTGTTTACAGTCGCAAATCATTTTCCTCAGAACAAGGAGTAAAATGGCCTGTTTATCACAGCATGGCTTTGTACTCTTTCCTGTCCAGAATATTATAGTTTATTTCTCCAGCTTCACACAACTTGGCTATGCTGATGTACAATACCTCCTTCCCCTTGTGTGAGACTCATAGCTCATTTTTAAAGATCATAAAAGATGTCCTTCTCACAGAGTGTGATAGGAGTTTCATTGTTGCAGGTCTAAATGGGCAGTATAGAATCTGATATAGAGCTGGATAGTGAGAGGCTTATTTTATACTTTATACAATCTAAAATCAAAACAGTGGATATTTTGTTATTTAAATCTGTTTTATTTATACAGGTTGGAGTCCTACTATCTCACTGCTGTCTGTGTAATTACAATTATAATCAGCCATCAACCAAAATCAGTGTCTTTTCTTCTTTTTTTTTTCTTGCTTATTAAAACTCATTATGTAGAAAATTAATGAAGTGGTAACCTTCAGTTTGCTACAGACCGGGCTTGATGACGATGACAGTATGGCTAAAACTCATTGTTGTTAAACTGAATAAAGACATATTTCATGTTTTACATTTAATATGGACTAAGCATGAACAAATACATACTGACCAGCACCTAATTTGGAACACCTGTGACCTGGCTGGCTGATTATCCAATCAGCCAATCAGGTGACAGCAGCGCAGTGTAATAAATGACGCAGTTACAAATGGGGGGGCACGCGTTATGTTAGTATCAAATATCAGAAAGTGCCAAGAATTTACGGTGCTCGATGGGCAGGTTTGAGTATTTCTAAAACGGATGGATTTTAATGCACAAAACTCTATGGAAAGTATAAAAAACGTCCAGTGAGAACGCCTCGTTGGTGAGAAAGGTCAGGGGAGAAAGGCCAGACCGGTTCAAGCTAACAGAAAGCGTTACCTCAACTGTGGTGAGCAGAAAAGCGGCTAGGAGTGCACAACATGTCGAACCTTGAGGAGAATGGACTATAACAGCACCAAAACAGGACAGCTGAAGACCGGAAGAACGTAGTTAGGGTAGGCGGCAACAGTATTAATTCCATGGACTCCTTTTTAACTTGTGATAACAGTCCAGGCAACCAGTCACCGTTTGAATGCCACAGCCTATCGTTGCTGACGCAGTTATGGCGACAACTGACCATCTTTCAAAAGCAAAAGTCGCCTTATAGTTTCATGGAGATTACAGTGAGGTCAGTGAACTTCAGAGGCCTCTCCAGTCACAAAATCTGAATCTTCACCTTTGGGATGTAGCAGAACAGGAGATTGGCAGCACGAATGAGCAGATGACAAATCTGCAGAAATGACGTGATCATGACAACATGGACAGGAAACTGAAGCTGTTTTGAGAGCAGAGGGAGGTCCTATCCAGTGGGGTGTTCATGAAAAAGTGAGGGGTGAGTGCAAATTCCTTTTGTTTACCAAAAAGTCATTAACAGGTAAATACATTAATAGACAGCATGTCAACCTATATAATTAAGAGAAAGAGATCTCACAGTCTACAAACCGTTAATCTTTGACTTAAGTAGTGCTTCAGTAGTCCTTTTCTGTACATTAGTAGACTTCTGAAACATTACATCAGTTCAAAATCATGTGTCAAGTGTTTTTTAGCTCAGCCCAAACAGAACATAAAGTGCTGTGTGTTTTGAGTATATTTTCCTGCCGTGAGTAATTCATTTTATAAATAAAAGTGTTTTTTTTTTTTTTTTAAACAATTTCCTGTGTCCAGACCACCTACACCAGGGACAGACAGTCAGAAGTTTGAGGACTCTAAGGCCATATAGTTTTGAATAGTTACTGGCTACGAACTTTCCATGTTCATCTATTCCCATGTATGTTTGCACCATTAAACCAGTCTCGGTGTGTAAGAGTGTGTTTTCCTGTATTTCTGCATTTTCTAATATCATCTATATTTTAGTTATCCTAACTGAATGTCCTCATCTATGAGGGGTGGATGTACTCAGTGAGGGTGAAAAGAGGCTCAGCTCAGCCTCATAGATTATAAAAATGACCATGCTCGGTTTATCTAAAGCTCTTTTTGCACCGGGATGATCTTTATTCCATTTGCATGCACAGTAACAAACATGATCCTCTGTGCCAAGCTCGTAATAACCCAGTGTGATTCCATATACACTTTTCTTTTTTAACTGCAGTTCTGGATTTTGAGCAGTGGAGGGCAGTGAGTAATAGGTAATATGGAGTTGAGCAGTGTGTCATCTTCACTGATGACAACGGGAGACGCTGTGTATCAAGGAATGGACTCCACCAGTTACTAGTTGTCTGTACTTTGGAAAGGGAGTGATCACAGGATTGAGTGTTATTCTCTGTTTACTCATTTTGTGAAATATTAAAACTAACATTTGATTGTATAAGATGTTGTGATTAGCATTAACTAGTTGACCATGTATTGTTGAGCTCATGCCCCAACATCTCCTATAACATCGTTTTTTTCCCCCTCTCTATCAGCACCTAAGGACTCAAGTTATCAATACATCTAAGCCACGTTTCTACTTCAAGATGTGCTTCCACCATTCAAGATATATGTACATATCTAAGAGTCATGCGATCTGTAGAGATATGAACTTACACTCTTTTTGGAATTTATACTCACAACTTATTATCTCTCCTCCAAAAAGAGATGGATTCAATGAGCTTACCTAGGGCTACTGCTAATTTATTTACACAGCAGTGTTCGTGTGTGAATTCATTCTGCTTTGAAAACTCATTTAAAGCCCCACCCCCCCACCCCTTTTTTTTTTTCGCCACACCTGGTATTAAAATAGTTCCCTGAAAACTATAATCCCCTTTTTGTGTAGAGGTAGTAATTGGAATAAAAATGTGTACCCTCAGGCTGAGGGATGATCGTACTTTGTAACTATCCACCGGCTTATTAAAAAGGCATAGTGGGGTTACGGGGGGAAAAAATGATCTCAGCTCAGAGATACTTTTTAACTGTAACAGACACATAAAGCGTGGATGATGGAATTTCAGGAGCTCCACTACAGACATTGTAGATAATGATACACATCATTTCTGCCTGCAGGCTTGTATGGGCGACAGCAGAAGCAGCTCTACCGGGGAGCTAATGAGTAATTCAGTGGCAGGTTCTGTTATTAATCACAATTTGATCTATGGGTGAGAGGCAACAAAAGATTACCTGAAATAGTTTACTGAACCGTCATTATTGGATTTACTTCAGTCATGAAATCAGTAGAAGGTTTTAAATACATGTCTAGCATGAATGCACTGTAGAATAGAGCAGAGGTGGTAGGGTGTATTATATTTCATTCTTTTATTTAAAGGATTAACTGTATCCGAAAAGTTGTTATTCACCACAGGAACCCACCTCCAGTGATAATGTGGGTTGAAATACAAAGGCTTAAAAGTTAATGTGAAATTAAAATGAATGCCTGTGTCATTGAAGTTATGTTCAAGTGCGCCTGTCATCAGAAATGCGAGAGGAGAGTACTTCAAAATCCTCTCTACCGCACTGCTTTACTAATCTCCATGATTATTGATCAGATTGATTTGTCAAGTATTGATCCCTTTTTCCGGCAGCCTTATCAGAGGCAAACTTTAAGTACATCTGCAGATGAGGGGAGATTATTAGAGAGTCTGAGGGGTTTACCCTGACAGAATCTCAATGTGAATGTGCTTAGACTTGTCAGAGTAGCTGCAACGGTTTAGAAAGTTCTGTGAAGTTCTCAATTATCATGTCCAAAAACCAGTGTGTTGCTGCGAATTGTTATGTGAGAAATCTGTGGCTTTTGTCAGGACCTGCTGTCGTTTACGTCTGTTCAGTCAGAAAAACAGGACAGAGGAGAATAGAAATACGGAAGAAAAAGAAGAGCGTGCTCTACAGGTCAGACTTTACAGAAGTTGTCTTTTGCAGATTTGAATGCTGCATTGACAGCTTACGTAGGGGAGGTCACAGAGGTCACACCCAGTCGTGGGGATGACCCTGAGCTTGAAGGTTGCAGTGGATGTTTTTGCAGGCTGGAAATGAATCTTTGTTACAGTTTACAGAAACCCTGCTACATAAGGATTCATAGATGTGTCACCTATTCTGTCCAGTCCATGCAGTCATCAATTCCACTTGTTAGCCCGCAGGATTTTTTCATTTTTCTCCATCATGCAGGGCCCCAGGACTGACAAACTGGACCACCGTTCCCATGAAATATGCTTAGACTTTGTAGAAGGTGGATAGAAGTACAGAAGTGATGGATTTTTTTTTTGGAGTGAAAGTGAGGTCAAAGGGGCAGAGGAAGAGAGAAGACTATACTGAAGTTGTATTTTATAACCATAGCCGATGTGTACACACACGTGTTTTTGTGCTTGTAGCATCTTTCTGAAAAACGTATGTGATCATAATCTTATTTAGTGAAAATATTCCTTCAAATATGATCACAGGTGCACAGTGGATGGGAATGGTTTAATGGTGCAAACATACATGGGAATAGATGAACATGGAAAGTTCGTAGCCAGTAACTATTCAAAACTATATGACTATAGTTATAGTAAACTATTAGAGTCATAGACTAAATATGATTAGGGCATGCATGGGAACAAACGTCTGACTGTCTTGTCTCTTGTGTAGGTGGTTCGGACACAGAAAATTGTAAAAAAAAATACAATACTTCAGAGTTGGGAGGTAAATAATATGTATCGCAGCTGGAGGCCTTTTCACTCTGGACACAGAATTTGAGAAGAAAGTCTATTTTATGAAGAAGAGAGAAAATAGAATGAAAGAATAGTTTTGCACATAGAGAATTAATGAAAATACAAGAAGAATAACAAGAGGACTAACTTCTATCTTTGCACATTCTTCATATCATACATTTTCAAGCATTTTTTAATCTTTTCAAGCTCAGTTTATTGAATAGCTTTTTGATAATTCTACTATTGCCTCAGTTTTTCAACCATTAAAAATCTGGAAAATATGACACTTAACTATAAACATGTGATATTTATACAGATAGAACACTATTTATTTTGGTCTCTGGATTAACAAAATTCTTTAAGTTCAAGTATATTCACAGTTTATACCGTCCAGCATATAAAGCAACTGTTGCATTTAAAGAATCATAAAATAGAGTGACTATGCATTGTATCCTTGGGTGTGGCCAACAGAAGTGCAAAAGAAGTGGGAAAGGTTCTAAGGTGAGAACTTCTAACCACTGAACTAATCTTCTTCTTTTTGATTAGAATCTTGTATTTCTCAGACAGGGTGATTATTGCAATTTAGAGTGAGGGCTGTACTGGGTTTGTACATGAGTTCCCTGGCAACACAATGCCAACATTTAAGTCTGTCTCTTACTAATCGTAACACTTTTTATAGGCAGATTTGTTCCGACTCAGGTCTGACTGTACAGCAGAATTTAGTACATCATGAACTAGTAGTTCTCACTGACTGTCCTCTGGACTGTGTCTGAGACCAGCCCAACTGCCATTCAGTATCTGTACAACCATCAATTTCCACTTGCTTCCTTCTAGCCGGCACACACATACACACACCTGCCAACCTGCAGTGCCAGGATGTCTATTGTCCCACATGCCCTCAGTCAGATTGCCCTTGCCTGCACCACTCTGCACCCACAGTGTCAGTCTTGGCTGACAGCAGGCTTGCATTAGCCAGCTAACATTTCCTGGCCCCTGTTTGCTCAGCACAGACAGAGCTGTCGGCTATATGCTCTGCTGATGCTCACCTCTTAACATTGGAGCAATTTACAAATGCAGTCATTAAGATGACAAATTTCTTTGGTTTGTGAACTGGTATGTTTGTCAAACATTATGCTTGGTTGTGCATGTTAAAGTTTTGTAGTGTAGCTTTTGCAGTTACATGTACAGGCTACATAGGTGCTGAAGCTATGCCTCCTCAAAAATGTAACTTTGTGTTGGTGCTGTTGGCTATGGGAGACACCACAATTGCAACAATTGTGACTGTCTGCTTGTATTTTCTCTGACATATTTCTGATGGCAGTGGAGACTGCTGATAGTGAAGAAAATGTTAGGGAAGTTAAAGAAACCCCCCAGTGATCTGCTGCTTTTCAGTAACTCATATCTAAGAAAGACATTTCCATGAAAAACTTCTAAGAGCAATCACAAGTGCACAAAGTAAATGAAAGAATGTAAACACAGTCACCGTGGGGAATATAATTAAAGCATAATATGGCCTGACCATGCACAATACATGAATCTAGTGTTGCAATGATGCTCTCAGTGGGTGAAATCTAATGCTTAACTATAAATCAAAACCTATGTGTGTCTACAGTGGGACGCCTGTAAACCCCTTGCGTTAAGCATAAATGGGAGGCATCGCTATCATTCCAAGTAGTATTTTTCTAGTTACATTAGCTTCATATTCATCTTTACTAAAATTTGGCACTTTATTTTATTAGGATTTATTTCAACAGGCCCTGCTTATCTGTCAAAGAGGTATTCTACTAGTTTAGTATTGCACTTCCATAACACTAGTGAACTTGGACTCCACATTTCCAGTTTGTAACACAGGCTTTTGAAGTTTCATCTGATGTCATCAGGGTTATTTTCTCAGACTTTAAAAAGCTCTCTGAGGGCATTATACAACTGTCTTCACAGGCTGATCGGTACTCCTTGTGACGAATGACGTGATGGTATGAAACAATGGAATGAACAAAATCTGCTCTATCATTAAGACCTAACCCATTATGCCATTTTCATACTAAAACAAGTACAAGTAATGCATAACTGGTACCAATTATTTTGATATCAAGTGTGTTCAAAACGTGCACGTGTTGAAAATAGACAGTAGTCAATCTGAGATGGTTACCATGACTTCTGTATACAAATGGCCCTTCGCTCCTCCCTTTACATAGCTTGTATGCCTTTTTTTCAATACTTGAAACTAGTATGGCCGTAACATTGATTCCATTAGGTTAATCAGTGCATTCCATATCTACATAATGTCTATATCTTACTAACTGTTCTCATTACCATTGGATCATTACTTCCTCTAATACCATGTACCTTCCAGCTGCTCTTTGTCAGTGGTAATTAGGTGATGATCTGTACCAAAAGATATTAAGATGAATTCTAAGGGCAATGGGTGGTATCATAGAATGAGATAAGTCCTTCTTCGAGTTCCCTGATTAAGCTGTAAAATGGCTGCGGGGCACTTTGGGAAGATGGGACTGAGAATCTATTTTCAAATGCCAAAAACAGTTCACCAGCACTTGCCATTTTGTGCATAGAGAATATTGCTGCTGCAGTCTATTGCTTTATGGAGGTATATTGAAATCTCTCGCTTTCCACCTACTCCCCTTGCGTCATTGAATATTTATCCAATCTCTCCAGCACCATACCGTTATAGTTAGATGAGATATTTATGATCTTCAATACAAAATGGATCTATTTATCCATTCTGTAACTCATGCATTCAGTGACTGCCAATGGAGCCATGTTAACACATTTCTTTCTTGGTGAAAGTCACAGAGAAACTAGTTGAACAGCTTAAAAATGAGAAATGCCCCTCTTCTGTCACTCTGACACCCTCTTGAAATTTTACATTAACGCATTCTCAGCTTTTTCAATCACAGCCTAAATACTAGGATATCAAGTAAGCATTTGGAGACTGTATCACCTTGACAGGCCAAGGCAATGTCTTTAAAGAGTGATAACTACCTTTTTTCCATTACTGACCCAATCTTGACCTCCAAGCACTAAGCTATTTTCTCCATGGCAACGCGATGAGGATCACACTCTGGTACACCCACATGTTAATAGTGCCAAGAGGGAATGGTAGACAGCATTTAACTTCATTGTTTAAAGAATGAAAGGAAAAAACATAGATATAAATGTGTGAATACAGAATTTAATGTCTCTTGAATATAGAGTTGAGACTGTAAGTGTTTTGTGTCTTTTTTTAAAAGGCAAAAATGTCAATTATGCCTTAAAAAGTTACAACATTTCTGTTAATTTGTGCTTTATGCATTAAACTCTAAATTCTTTACAGTCTCCTGATCGATAAAAACATCTTTGAGTTGGAATATCCTGGGAAAATCTTTGGTTTCTTATTCTTTATGCCCACAGTCATAATCGCATCCATCCATCATCTATACCGCTTATCCTTTGGGAGTCGTGGAGGGGCTGGAGCCAGTCCCAGCTGACATTAGGCAAGAGGCGGGGTACACCCTGGACAGGTCACCAAACTGTCACAGGGCTTACATATACAGACAAACAATCATGCACCCCTATGGGCAACTTAGAGTCACCAGTTAACCTAACCTTCATGTCTTTAGACTCTGGAAGGAAGGAGGCACAGGGAGAACATGCAGACTCCACATAGAAAAGCCGTGGACAAAATGGGGTTCAAACTTTCTTGCTTTGCGGCAACATTGCTAACCACTACACCACCATGCCTTTATTTATTTATTTATTTTCAAGTGCAGATCATCACAACTGTTCACAGTTCACAAATATGACTTGTACACTTACAGATCAGATAGATAGATAGATAGATAGATACTTTATTAATCCTGAAGGAAATTTAAGGAAGTGTTAGGGTTAGGGTTAGATCATGGGACATGTGAAGCCTTTTAGAATATGCTGCACATATTTTAAAATTCAGCTGGACTACCCTTAAAGTGCAAGACAGCGATAACTATAATAATTTATCAAGGGGAGGAGTGGAGAATAGCAACTTGAGCAGATCAAAGAGAATAATATTAAAAAGAAATATTATGGGTCTCTGTGGGGAAATTAGGTCATTCTACCAACGTATTTAAGGGGATTCAGAGGGGAAAAGACAGTTCAAAAATATTCACTGACATTTGAAAATAAGTGATAAAATTACAAACCATTAAATAAACAATCAAATAACAATATTACAGTTATGGGGTTGTGTAAACAATTTCAGCACATGTTAAGAGTCACTTCACTTTTAAGCTCTTCATAAAAGAGTAGTATCTGATCTTTCACAGTTTAGTAAAAGAACTAACCGTCAGCAGGGTTTGAACAGTCAGACACCAAAAGCTTAGCACATATGGAGGAAGTTATATTAGTATACAGCAAAAGGCGTGAGTGTATAGTGTCAGGTTACACTTGCATGAATATGACTTAGATTACTAGTCAGTTGGTGGTCAAACAGTTGGTGAATGAGCCGTGCATGGCGAAGCGTGAATGGAGCAGATGATGCCACTCAGCTAATGCAAGTGTCTGAAGTGCAACACACACTGGCTGCTGTTTGTAAACAGGAAGCTGACATGGTCTGCAGTTGCTGGAATGAGCCGATCCAGAAGTGAGTGTGATAAAATTGCTGTTTTCCCTGAGAGTTAATGTTAGTTAAATGACAGTGGTGTAACCTGACTAGGTGATGTGTGTCAGCCTATGATAACATGTGTCAAGATACTACCAGTGTGTGGGCTTATGTCATGCATGATACACCACTAGTGTGTTACCTTTAACTTTGTGCTACATTCAGTGCAATACAGTAGATTTGGATCTGAGAATTCAGACATGGTAGCAGGTAACATTGCCAAATGTCTTTTCATGCAGTGGCCTTCTTTTGCTTGAATCTGGAGGACATGAAACTCTAAATACAACTAATGCAAGGAATAAGGGTTGGGTTATGCTCAATCAGAACTAGCTCAAACAACTTGTTGTCTGACCTTGTTGCAAGTCAAAAGTGTGTATAATTGTCTTCTTATAAACCAGCCATGTGGAAATGGGGCAGACACAATGTCATTTAAATGTTAAGGTAACAGAGGCTATCCTAGAAGGCCTGTTCATATAAAAAGAGACAGAAATAGTTGTGTCAAGAATGAAAAAAGAGAGCAAGAGAGGGAGAACCCAGTGTCCTTGCTTACCTCCACAGAGTTGGCCAATCATGGCATCAAGTGGGTGTAAATGTCGAGGTCCCAGATCTGTTCAGCCGTCAGACGTACTCTGAGGTATTCTGGTAGCTTAATACAGCTTCAGCCTACTAGTCTTTCGGCTTTCCATTTGTAGATGGTGATAAAATTCCCATTTCTTCTCTGTTGAGCTTTAACTCTGTACATGGTGAGCTAGCAGTACAGCAAAAATCCTCTTGATGCTATGTGCTTACATCCAGTTATGGTACACATCTTGAATACTGGCACTCTTTTCCACAAATATATTAGTGCAGCATGTACATCTACATAGAATATATAGAGGTGGCGCCACAATAATATGAACACATGCATAGTTTAATGTTATAAAGTCTGAAGTAAATACTACCATTGTGAGGCTCGAAATACTCATTTTCTTGTTGAGCACATGCCAAATAGGTGATGACTGAACCATATGTGATTAGTGAGATTCTATTTTCTACTTGTATTATATTGTACAGGTATTTGTGTCATTGTGTCCACTCTTTCTATGTTATGGAATAATATGCTGGTGTGCATATGTTGTATTTGCACAACTAAGATGCTGTAATATTGATACAAAATTCTCTGCAGATATTCAGTCTGTGCATGTGTGTATATAACTCGTGTGTATTTGTGTGAGTGACTGAGTCATCAACAGTCATAGGTTAAACATGCATGCACACAATAAGTGAAGGAACTGAACTGTGCACAGTCCCTGCTGGAGGATGATGCAGGAAGATGCATTGTAATTGTGTTTGCCATTCACCCACACCACTCCTCTTTGTGGAACTCACTATATACAGAGCTGCTGTGACAAGTGCACGACTCCCATATGAATTATGGATCATCCCAAGGGGAAAACACTGGGCCAAAAAGCTGTTAGGCCCTGCAGCCCTCTATGCGACATCCCTCACTCCCTACAAATACACTTCCAGTCAAAACTGACGAGGAATTGTCCTTCATATTCCAAAGTTAAGGTCCCAGTGACTTGCATGCTCAGATCAAAAAGTACCAAAACACCAATAATTAGAAAGGCAAAATTAGACAAGGTTTGATTTTAACAGCTGAAGGAAGTCTCTTAATTCTCTCTTAAGACTTAATTTTGTCTCATTGTCTCCACTATTTGGTGTATTTTCATTATCCTCATATTAGTCCCTTGGAGCTTCTTTAAATTGGATTGACAGTCATCAATTCCAGCTCTGCTAATATTGCACTGCAACTGTATTCATGTGTGTACAGAGTATTTTACATTCCCTTGCTGCTGCCTTTAACTGGCGCCAGTCTCTTTTATTTTCTGAGAATGTAATAAAGGATACCACTGAACCGGTTAAATGTTTTCAGCGTGCTCATACAGCACTGTGGATCAGGGCTTCTGGCCTTTTCCCGAACCATTACGCTATCACTTTAATGGTTGTGAGGAATTGGCAAATACTCAGAGCATAATGTGACTCACTTTCAGCTGTGCCCCTCGTTCACCATGCCAAGTTTCTGCAAGCTGTATTTTTAGATATACAAGTTTTACAGTAACAAGAGTTGACACCTAAACTGGTGGCATTTTCATGCTTTTGCATTTACTCCATTATATCCACAATGACACAAGTGAATGAGCATAGTATTTGTTTGTAAGAGGAGGAAATGATAGATTAGGAAAGCAGGACGAGGCAGGAGAAGCCTCTGAGCCGTAGCAGTAGGATTAATTCCCGTACTAGTTACTCTGCAGTGATGCTACACCATGAAAGTCTAATACCATCTTTTTATGGATTTGACTCAATTTAGATTACTTATTCAGCAAAGGGATCACAGTGTTCTCGTGTTTCTCCATCCTTTTATCCAGTAATTTTCATTGTTTTATTGTGATGATGTAGGAGAATCGGTGAATAAATTGAAGACAGACACCATTAAGATAGTCATCCTCACCCCAAACAAACACATAGCAACAGAAAAACAATAATACTCTGTGCTTGGAAGGATCATTAAAGCAAAGTGAGAAGTTTCTCTACAAGTAAAAGAGTGTTTTTTTCGGTGGATATAGTGATTTTCAAGGTGATTAAAAAGTCATTAGTGGAACGACTCTCGCAGGTAATTCACAAGGTAGTCATTCAAAACCCAATTAGAAACCAGGAAGGGCTCCGGCTGAAGAAATGACTGTTATTAGATGAAGATATTATATCAAATTGCCCAACAGAGAAAGCTCCCCCACAATCTCCTGTCTATGAGCTAAATCGCTGTCATTTGGAAAGATGGGCTTTCATTTCTTCTGGCATCTTCATCAAACAGGAGAATCCTGAGAAAAGCAAAAACTTACCTGCCAGGGAATTTAATTTAGTCATATGCTGTCTGTCACTGTCCAAGACTTTAACATTAAACAGATAAAACAGAGCAAACAAAGCCTTGGAACATTTCCAAGAGACAGTGTCTTCAAAATCCATATAAACTTTATATATACTATCTTTTAAAGAAACAGAAGATTGAAAAAATAAAAAACTTTCTCACACAGTGAAACCATACTGAACTTAGGAAGTCATATTATTTTTATGTTATTCAGGGTGCTTATTGAGTTGTACACAGTATGCTTTTCTAATGTATATTTGTACTCTACATTGACCACAAACCAGCTTCTATTTCAAATTATAATCAAGGATGTAAATCTATTTCATTCAGCTTGGTTGGCTTCATTCGGTCTCCAAGCTCCATTATTTTTGAAGATTGCTTGGTATTTGATGATAGCCATTAGCAAATCTAGCACCAAATTCAGAGGGGATGGGAATTCAGCACACAGAAATCAGGTAAAGCACAGCATTCATCTGTAGTGATATTTGTACACACGCCTGTATTTCCAATCTCTACCTAGATCAACATTTCCTTGTGCTTTCCGTGCCTTGGCCTGAAAACCCAATTTTCCATTTCTGTCTTCAATAAAGTTAACCTGTCATTTAGTCAGAGCTGTTTTATTCTAAAAGTAGGTTTATTACTCACCTTGGAGATAGACGGTAATATGAATATGATAATTGGTCTAAAGCATCTGGCCAATTGTTGAGACAAAATGAAAGTGTACATCTTGACAGTTTTAGAAGTCTAAACTACAGGCTTAATTCTAGCAACATTTCAGACTGGTCCATGCTGTCAGGAAGTTTCATCTGCCTCCTGGCCTAATTGATTAACTAGAGAGCAAATTACAAAGTCTATTTTGATATCTCTGTCAAACCTCCAGCAGAACATTGTGTTTCTGCGTTGTCTTGCCTAGACAATAGGAGGGGAAAGTTGTTAAAATTCATAAGATGTGCTTTTGTGTTACTTCCAGACATCCATCTTGGGTAGATTTCAGGGCTGGAAGGGTTCACGCCAAGCCTTTAACTCAGCTGCCATCTTTTTGGGTTTGTCTTATCCTTGCATCACAGCCAGGTATGCACCTGGGCATGGATGACATATGAACCGGACAGAGAGGTAGGAAATGTGTTGAGTTTTTTTTTTTTTTGCTCAAGCAAATTGTCCTCATACGCTTGTCGACAGACTGAGTTTTACTTGGACGGTAGCCTGCGAGGTGTCTGGCTCCATGAAGACTATTTGCCAAACACATCCACAACAAATAAAAGAAAACTATGAAAGAAATATGTTGAAACATTTAACATTAACATCCTGTTTCCCTTTTATTTCCCCTAAGCTCATCTTTTCAACACTGTCAGACAATGTTACATATTTGGTGTATCTTGTTCCAGGTCATGATTAAAGCTTTGATGTTTACACTATGAAATATTCAAACCAAGTTTGCTTTTTATGGCTGCACTATCATCAAATAGAAATATACAAGATATTTATTTTTAGACAACATTTTGTCAAGTCATATGACATTTTTTTTTTGTACCTTTGGAAATAGGGTTCTGTGGGGTGAGTTTGTAACACTTTCGAGCCACCAGTGGGTCAGTGTGGTTTAATTAAACTGCCATGAGTCTTAATAAGGCCAATGCTCATTTTGGCTAGAATGTGAAGATGAACATGATTCTGAGCATCCGGGGTCCTAATTTCATAATTGTTTTCATTAATACGCCTGTACCACTGCCTGTGTTGTAGAGATTTCAGATATGCATACTCCAGAACAATTAATATAGAGTAAGAATGGAAGTCTTCTGAAATTTAATAACTCCAGTTTCATAAACCATTTCAATTGTTATTTCCTGAGTCAGACTGAGGTAAAACACAGAAATTATGGTTGAATTAGCTATTGTAGCAAGCCGCATAGTGGTGTACTTTAGTAACTTGCCTGCTCATCAAATCCACTTTGTCTATTTTTTTTGCTAGAGTGTGAGGCTATGGGCCTTTAGTTGGGTCCGTACATGTTAGAGAAGTGGTCAAAACAGGAGAAGGGTTACTTACATCATTGTCTCCTATGGAAATCAAGAAAACAAAGTCCAATGAGTTGTTTTACTTTACTTTTTAAATTTTGATAATAGTGACACATCCAGTCACATGTTGCATTGCTCCGCTCAGCCTGGTCAGGTTCTCTTCATTAGAAATCTCTTGGTGCTTTAGGACAAAAATACACACACATAATGTTAAACACTAGGCAGCCAACCATAACCAATTTGTTGTGAAACTGTACATCATATTAATCTCAAGGGATTTGGGATTTAACCCTCTTTGTTCTTGTTTGAGTTAGCGTGAGATGGGTCTTGTGGAAATAGAAAGACAGAGGAAGCTGCGCTTATGTGAATATCACTGTGAGAAATGACCACATGAGATAGGGACCGAGTGATTCCTCAGACTTAAGGCCTTTATTAATGTCCCAGTCCAGGTTTCTAAGGGACACATGCGACTGAAGACGAGCTCCCACTTTCATCTCCCACTTAATGAGAAAAGGCCAGATAACCATTGATTCTCTAGGCTTGAGCAGAGATATGAAGGCCCAGTTCTTGGTAACTTCCCACATAAAGCTTCATGCTTCACTGCTCTGGGATCCGTGGGACCACTTCAATAAGTCAATATATACACATTTAAACATCATGTACACATAGACATGTATTTTCTCTTGTGCTTATCAGATGTTGCTCTGAAAGGGAGTTTTTCTGAGGATGTTCAGGCACTCATCCCCATTTATACTCCTCAAATTTGCCCCCTCAGTGGTACTGTGGTTTTTTCAGTATTCATCAGTACTGCTGTGAAGGACCAAGGTTAATTGTTTAGAAGTATTCGACAAATTGAAATAGTCAATCCACACAGAAAAACATGCAAAAGACAGTGGAAGAAAGGTGGCATGAAATTAAAGCTGCACTCATTAATATTTTTGTTAACAATGGATCAATGACAAATTCCTCTGCAGTTCCTCTTGGCTCCATTGAGCACTTTAGCATCTTTAAATGGTTCAATTTTAGGTTATGGCCTGCAACTTTATTGTGTTGTTTCAGCAGTTGAGAGCTGTACACAAATAGGTCAGCATACTGTTGATTAACGGTGGTAATATGTCATCGTTTCAGCTTCTTCCAGGTGTGCCCAAGTGGACAGAAAATATCAGTTAAAGCACCTTAACCAAAGCTAGGTTTATTTCAGAGATCAAGACAAAAATGGTTTATTATAATTTGCAACCAATAACTGATGAATGATGGCCAGACTTTAAGTGTGGTTAAGCTTCATAATGATATTAAGTATGTACTGTATGTACTTTTTTATTTTATTTTAAACATACATATATATATACATTATTTGGTTTCTAGCTGATTTTCCTGTGTGCAAATATGTAATAGCGTAGCGGAAGGAAAGTATCTAAACAGAAGAACAGTTCACTGTAGTCCCTTTTGTCAATGATATTCACAAATTGATGAGGATATATTCATTATTTCAATCTCAGTGATTGCTCCTCTTGTATCAGTAATTTATTGGAAGAGTCCTTTGGACACTTGATATAACTCTATTAAAATAATCACGCTTCTTGTAAAATTGTCAAACTATTATACATTTTCACTAAAACAAGCTGGAGGAAAGAATTGTTGCCCATTTCCCAACAAACTTCTCATAGTTTAAATTGTATGACAGTGTCACATCACCAACCAGTCTCTTCTCAGCACCAAGGCAAGTGTGGCTTTATCATTTAACTGCAGACATCAATAATTATCAGTTTTCTGACCCCATGTCTTCCTATCCTTCCACTCCCTCCCACACTTTTCCATTTCCAATCTTTTACTCCCATTAATGCTTTTCTGTAATTGCATTAGGAGCGACAAAAGGGAAATAGATGTGCAAAACGTACAGTATGTTCCAGAAGGGAAGTCATTTCTCCACATCTGCAGGTAATTGAAGTTTAATTGTTATGTGGAAAGGGCATTTGCAATTGAGTGGGTATGTGTTAAAAAAAAAAGAAAGAAAAAAAAAAAGAGCAGTGGGCAAAGACAGCCTTATTATTATACTGACCATCAAGTTAACTGCTCTGTATGTCCTCATAACCTGTCTGAAACCATGTTTATTGCAAACAATATACATGTACCCTTGCATACAAACTAACACAACCTTTAATAATAAGACAGGCCTGACTCAGTATAGCTTGGGTTCTTGAAAATGACTTCTGAGCTCATTTACTGTTTTGTCCAGGGGTCCACAACCAGATCAATGGTGATTACTTTGTGGCAGAGCCCCTGCTGAAACAGAGCTGGTAAACATATGTATTTTTGGCAGTAGTTACAGGGCCAGGAGCCTGTGTCACTGAGAGCTGGTACACGCCATAATTAGTTTGCCAGATTAGATTTTAGACATTTGGTTTTATAGCAGTAGGTGATTGTTATAGTGTTCAACCATATGCAGAAGGAATGAATTATAGCATTAGAGCTTTTGTTGTTCAGTCATCGATCTTCTCTACCAGATACTTCACCTGCTCCTCTCTGTCTTCTGATTCAAACAGTAGGCAAGTTTGACAGTACAGAGCAGTGAGAGAGAGAGCGGCAGCTCCCACCCTAGCATAGCCTAGTGCATCCCTTGGGACAAGACAGGTGCCCCAAAGGATGTACCAGGCTACGGAGAGAATGGGGCCAGCTCTGGAACTATTCACTTCTCTGCTTTATTGACTTCTTATTGCAAGTTGTAGCCACATCCATTCATCCATTTATTTAATGATACTGAATTACTGAGTTTAAAAGTGAAAAATAGCATTAGCTACACTTCATTGTCATCTGCCCCACAACTCCAAATGAAATGGTGTTTGTCCTGGTGTTGACCTTTTAATGGTGTAGATCCACAATGCTCTGGTTTGTGTAACACAGTTGAAATATAATGCAGAACCTATATTATAGTAACACAGTTTTAAAGAATGTACTTATGATTTGATTGGTCATGATTGATCCCATACCCAAACCAAACCAGGAACTTTGCTCTCTTAGGCCTCTTGCAGGCTGAAACCTCTAATATCATATCATTTTCAGCAGTCATTAGTTAAAACGAGCAAACCTGGCCACAAAATGACCACAAGTAAGTCCTGTGTGCTCTCCACCACAGATCTTATTAAAATAAAGCTTCTAGATTTGCTGAAGAAAAGTAAGCATGAAACCAGTATTTCATCGTGAGGGTGGTTTTCTTATCGACAGCGAACTGACCCTGGAGAACCACTGCTTGGCTTTAGCTGTGGCCACAGATATCTCAAAGCTCCAATTGGATTAGAGACATTGAACTATTGGAATTGAAATGGCTGGAATAGAGCAGCTATGAAATAGGTTGTATTTCTCAGAAGGCATTAGCCCAGCCCACTGGGAGACGGAGTGTGCTGCCGGCGTGTGGAAGAGATCAGAGAGAAGGGATCCTCCTCTGCAGCTCTATTGTAGTCCAGGTAGCATAGATCAAACACAGCAATCCCCATGGAGCTCCCCAGAAAGTGCTTACCGGGAGGCAATCTTAGGCAGCCCCAAAAGAGAGGCATGGCATATGGCCTTTTGAAGATAGTGGTTTGAGATTAGAGCATATCCCAAATCAGGGCACATTGAGAGGGGCTGAACCACGAGTATGTTGGCAAGAGACTGACAGATAAGGGAAAGGCAAAAATCTTAATGCTGCTGTTTCAAAAAATCTTAATACAGCTCTTATACACAGAAAATGTGTATAGACCTGTTTAGATATTGATCCTCAAAGTTGTCAAGGTGGTTGAAGCAGAGATGTTTTCAAGAACTGACTGGAATTCAATAAAGATGATGCTAAAAAGTGTAACATCCAGCCTCTCTTCTCCTGCCTTCTGTGAAATGAGATGAATTTCTTGACAGAAGTATTACTTGTTTTTCACTCTGTGTGGACACTAATTTTCCATCTAGACTAATTTCCTGCTCCGTTATTGCATATGCTGTGCCCTGTTTGATTGAAGAGAATTAAAAACAACCCAATATACTGTACAATAGCATAATTCATGATAGAGTGTGCGTGTGTGTTCTCTCTCATCGAGCGCTGTTTCTGACAGCTGTTCCCTGCAGCAGCCGGGAGAGTCGGCCACCACTGTGATGCCATTTTATCTTCCAAACATCTGAGTAATAGCAAAACTGCTTCATTGTACGCTAAGGGGGCTGATTTAAAAAGGTACCTCACTTGACCGAGACTTATTGCCACTCTATTTGTGAAGCGATGTCTTGGCGATATTTTCTCTGATAAGATGGCAATTTCAATAAGAGACTTCACTGGCGTTTGGCCCCTGTGGGCTTTGGCTTGAGTAGGAGGGATATATTTCACAGGAGAGAGCTTCATGAAATGAAGGGCGTGCATTTGCAAAAATGAGATAAAAGTCTTTTTCCAGACATTTTGCCAGGGAGTCATAAGAAGTTTGCTCTGTGTTGACTAGGAGAGGGAGGCCCAACCACATAGAAGTGGAACAGTCCGTGGTTGGTGTCCCATCCATTTTCCACTCTGATGAAGATGGTACAGAGGAATCTATCAGTGGTGGTGGTGTGTGGTGGCAGGGGGGCGATTTGGGGATGTGCCAAGCCCAAAATTAAGATGACAGCAATGACAAGGCTCGATGCCGAACAGATCTATCCCACTGATGCAAGCTGCAAGCTTAACAACCCATGTAGGCTCTATCTCTGTGTGGTGAGTGTGTGTGCATGTGTCAGAGTTTGTGCATGCGTGTGTGTGTTTGATGTAGCGTGCAATATGTGCGCCTGTTGACAAGATCATGGAGACTCAGTGTCAAACTAGACAGCTGATTGCAGGCTGGAGTAAACACCTGGCATCACGCTTGTCTACAGCTGAGGTGAATCATTGCACATGCACGTCAAGCAAAATGTCAGATGGAAGGCATGGAAAACAATCACTGAAGTAAACAGGGGTGGAAATAGCAGCAATGTAGGACCTTTTTCTGCTGTTTGTTGTGTTTGCTGAAGTCCGTAAGTTTTTCTACGATATTTATTGTATAAAGCAGTGGTTCCCCCTCATAGCCCCGTCAGATGAACCAGAACCCCTTCATCAACACCGTTATTTATTTTAACCATTTGATTACTTTTTACCAACAAGTTAAACTATTTATTCATTACTTGTAGGTACCTTCTTTAGCCATTTATTCAATACTTTTAACTTTTCACAGTTCTATTACTACTACTACTACTACTACTATTTCAGCTGTATTCATTACTTTTAGACATATATTTTAACAATTTATACATCACTTTAAGCCAACTTTTTGAACTGTGTATCTGTTACTTTTAGCTAACTTGAGAATGGTTTGAATAACAGATTAGCATAAAGCCAGGTTCACCAGCTGACCTCCTTGCTGCTTTGAGGACAGAAGATCTTGAGCTCTTCTGGTTCTGGTCTTCCGTAGTTATACGTGGTCTGTTCTCTGTGCTAATGGAGATTAATTATGTGAAGATAACAATAGGAGAAGAGTTATTAGGAGAAAATAGCCTCTTCCACTCAAATAAGATGACCATTTTTTTAGTGATAAGAAAAAAAGACACTTATTATCTTCAGAGGGAGCAAAGATTGGTCTCGAGTATATGCTTAAAATGGATGTGGATATCTCCTAATCACAAGCCTTCCCCTGACTGTGAGCCTCTATCTCTGTCCTTAAAATATCTTCACTTGAATGAATGGCCAGTACTTCTACCCTAAGTGGAATATAGTAGAACTGCTAATTAAAAGCCTGTCTCTGTTTTCCACAGTGTGCTCTCACTACATAACACAATGCAAGAAAACCTAACTGAAAATGTGATAATGACCATTATTTTGTATAAAGGAGAAGAGTGTAAGGTTGTAGGCTGGGGCGATGGCACAAGGATACAGCAAAAGAGAGCGGCTCTTTTTCTTAGGAGTTCCAGAAGTGTGGGTGCAGTAATTACTGCAAGTAATTCAGTGAATGTTTGTGATGTGTCGTAGCCAGACTTGTTTCTAAGTCTTTTGGGATAAGTAAAATCCTTGAGGGCAAGTCCTTAAGTTATGCCCCCAGCCATCTTACGACACTTGTAAGCGAACTGTACATTTTTCAGGTTGTCTTTTGCTGACAGTTAAAATTACCCAGCATTTTAACATTTTTCTTTTTAACCTAGATAGATTGTCTTTGTTTGGAGGTTAATTTATTTTTCACAATTTGTTTTACAGCCTGCAAGTTCATTACTCATGGTAACAAACATAAAATCTGTGTTAATAGTGACTTTTAGCAATGCAGTGTGACGTTAGGGATGGCAGTGTGGAATGACACAGCTATCGGATGGATCACCATGAAGATTTGTACAGACATTCATGGCCCAGTGGATGAAGCTCCTGACTGATGATTCCACGAATTTGCCTCTATGGCCACTATGAGGTTGACATTTTGAATGTTTAGTAAAGTGTCTCAACATCTACAGGATGGAATGGCACAAGATTTGATACAGACATTGATGCATCCCAGACAACATATTCTGTTCCCTGACATCAGGTGCAATTATCAGTTCAAAATCTGTCTAACACTTTTGTTTATGATCAAATACCTGCACAACAAATGACATTCCCGCCAGTCTTAGTTGTACTTCTTCAGCGCCGGCTGATAGCCAGACATTAAAACATTTTCACCTGACTACTTTCTGAATGTTTCAAGTCACGTCACTGTCACTTTATATATTGTTAGAACTCTAATCTTAAACCAGATTAAGGATTTTTGTCATCAGACGTCTGAATCTTCAGTACTCTGAGGAGCAAGCTGAGCAAACAGCCGCTCTCAATGTCCCCTGTCCACGTCGCAGAGAAACATTGATTTTTAAAAATACGAAACTGCTTCATTCAATGAGGCCTCTGCGGACAATCCAGCTCCCAGTAAAAACCTCCTGAATGATGAACACTGAAGGAATCCTCACCTAAACACAAGCTGAGCATCTAGAAGCAACGTGAGCTAACGTTAGCGGCAGCTCGATTATCAGCCTTCAGACCCTTATTAGACTGATTTTGATCGCGAAACTACTAAAACAATACCCCCCCACCCCTACCCCCGAGCATAATGCCATAACTCGCTTCTTTTTATTGCCGATGTCTGTTGCAGTCTTTTGCTTGCACCATACAGAGCAAGATCCAGCAGAGAAGAAGAATGGTGAACTTGTATATATTCCCTTTAAAGTGTCAGTATTTTAATATATTATATATTATTTAATACAGCCAGGAGGACGGCTGCCGACTCAGTCTGTGTTATATTGCAGTGACTAATTCCTTTCAGCACCTAGCAATTTAATCTTCAAGATGTTTTATTGAATTTTGCCAAATTGTTTTGTCAAAATCTTAGACTTAAATTCTTTTGGTTTCAATATTTATTCAAGTCAAGCTCATTAGGGAATCAATCCCCAAGTAAGGTCTACATCAACTCTCATGCCTACATCTCTGGTTTTGGCTATGCTGTTATTTAACCACTGACTCATATAACAGAGAGTCAAACTGTCAGACGGCCACTCTGCTGCCACACAGAGAGAGAGAGAGGTCAAGCAGACTTCAACACTGGGGAGACAGGGGGCACTGATTGGTTGCTGCAAATGTGTTTGGTCAAACACTAAATCAAAGCTGTTTGCTTGCAAATTCAACAGACATGCAGCAGAAGAAGCTGCTGTGACACTTTTGAGAGTTAATTATTTCCTGGTTCTAAAACAGCAGTTCTAATCGTGGAGTGAGGTTTTACTTGGCTTAACAGCAATTATTTGCTAAAATACCAGTAAGGCAATGCTTGGTTTATCATGTCGGTTTGACTCTTAGATGAAGGCTTTTGCATGGAAAAATTAATAAGGAAGTTATGGATGGTGGTTTTCTGAAACTAAAGGGATTTCAGAGTCCCCTGACAAGTTTCAAACAGCACACATCTAAAATATAATGCTGATTTCAAAGGAGCACACATTTGGAGCTTGTCTAATTGCCCTGCTTTTACTGTTTTGCAATTGGACAATAAGAGCATATAATAAGGCCCAAATTATATGAGCTGTATTAATAAGTTTTGTATTTTACCAGCCTCTGAACGCCAGTATTGACTTATTTTCACATACTTACTTAATGACTTATTTCACATGTACTAAGGCACAAGCTCTCTTGATTCTTACCTTAGTTTCAGTCTGTATTTTCTCCTCATACTTGCAGCCAACAAGGGCATTCTCAAGTTTTACACCTGTATAATTAAAACCAGAAGAAAGGAAGAAATGGAGAGAAATCAACTGGAGTGAAAACTTGGGATGTAAGTGAGGAGAAGGTCACGGCTGAGGGCGGGCATTGCCTCAGAGGAGACTTGGAGTTCAGAGACAATGAAAATAAACCCAATAGATCTTATCGTCTATGCATTGTCTTGTCTTCCATTGTGATAGGGGAAAATCACATCAGGGATAAACACAGTATGAATTTTTAAGAGGCACCTCTCCTTATTTCTATTCTGTCTTATTTTTGCCTCTGCTCAAAATGACCTCCGGTAATCTTCAGAGGTGAATATCGCCATTTCCCTGAAACTGGAATGTAGAAGGAGATTGTGAGACCTACCGGGGGAGTTGAAGCACAGGTGTTGAATATTACAGTATGTGTATTTCATTAGTGTTTGGCAGTTTGAATGATGTGGTTGGAAATATTAAAAGCAGCATAGGTCTCTGTGCATTGATCTGAATAGTAAAGGCCACCTTGGCTGTGAACATACTGCAACAAAGGAAAAAGGACATAACAACACATCCAGCAGATTGAGAAACTGATCAATGAATATTTGATCAGTGCAGGAACAGCAACCTCATGAAGGAGTTTCAGCTGAAATCAGCTATTTCCTTCAAGCACATAAAAATGAAGAAACAGCATTTGTATCTGGTACAAACACATGCACAATAAGTGGAATGTATGAAAGAATATCATGTATATACTGTATGTATAATGAATCTCATATGCAGACAAAGGCTTTCCTTGGATTACATGCAACACACACTTTCCTTGTGCAAATGAGATAGAGACTTGCTTTTGACATTTCTGATAGCTCATAATACAGTATGTAGAAATACTGAAATGGGGCTCAAACCAGGCTATGTTCAGGCTATGGCTACTGATCTTCACTTAACTAATATACTTCTTCACTGAGTATGATGTGATTGTCTTATTTGGATCCTTTCAAAAATGATGATTCTGCACAGATTGTTTCAGTTTTCATCTTTGCTTCTTGCACTATATTTACTTTGCCCTCTTCCAAGAAACTTCCATTTTCAACATTATGTAAACCACACGTTTAAATTATCAAAACTAGCGCTACAAGCAGCAATATGTCATAATTGTTATTTTTATATTTCCAGTGGAAATAACTTCAGTTGAGTATCTGTATCTCAACTAGGGAAGATAAGGCAGGTCACACCACCAGAATCGAGAAAATCTAACTAAATAATAAAAATAATCTAAATAATTGAAACAACTTGATTTTTAGTGGGAAACTACTTCAAGTAATCTTTAGTGCAGTGGTAGATTTCTCAACTTGTTAGAGGGAAATAAAATGGGGAAATCTGATGTTTTTGCAGTGATGTAGAAATGTACTCCATAGTGTGTCAGTGACATCTCTGTCAGGTGTGGTTACCGGTAGGGCTGCACGATTCTCTACTATTCTACGATTCTGCTCATGGAATGTCAGTGGACGAGTCATTAGAGAGATAACTGAGCTATGACCAAGATGCTAAGTTTATGTCTGCAGTGTTTCTGCTATATACACTTTTTTGCAGTGACCTGCTGTTGGAAAATTATTGCAGCTGCTGCAATGTTATAAAGTTGCAAAATACACAGTTGAGCTTAGAGGGAAAAAGAGAAAATGGTCGAATGAACTAGCTAATCTTTTTTCCGCATGTGCGCAGTAGGGTGGTTCTTACCACTATCAGTGGGGTTTTCTTCTGGATTCATTTCTGTTTTTATTTATCCTAACACACCTGTCACCTCTCACTGTCTTTAGCCTGTGACACTCACTTGCTCTTGCTCGGTTTGTTTCTGTTTCTGCTGCTCTAAATCACACGATGTAATGTGTTGGTTTTGTTGAAGCTGTTGTCCCTGATGAAAACACTCCAAAATCGTTGGCATTTAGAAATGAGATCATATAGAGCTTTGACTCGAGATTGCCATCTTAATACGATTAATCATGCAGCCCTAGTTACTGGGACAACACAGTACTCCTCTGACCACACCCAATCACAGCAGATGAAACCGACTCGAAACTCAAATCAACAACCATTAGCTTACTTTATTCTTGAGTTGTGTAAATTCATACTGTCCTCTGTGTTTCAATTGAGGAAATTACATTTGGCATGAATGTTTGCTTACATTTTGTCAGGAAGTTCTTGTTATTAAAATCCATCAGTATGCATCCACATGTTCACATTCATAGCATTCACAAGACATAATCATACCTGGCATTGCTGTTGATGTTAAAATTCTTGTCAATTTATAGCTTCATGTGAGAACTTAAATCCTTCCTTAAACGAAAGTTGTGGATTTTTGTGGCTGTGTTACAGGTCTGCAACCTGGCCTGAGCTTGTCAGCTTCCGACTAGTTTGACAGTTTTGATTTATTAAACAATTACTCTCTGGTTTATCGTTATGATGGTTTTGGGGTGTGCTCTATCAGTGGGGAGAGGGCTAATGATTTTGTCTTGGTGCGTGTGGTGGTTGACCAAATAATGCTTGGTAGATTCATGTTACTGCTGTTTATGTGTTCATATTGCAGGGAAAATCTGGAGAGAAAGGCAGAGAAAAATAGACTTACTTAGTCAAGTATTCCCTCTGGGTTGGGACCCCCCCCCCACGATAAATCTCGGGGGCCATGAGATGATTAAAGGGATAAGAAGGAAAAAACATTCCTGCTACACAAAATTGTGTTTATTATTATTATTATTTTTTTTTTGATATTCCTTGCTTTTTTCCCTGTGAAATCCTGGAGGGGTTTACCTCTTCATGTCTCTGAAATATTCAAATCTAAGATATTCAAATGAAATGATACAAGAAGAGAAAATCACTCTCTGATTGAAATGTTCACAACTCATAGGCATAGTTGCACAAAACCTGTGAGGAGGGCTTCCAAGTAGACACTGTTTTGATTTAAGGGATCACAAGTTAAACCCAGGCTGTTGAATGAATCCCTTTTTTTTAAAAAAAAAAACTGGACATTTCTCATGTCCAAAGCATTGTCAATCATAAAGATATTTGTGAGCATGGTCATGATGGGGGAGTATGTCCTCTTTCATTCTTCCCTTCATCATTGTTGAAGATGGACTCTGTGGAGTTTCCTTTCCTTGAGTCAACTTTGCAGAGTGAACTGTTAAAAGGTGGATCTGAAACCAATGAATATGGCCCCTGTCTGTGTGTGTGACAATGGCTGCACCTCCTAAAAACCACAAGGGGATAGATCGAGTAAGTGCATAAACTAAAATAGGTGTTCAATACTAGACAGTAGACACTAATTAAAATGACAGTTTGACTCTGTATTGGCTTGCTGTCTTCAGGTGAAACACTGAGGAGAGGACCTCTCTTCACAGAGTGGAAATGTAATTTCATGGCCTGTTAGACACTGAACTCCAGGAGTAAACAGAGAGGTTGTAGTGCTCGCGTCTGCTGGGGGCACGCTCAGACCACAACAGCACTTGGGTGGTAGCCCCTCTAGCCCTTCACAGTGAATCTTCTCTGACTCAATGGCTTTTCGCATCAGTGTTGAGAGTGTAAACACTGACAGAGTGGATTGAACTTCTCCTAATAAGCACTCTTACAAATAATTATAGTTGTAGATATGAAGCGTGTGCACTTAGTTTGTGTGTGTGGGCTATGATGGCTGATGGTGTTGCCCAGGACTGAAAGAGGAGAAACTTGAGACCATTGAAGACTACACTTATACAAGCAATTAATGAAAATGTTTAATGCTACACCATTTGTGGAATAGATGTGGAAACCAATATGTTTTCTGCAGCCAGAGAGGGAGCCAGAATTAAAGAGGATGAAAAACACCCCAAACATATTTTCAATGCACTCTTGTATTTCAAAAGAATAGAAAATCGTTGATACTTTCTAGAAAAAGTAAAAAAAAAAATAAAGGTAGTTTGATTATTTTCAGTATAAAAGTAGCTGTACTGATTGAGCACTATAATGAGTTTACTCACAGTGCTGCGGCGTGTAGCACATGCCATTCTCGGTCTCACTCCATTTATTATGTATAGATATACCAGAGATACAGACAAATGCATACTCAATGGATTTAAAGATCGTGGTACCACCTGAACATCTTCTGGCCTTGTAAAAAATTCAGTGAGGTAGTGAAAGTGGAATCTGAGCAAAGAGAAATTCAGAGCCTATAATGAGTCTCTGAAGACATCAAAAGTGAGAGAAAACACAGAAAAACATATAAAACAATTGATTCAGGTTTCATCCTTCAGACTCCCCATCAAAATTGGCAAATTAATCATAGAATAGGTTGCACAACCGTCATCTCTCAAATGATGGACTACGTTACCATGCCGAGATAAAGAGATTTAATAATTCACAGAGTTGGCCTTTGTTGAACCTTTTACTTATTCTCTCAGGAAAGGCCCACTTTCACTCCATCTATTCAGGCTGACAGAGTTCAAGACAATGTCTGTCTGAGCAAAAAGACAAACCCATCACAATCAAATAGGTCTGGCAAATAAACTCTGAATGTGACGCGCTATCTCTGAACTCTGATGGGAAAATCATACAGATATGGATTATTGCATTGATTCCTATTCTCTTTTTAAATAGAAAACAAGGAAGGAAGATTAAAATTGATTAAATAAAAAAAATTCACTGCTCCTCCAAAATCACATTTCTTCAACTGTACCTCCTACTTAAAAATTAAAGGATGAAACGTGCAGCATGCACATGTTCCCGCATCTTGTGTTTGACAGATAATGCGACAACCTGAGCACACTCAAGAAAACAAAGACATGAGAGAATGAGACAAAGTCATAGGGATCAGACGGCCTCCTTTTTGTTTTACACAGCATGAAAATGGACTCTGAAATAGATAAATCACCATTACGAACACTACAACAAAGCAGGGTGAAATATTAGTTGCCTGCATTGTATTAGTATTTGTTTGTCTGCATGTACATTAACTACAAATATACACATTTATTTTTCAAAGTTTAAATGGATATAAACAATCTTAGCTTTATTATAAACTTACAACTCAAAGTATACTTGGTTTTTCTGTTCAATAGTGCAGACAAAACCAGGTATAAAAGAGAGAGGGTATAAAAACAGCTGGTCTCAGAGTGACAAAGGCTGCTGCTTTTCAGTTATCGATTAGTCCTTTTAAATGACAATACCTCTCCAGTGTGTGTTACTGCCCATAAAATCCCATTATAGAAGTCTAAGTCTGTCCTTGTCACCACCTAATGCAGTATTGTTCCAGCCCACAAATGTTTAAAAGGTTACTTTTATGACCTTAAGGTCAATCATGACCAATGTTCCCCCTAATTTTTCATGTGTCTGAGCATACACACAAACTCCCTGAGAATTCCTTGGACCACTGTGAGCAACATCAGACGTGCACACTGTCGCACATGGTAATTTTATGCGCGTCGTAGTTTTGCTGTACGCGGAGAAAGCGGGAGCAGTGCGCAATTGCGCAGGCATGCAGCTTAGAGGGAACACTGATCGTGACCCTGACCCTGAGTATTCAATATAATCCTGGCAATGTTAGTGGCCTGTTACTAATTATTTCCAAACCCAGTGGAAAGGAGAACAATGAACATGTAATGTAGCACCATGATGGAAATGCACAGTTCTAATTTCCATCGTCTGTTCACTTGTTTTAACTTAAGTGAAATAAATAATCCATTGACTTGTGTCTATGTTAAGTGAAAGCTCATAATTTTGCTCAAAAGCTGAAAGCTCAAAATGTGCTGGACTTTTTGGATATACTGCCATAAAATCAGTGCAGGAACAATGTTTAGTTTATGCTGGTGTCAACAGCTGCAAAATATTAATTCACATAGAATAACATCAACGTGTGCAGAGCTGACATTCATTTTCATGACCTTTAAAATTCATGACAAAGGAGACATGTGAATAGAACAATGGCGTATATTGTTACAAAACACTACTATGCCCATTTTAAATTAAAACAAACCCTGAAATAATTCAAATGCTGGTATTAACGTGATTCCATCAAGATAGGCATCATTAGGTGCTGACACTTTGTACTGTAGATAAGTTTTCTGCTTCAGATGTTTCTATTCTGCAAATGAAGCTCATTATCTGTAAAAGGTCAAAAACTTTGAGTCCACAATTCCTCATAACAATACATATCTAAAATGGTATTTCCTAGGTCTCAAGCCAGGTGTTCATTATGTTAACTAGTAAGTTAACTGTTGGAACAGTTAAACATTTTGGAGAATTGCACCTATTTGTTTTTTCTCCAAGAGTGACATGAGAAGATCAATGCTGAGTCCATGCCTGTGCATTAAATAAGAAGTTTGAATCTTGATGTGTTTAGCTTAGCTTTGCCATGACTAAAGATGGGAGGAAATGGCTCACCTGGCTCTGTTTGAGAATAGACAATATGCCTCTAAGGCTGACTACTTTTTTTTAAGCTGGTAAACAGAAAACTGTAATTTTTAATTGGTAAAAGTTACAGTTTCTAGTTTTAGGGGTTACATGCTAGAAGTGATACTTTGTGGCTGGTGAACAGCTACTCAGTCTTTTTGTAATGGTAAGGTTTCTCTTTGTTCTCATTGTGTTGTGCCAAAATCCCTTAAATCACATATTGTTGTTTTTACGCTTCTGTACAAGTTACCAAATATATCAAGTTAGACAGCTTCAGAGGTGTTTGTTGCAGTACTTTTTAACATCAGAACCAGGCTAGCTTTTTCCCTTCTTTATGCTTAGAGAGGTTTGACCTGTCCTGGCCCTCAGAAAGAAAGCAATTGATGCATTTCTAAAAATGTATTCCATTAAGGCTGCTTCAAGTAATTTTTGGCCCACTGGAAGTAGAAAAACTCCAAACCTATATCAACAGAGCTTCACTTTACAACTGTATCCACTTGTTATGTTATGGTTAACATGTTAGCAGACACTTGCCTTCTTGTCCACACAGCCAGAGATTTACATGAGTATCAAAATTAAATCCTCTGTTTTAACATCTAACAAATTTAGGTATGTTTAACCCCTAGTTTGGTCAACCAGCTACTAAGACAAGTATCTTGGTCTGGCCAATTAAATGTTTAACCTTTTTAGAGTTTTATCTTATTTACAAATCAGCAAACCAAAACAATAAGCTGAATGCATGTAAACAGCTTCAGAATCAGTAGCACTAGCAAGTTTTCTTTGCTTTAGGAGTTCTTTTTAACTTGACTCTAATTAAGTCAACCCCATAAATAAGCAGAGGATATCATTATTTTGCTTTCTAAAATTCTACAAACTAAAAAAAAAGCCTTTGAGACATGGTATGTGAAAGTATCTTTTAAATGAACAACATGCTGCTCATATAGCTGCTGTATACTCAGCTGATATATGTGACGAGATGAGTGGAAACCAGGGAATAATGGAGCACATGAAGGCTTACTTTCTTTTCAGTGTTCATATGTGTGCCTCCGTCTCACCATTCTCCTCCCTCTGACTCATTGGTCCATTACTTCTTTCTCTCTGCCCTGCTCATATTGCTCCTCTGGACACTCAGGCACCCCTGACCCCGTGTGTGGGAAGAAGTGGGAGAGATCAGGGAGCACAAAAGGACTGGCTGCTATTAATTTTACCCAGGCAACCTTCACAATTATCCAACGAGACAGCCGTTTAATTGCACTAACCCTGAGCCCGCGGCAAGCTTGCCTGTCCCAGTGTTCTGCTTTCTCAGTGAATACCAAGGAGCCATCTCACTTCGCCTTCATTAGAGGGGCAGGCAGAAAGTGTAGGAGGGAGAGAGAGTCGGAGCAGTTGGATTTTTATCCTTCTCTGCCCTTTCTTTCCTTTGCTCATTTTAACTTTTTTTTAGCATTGCTATCTCAATCCTCCATAGAAAAATAACAGAATGTGTCAGGCAAGGTTATCAATGACCATTGTGATGTAGGTTTATTTTTGAAAAGAAACTCTGGAGTATTGTTCACTTTCAGCACTGAGTTACAGCTTGCTGGAGGGAGGCACTTTGGAACAAAGGCTGTGAATGAGTTGTTGTGTGCCCCAAAGATAGAGCGTGTGCTAGGGCTACAGAGGTCATGGAAAAGCATGAAGGCCACTGGGTTGAGATATCATCCTTCTAACCTTTCTGAGAGAAAAACTGACTGCCTAATTCACAGCTACACAGAAAATGAAAATTGAAAAATTATGAGTAAAAGATAAAGGCTGCCTTCCCTCTACAGACAGAGTAGATGGCCCAATTACCAATGAAATTACTCTGTATGTACTGAAAGTTTATACAGACATTAACGGTCTGGTCACACAAACATTTAAAAAGGCAGATTTCACTGAAATTTAAATTCAGTTGTGGGGATTGAAATAAGTTTGAATCTTGACCTTACCAGTTCTTGCCACTGACCTGTAGCAAGGTGTGGCGGTGCTACACTTTGGTGGGTTAGGGTTTGGTGGTACAAGGAGGGACAAGGAGAGTCCAAAATGGAGGAAGCTATCATGGCTGCATTGCACTGTACACTTATTATTTAATCTCCTCTGTCTCTGTATTAACTGCTTCACAAAAGAGCAGTGGTTTACACACAATTGTGAGACAGGAGTCAGTGGTAAAAATACGCAATTTGAATAAACTGTGACAGCCTATTTTCCCATTATAGACTGAGCTGAAATAACAAGCTAATGAGTTGACTGACAAGCTTGTGGTTTACAATAGTGCCAGGGGTAGTAAACAGAAGAGTAGTGAGAAAATGGAGAATATCTGGGAGCTACTGTGAGTGACTAGCCCAGCCAGTGATTAGCTTGCCAGCTACAGCAGTTCACCAATTTAGCCCTGCCAGTACAGTCACTGCAGCACCAGAACTTCACTTTGTGGAGGAGTGAACCAGGTCAGGTTGTATCATCATGACAGATTACAAAATGCTGAAGAGGTTAGAGTGGTGATGTCAAAAGAAGTTGTGATTTGGGAGCAAAAAGCAAGTAACTCCCCCGTTTCCATATAAATAATCTAAAAGACCGTAAACCCACATTAGATGAATCATACCTTTTATGGACCCAGTAGAAAATCCTCCTGCAGGTGAAAATGACTTGACAAGTGGTCCTCCATCCTGTCAGTCTTTACTCACTTCCTCTCTATCTGCTCTCTTGCTGGCCCCTCTCTCAATAGCTGTCCCTTCACTGCAGGTAATTACAGTGCAGTGGCACCACGGTCAGTAAAAGGCAAGGCCGACCACTCCAGGGGAAGGCACATGATCCATTAGCTGAGCACAGGGCTCGACGGTCCATTCCTCATTCCCATTTGTCTTTCCCTAAAGCCCCTCTGCTGCCCCATCCCACTCTGCTCTAGACATCTCCTTTCTCCTCCTGCTCCATCAGAGTTACAGCATTGAGCACATGCAGAAGAAAATCTCTTTAAAAAACGAATTTCAGCTTGAGAGCTCCACAGAGCTTTTTTACATACCTGAATAAAACTGCGCCCTGATAGCCAGGCAACCAGCCAGCAAGCCTGTATGCACTCTAACTGAATCATTCACCAAGGGAGAATTTTGACAAAACAGAGCTCAGCTGCCTTGAATTCAATAAAGGCAAATGTAATATATTTTTCATATGCTGATACTGCTTGAGTCCAAATAATATAACTGTCCCACTGAAAGGTGCAGCCTAATGGCTTCACAGAGTTTTCATTTTCATGTCCTTTTTCATTTGGTTTGCAATGTAATGATGACAAAACAGAGACAAACATAAAAGTATCGACAACCTTCCCACGAAAAATCCCACAATTACTGCTGTTCTCACTTTTAATGTAAAAATCCTTTTGTGGATACTATGGCTCCTAACGAGGGAAGTAAGTAACAAACACACATGACACAATGAATCATTCTAATGGCAATTTTCGAAACAATCACACTCAATTTTCACAACTGTCTGTGCAACTGACACTCTGCTGCACACTGCTTGTTATACTGAGTGACTCACGTGTAATTCATTTAGGCTTCTTTTACCACAGGCTTGTGTCTGAGAAAAAGAGACAGAAAAAAGTTAATTCCTATAATGACCTTCTCCACAACTAATAGGTAAATCCATTACCAGAGGAAAGACAGGGAGAGAAAAAAAGCCAGTAGGGCTGCAGCTTCCTGACACATCCCAGAGTTAACTCCTCTTGTCTTGTTTAATCAGGTGCGAAATCTGCACTGATCGATAACCCGTACTGCAGGTAAAGGACCACAGGACCATATGCCCATCAAGCTGCTGTCCCTGATTACCTATCACGTCTACCAAATCCCTGGTGCTCCAATTACTATACTGATATTTAGGTAATTTATTTTATTTTATTTGTATATATTTTTCCCCTCTGGGCGATTCACAGTAGAAATCAAAAGCTCAAATGCCAACATAAGAATACTACACAAGATAATATAGAAAATCTGACAAAAACACGCTTAGCACTTATTAAGATAATATTATTATTAATTATGTTGAAAGTGTTATTATAGTAGCTTGGTGGTGCTCTGACCATGGTCTGCAGAGTGTTTCAGTAAGTGATCAGTCTTTTCAATAAAGCTTGCCTTCACTGTAAAATGAGATCTAGACCTTTTTCTATCCGAAAAGTTGCAGAGTGGCTCTTTATGCGATGACGCCTGAACCTCTGCAATCTCCATTCCACAAGTGTCCCCATGTGTGAAACTCCTTCCGTGAATTAGGGGCACGGCAGAGGAAAATGCAATCGGATCAAATTCTCTTTCATCCGCAGGACAAAGAATATTCGTTGGAAACAGCAGGGAAAATTAGCACCCCGCTGATGTCACCCTCTATTTCAAGCAGCGTCTCTTTCACAGTAATCTGTAGATTGATTCCATACAGAACAAAACACTAAAAGAGCCAATAATTGTTTTTCATGTAGTGAGTGATGACCTCATTGCATATATTCATTCACCATATGCATAAATGCATGGGTATGAATAGATGTATATGTATGAATTTCCTGGATATCTGACTAAGAGAAATTACAGCTCTTGGTGTGCTTTCATCTTTTCTACTGGTTGCCTGCTTTCTCGGTTTCTTGTTTCTCTTGCTAACCTGCGCAGGAGAAATCAATTCTGCTGACCCTAATCTAAAAACATGACACTAGGATAAATAACTTGCCTGATATGGAATATGCACAACTTTCTGTCAACCAGAGGAATAGGCTGCAGTCCAATTGAAATAACATATGAGGAGCTTTTTAATCATTGTGTCGAGGAAAAAAAAACAAAAAACCTTGCTCTACTCAACTCCACGCAAGGGACAAAGCAGCCTGGCTTGTGTTTACAGGAGGTGACAGCCTCCAAACAAAATACAGGAAATACAAGAAATACTTTAACATTATTAAAGATTTGATGCAATATTAGTAATGATATGTCTCCCTATCATTACCATATATAGATAGATATCAGTATATGCTTCCCAAGACACAGTAGTTTTAATTTTAGAGCTGCACTAATTGATTTTTATCATCAGTTATCACCTTTATAAAGTTAGTATGGTGAACATGTTAGAAAACAGTTTCCTTATTTACATGTTCAGCTGTGTTGGGAGTTGTGTTGTTCAAAACAGCTGCCTGCTGCATCAATTCTGTTGGTCTGAACTTGGATTCTAGGAATTGTAATTTTCCACAATAGCAGCAGAATCGTGGGCCTGAACACCAAAACAAAAATACAAAATGTACTTAGACTGCAGAGTTGGATGTTAATTCTTTGTGGGTTCTACAAGTGACCTCTTTCACACAGTCACATTACACAGTCATTTGACTGATTGCTCATATAGGAAAAATAATTATTAGTGCAGCTTTAAGTTCCTCAGTGTACAATTACGTGAGTCAAATTTGAACGATAGTTGAGGTTGAAGTGCACACTGAAATAGCAAAATAGCAACAGGAAAGCATTTTGCTACTGCCTTGCCAGCCAGCAGTTCAGCACCAGCTCTAGCGAACAGCTCCTGCTAAAGCCAGGCCTTTGGTGTTCATTCAAATGCTCAGTTCTCAGGGAGGTTGTGGGCTACCTTTCTCAGACACACAACAGTTTCTCACAGGAAGCTGTCCTTCAGGCACTGGAGATAAAGAAAGTTAACTTATCCAAAGTTGGTTCTTAGAGCTCGCTGAGCATTTTCATCCAAAATAACTATGATAGAGAAATTACAACACCTGAAGGTCAGCCTTCTTAAGGCCTAATGCATCTTTGAATCGCCTCCATATAAAACACTGACAACGTTTTGATGCTGTTACTGTTACTTTTGATAAATTAAAAGTAATGGGATTTCTTAGAAGATTGTTTGCATTTTACTTCAGAATGCTCTGGCAAGAGCAGCTAGCATTACAGTAGTTTAAAATAAGCGCAGCAGTATGTCATTCTGGGATAATGTGTCCTAAATGTCAATATAACTTATTCTTGAAGCTAACATATGTGATGTACAGTGTTGAAACTACCCAAGGCTGTGCATTTTAGATAGAGCAACACATACAAAAGTCTCCTAGGAAACTAATGAAATCCTACAATACTCATTCAAAACCTGTGTACAAAAAGTCTTGTAATTAATCTCTATTAATGTGACAAATAGTCACCTTGACGTAAGTGCACACCACTGTGGCATTCAGACATTCTGGAGCAAGTTGTTGAATAATGGGTAATTTTATTTTTCACCCATGTAACCATGTAGGTCTGTATCAAAACATGACCCTCTTGTCATTGTAGCAATGTTCTGACCTCAGTGGTATGCAGTTCTTACAGAAGACTGTATGAAAACATAAATGGCTTTCACTGATTAGAAGTATGGTTTGGTATGGATTTTGTAGTTTCAATAAATTTTGACTCAGCTGGTAAGTGTTGGCCTTCAGAGTCTGAAAATATTGCATAGATTCAAGACAGAAGAGTAGTTAACACCTATAAACAGGCCCATTCGTGGTTTGAGTCTGTGGGAGGATGTTTGAAAATTTCCATTGTGGACAAGGCAATGCTACTTACAATGAAAAGTTAGATAATAGAGGTTTCAGTTTAATTACATTTCTTCTTAAATGTACTCTTTGTTTTTGTTAGTGTTTTACTGCAGTCCTTTACTGTATTAGTTGAATTATTCCCAGATGGATATGGACTCTTTATTTCTCACTGACGTTTAGGATAATTGGGAGCAGGCATTTTCTCCCTCTCCGCTGTTCAAGGAAATGTCAGTCAGCATTAGCATACTCATTTATAGAGTGCTACAGCTGTCCCTGGCTGCTACCTCACTGACCCTCGCTCACCGTGCACCAAGCCACCCCTTTCAAGGAGGGTTATCGCAACGATTATGAAAAATGACTCCTAAAAAAACCTGATGTGACACATTATCTCAATATTAAGGGAGTTTGAGCGAATAATAAGTTTGGCTTATTAATCAAGGTATGAAAGGGTAAGGAGCTGCCAAGAGAAGTTAAATGCCACTGTCAATCTCAGCATGAGTCACTTTTGACTTCAAAGGATATTTCGGTTGAGTCATGTCACAGTATTTATGGAAACACCAGTGTCCCAGTGGGAGTCATAACCCTCATGAGACAGGCAGAGATTTTCTTCAGACATTTTGTTGAAAGTACATGGAGACCTTAACTTTAAATATAATAGTTAGTTTGAGTGTAAGGAAGTATGGGAGTGGTTAATGCATGTGTGACTAAGTGTAGGCTTGCATATTAGTGCTATAACCTATTGCCTGCATGTGGATGTATGTGCATATTCATGTTCTTGCAAATGAGTACATGCAGGCATACGTTCCTATAAGCACATTCTAGCGTCGCCTTTCAGCCCATTAGGGATGTCAAATGAGGAGCAGTAGGTAGATAAGCCTCGATCGCCCAGTGAGAAATATATTATTCTCTATAAGACCGCTTTAAAGAAAAGAAAGAAACCTTTGAATTCCCTGCTCACTTTTCATGAATAAATGATGAGGTGTGTTTGAATGAATCCATGTCCTTTCTTGGTGTCCTTTCTAAAGTTCGCTAAATGGCAGACACGGCAGTATGTTCCCGTCTACGAGCTAGGTGCCGCTAATCTGATGGTGTTACGTTATCTAGGCCAAGCTATTCACTGTTTCCCCTTGTTACTAAGGCTTCTTCGGTGCAGGCTGTTGATAGCCTAAAGGTCCAGTATCAAACGGAGCACAGAGGTATAGCACTAAGTATAAACTGTGGTGCTAGATAGTCACCACTGATCCCTCTTTCCGCTGGCTGGGCCTTGATTTAAGGCTGTCTTTCTTTTCTGCTGTGATAAAAACAAATACAAGAAGTACCACTGTGCATCATGTCTCCAATATGAAAAAACCATGTGGTCATCTTTGCAAAACAAAGGTCACTCTGTCTCACCAAGTGGTAAATTATGTTGTCTTAGTGTGTATAGAGTTCCATATATATGTTTTATAGTACTCATTTGTGGGTGTATGAGCATGCACTTCACACATCTAATTGAATCGGTCACTGTCATTAAATACTTAAGCAGCTCAGGGGGCAAATTAGCTCGCAGCCGTCTTTCAGAAAAGGAAATGAGGACATATGGGACATGTCTCGGAGCTCTACAGAGCAGACTCATGGGAAACACTACCAAAGGGATAGTACCAGTCACAGCTCACGCCCAAGCCCAGTCGCACAAAGTCAGTGCCACGAGCAAGAGAGAAACAGAGAGCGGAGGAGAGAAAGGCGACTCACTCAATGAGAGTCTGGGGCAAAGATAAGAGAAGAATTAGCAGTTAATTTGTGGAGAAATTAATCCGTTTTCAGCATGAATCAGAGCCTAACTCTGTGGCATTGTTCAAGGCAGTGAGAGCTCCTATCTCATGTCCCCAGATATTTGCAGGTCACTACAGAGGAGAGGATTTCAATTTGGTCATTGATGTTGGATCAGGAGAGGAAAGACACAAAAGAAGTCTTTGTTCCAGCAAGGAGTTCACTGGAAATGGCACATATCATCTTGGGAGAATTTCACAGCTACCAACGTGCACCAAACCAATGTGTGTCTTTATAATTTGCTTTTCACGAAGGGAAACCGAGGGCCACACAACAGCAAGACTGAACAAACTGTAATTGCAACAGACTATTTGATATTGAACATTTAATCGCAGATCATTAATGCAGTGCCATTTAAAAAGCCTCAGCATCCCCAGAATATAGAGAAGGTGACATTTAAAAAGCCCCCAGTTCTCCGCTGACACCAAATATTTCGCCAGTTACTCAAATTAATTCACTGATGACTTGCCTTTGGATACGAGCTGCACAACATAACAATATGGGAGAATTTTCTGAAATTATTATACACTAGGCAAGGTTATACGAAAGCACCGTCGGCCCCAGTCTTCCTTAACTGAAACTAAAGACTTCAAAATGACTCTGCAGTAGCCTGGTTAATATTAGAGAGTGTGTGTGTGTATGGTATGTCCTTGTGAAACAGTTCTGCTACTTGATTGACATTTTCCATACAGTGGCACATGACTGAACTTAGACCTCTCACCTACATTAAACTATATATTCAGCAATACCTCATACATTGTAAGTATAGCTTATGTCTTCATATTGGGAAAAAAAGAATATAAAGATGGTGAATTCATTTTGAGACATGCTCTCAGCTGAACTACTGACCTCTGCTTCTCAATGTCAAAGCTCAGAGCTGCTCTAATTCTGACTCTCACAGACTGAATCAAGAAGACATCTACCCTTTGTGTTGCAGCCTCCATGCCTGGGTGCCTTAACAAAAATGGCTTGAGCTGCTATTATGAGTTTTGTACTGTTTGTCTTTCCCATGACTATTTCATTTCTGCGTGCTACACTGGTGACAGCTATTGACAGTATGAGACGTTAGGACGGAGAAAGCCATCATTTCTAATGGGGAGGGGAGTTATCCATCTCAACCTTTCATCATTTTTGCACAAAGGAATGAATTTGAGAGACAAAGTGTTTCTCACTGTCTGAGGTGTGGGTATTAGAGACAGTATTTCATTAGGGCCTCAGCAGACTATGCATTTTGTGGAAATAAATTGCACAAGATACTGTATATATTAATAGCACTAGAAGATGGTTGGTATCAAAGGGGCTCAGTAGCTCTCTTGCAGTGCCCCTCTCTCAAGAATGAGGCAGATGTTGCTCTACTTCTTTTTTTTTTTTCATCATTAACAGTTTTGAGTAGGTCTGACAATACCTTCCATATTCTTTACACTGTCTATGCTGTTAAATGTCAATTTCTTCCTAATGAAAATGTAAGTTTTTATAAACAGGCCACAAATATGTCATTTTATTAAAAAAAAATTGTAAGAAATTTATCAGAACACTTGGGCACTGTAGTTTTGAGCAGAGTTTACCCAAATACAAGCTTATGCTGCATTTGTTGGGGACTATTTTTATAATGCAGGGAAAGTGCCAAAATTCATACTGAGAAATAGGAGGAGCTCATGTCTATGTCAAGGCTGGCAACTGATTTTGTTACTGATAGGCTGGTGGTGGTAAATGAGAGGCTGGCAGCATCTCTCTCCCTTATCAGTGAGACTACAGCCAAAGAATATGAATATGGTAAGAATAAGAGAATATGATTTAACAGGCTCATGTAGTGAATAATGTCGTTGAGCGAGTGGGTACCTCGCCTTGGATAGTGACAAGGAAGAGATACTACCGGCCTCTCATTTTCCACCACCGGCCTCTCAACTACCACTGCTGGCCTTTCAGTGACTAAATCAGTTGCCAGCCTCCATACAAATGTAAGGTCCTTTCATTTCACAGTAGTCTGAATTTTGGCACCTGTGGCATATATTTTCGGCTGTGGATAAATACATATTTGTTGATCTAATGTGTATTTATAGCAGTAGTTACTGTGTTTATGGCAGTGACTCAAAATAAACTATAGTGCCCATGTTCATCATAATTGGGGAACATGTCACCCAGTGACAACAGAATGTTTTTATAGCTGGTTTTTGTCTTTTCATGGTATTTGTGTCAGAAAAATATGAATATCACTAGCTCTATACTTTAATATAATAACAAAGGCATTGAACAAAAAAAAATTAACAAAGGTAAATCTGTATGAATGAGCACACTCACACACATTCTACACAAGCAGCTACGGCGATAAACAAAGGGGTTGTGAATCCATTAACTTCTATTATCTGAGAACTTTTCCAGTCATCAATTCCCCTTCTCTGTCGATGTTGGATGAGAATGAGTTGTGTTCTCCCCATTAGCTTCTCCTCATTATGACATGGAACAAAAACAAAACGCACAAAAGCCATAGCAAGTGAAGGCATTAAAATTAATACATGGCACCTGCTTCCAAAAACATTGATATTTGGCTGAGGCAGTGAACTTTCACCCTTTGTGCACATGGTTTTGACATTTGAAACAAAAAACGCTTGGATGTGTGGATGTTCTAGCCCCAAACGCTCACATGTTTGATAGCTCTGATCGCAATATAAAGAACACACAGAAACCAAAATGAGTTTGGGTTTGAGTAGATCACTTGATTAAAGAGGCTCAAGAATAATATTTGCATTGGCTACGAATGTAAATCTCCCATTTAAAGACTCCCCGTATCACTACCTGCTATCTGCTTCACATCTTGCTGTAACTTTAAAACTATGTTTCAATGAGGAATGGTAAAGTGATGGCTGCTGTATGCTGGTGTTTGGCTAATCCCTCTTTGCTCAGGGTTCTGACTGCTTCTCAGTGTCCCTCTCCATTCACTGCTCTTGAGCATCTTTTCTTTGCAGCTCACTGGCTCTGTGCTTGGTGGAACTTTCATCTGCTAACTAAACCATTGTTCTGCAAGTCCATATTTCGCTGAAGGCTAGAGTAATTAATTAAATTTCTATCTGACAGAATTTTATGGACCTTCTCTTGTGTGAGCGCCTCCTGTGTAGGGATACAGAAAAGAATATAAACACTGTATGAGTGCTGCTGAGAGTTTTATCTCAGGAAAAAGTGGCTGCATGTCTCTGACTATGTAATACACCGTCTACAATTCCAGGGCACCATCGACCTTTAGGGAGGGAAGAGTTAAACAGACCGACAAAACAATTCCATTACCTGATTAATTGATTTTTGAATTTGCTTTTCACGAATTGGCTTGAGGGTAAATGGGCTTTTATGCTACAAAAGCACTCAAATGATTGAGCAAGCTAAGACATAAAATGGATTCTTGTACATTGATGAAATAAAGGCCATTAATTTTACTTGATTCTTGGAAAGTCACATACATCTTTTAGTATTTGTTACATTTAATATGGCCAGCGCCAATTTAGTTATGGATTCAATGAGGTACATAGCAACTAAAACACCAAGTGCAATATGTAACTGTTGTTAACCTTGTAAATGAAGACCATTATGCAACTTTATGAGGTATATACATAACTGTGGTTATTACATGGTAAGGAGCAAATGTAAAATCAGCAAGGGACTTTTATGGGAGAAAAGAGAGGTTGTAAGGGCTCATTAAATCAGACCTTACCCTTTCAGAAAGTCGACAGTGCTGCTCATTAAGATGGAGGGTTACTGCCACCTGTGGAGCCTGGACAACCCAAAGGAGACCTATAAAGAACTGGATGTTGATAGCAAAGGGAGCATGCAGATTTGACGGATGACAGAGGGAGCAAGTGTGGGACAGAGAGAGGGGGAGGAGGGGAGAGAAAGAAGGGAGACACTGCGCATGAGCAAAAGGAATGAACAAACAAGAAGACTGATGTCTTCAGTTACCGTGCTTTTGCGGTAGATGATATTCAAAGTGTGGCTCCTCGTGATTATCACACCATCGTTGGGGTTGTGGTGCTGTCACCGCGACACATCAAGTAATGGTGGAGGGGCAGTGGCATAAAGGTATGGGGTGACAACTGGGAACATAAAGGAGGTGTGGGGGGGAGGCTTATTCATTATAAGAACATTTGCCAGCACACATGAGTGAATGTGCCGCAATGACAAAACAATGACTTGTAAAGAAAGAGGGATATCTGCTAATTAAGGGAATGAGGAGAGATGAGTCTAAGTCATTTCTAGTCATCCTTCCTGCCATATCAATCCCATCCTGTCACTGCAGCAGAAGATTATGGGCCCACAACTCACTGATGCGTGTAGATTCTATTAATTAACACTTGACTGTAGTTTTCTCCCAGTTCTCTGGGGGATTCAGGAGCCCCAGGACAAGCAAGGCCAGAAGTGGAATGTAAAGGCTCCTGCAGAAAAAGGTGAAGACAGGTTTGGTCTAGCAGGATGGGATGACACAGGTGCCGTAGCTCTGGGACATTTGCACATATCACAGCAGTTCGCATCAGAGCCAGTACTGTGGCTGGTGAGTGTACCCATACACGCTCATTACGGTATAGTGATGAGTCATGCTGTTCAAATGGGTCACTTGCACTGTGCTCAGGGACTGGGAGACAACGTAACAAACACTTAAATGATTAGCATTAAAGATGTAGCTGTTTCAGAACCGTCTAGACTTGCAGCAGTGAGAGCTGTCTTGCTGGGCTGGCAGACTTCACTGTCATGTAAGGGAAAAGATTGTTGAGCTGATAAGCCTTGATAGTTTCATGATTTTTATTTTTGAGGAGGAAAAGAAATTCAAATAGATGAAGAGGAGAGGTGTATTTTGAGATGTGTTACTGTGGTATGAATAAAAAAGTTGTAAAACTGCGGGTTTTACAGTTAGCCAGTTTGCCATACAACTCACAGTCACTTCTGGTTTTATGAGGAGTTTCTCTATCCATGCCTTCGAGGTATAAATTGAGGAGCCATTGATGTGGCATATTGCTGTCCCATAAGATGTTAATGTGCCTAGCTTGGTTTCCTGCTAGATATACTGTGGCTGTTTGCTTTATTGATCCAATCAACAAGGCAAGCTTCCATCAGAGGAGCCTAGAGACCGGGTAACTGGACAGTTTAGATTTGATTGACTGAACCTTCCCTCCCTATTGACTATAACTGGAAGCAATGCAGCTTTCCACACAGGAGTTCACCGGATTTATAGCTGCAGTTAGACATGTTCTGCAAACATGAGATGGTCGATGTCACACTCATCTGAGAACCGGAGTTATGTCAGTGCTATGCTCATATCAAACACCAGAGGGGTTCAGACAAGAATAAGCTTTCTGTCTGCCTCTGCATTAAGCAGGCTAGACCCCATTTGATTCTCCACTCTGATTTTCATGATTGACTGTAAACCCACCATACATGACCTACAGCACCATTATTCACCACAGCTTTTGGCGATTCTCACGGTTAGTCCCCAAGACACAACGATCATTTTCACACTCAAACAACACAGTGAATATCAATTTTGGTAGCAGCTGCCATATGTTTAGCCAGACTGTTTGGATATCCATGTGGCTCAGTTTGAATAAGATTGTTGTATTTAATTTCTCCTTGATAAACTGATACTACAATGGTTGCTTCATATACAGCCTGCTGATGTGTCTCTGGACCCCTGTAATATGTAGCAGTGAACTGCATCCCATCATCTACTGTAGCTGGAGAGGCACATGTCCAGATTCAGTTTATCACAGTGGAGGGACAGCTGTGACTTAATATACTTGTAGTCACTGGTGGCAATAAGAAATTACCCAAAGATAATTTATTTCCACTCATAGCTTGCTAGTTTGTTAATGGGGATTTAAGCACAGCAAAGCAGATAATGATAGTTAAATCCATAGCTGCTGGCAGACCAAGACAAGGTGACTAGACACAGCAACATTAGCAAGGCTGCACCTCAATTCAACATGAGCAGGTCAAGCAGAAACCCCAAGTTAACCAAATTGAACTGTTTTCACTCCCTAAATTTTTTGTGTACAGATTTCATTGCTTTTAAAATCATTGTTCATTGTTCCATAGTTTCCATTAATTTCCATTCAGTATCAAACGGTTAGCAGGACAGTTGAAACTTGACCACCTCTGTGAATGTCAAGTTTGTTTGTTTTTTAAAATCAGAGTTACAGGCCCTTTAATGTCTGTCCCGTATTTTTTTTATCTCAAAAAGAATAATTAAACTTCATCTATGCTGAAGCAGATGCTCACTATGACTGCACACAACTGGAAACAAGTATCATAGTTTAATATCATACAGCTAAAACAACAGGTCTGCTCCTAAAAATGTTGAGTCATGGCTATAGCCAGCTTATTCATCACCAGGGGCACCAGTGGTCGTCACGTCTTTGCTGTCGGAGGCTGGTTGTATTTGCGTCTTTATCTGGATATATCCCCTTCGGCTGGAGAGAAGCCACCAAAGATGCACAATGCAGTTTATTTACTCGGTGTAGTCTTGTCCTTGTTTTCTCAATAATACTCTCTTCATAATATTGGTGCATTTTTTAAATGGTACTTTATAGCAAAATTGAATTAATGTGTCGGGTTTTCATTATTTAAGCAATGCTTAAAAATTTCCCTAAGCATTAGCATGCTAGTCCTTACAAATCACACATGCCTTCTGAGCCTTATTCAGTTTGGGATTACACACTTTCCTAAATGCCAGTTTCAATTACTGCTATTAATTACCCAGTGACCAACATTGTTTTTTCTTCACCTCAGCCTTCAAATTGTAAAATCCCATCCCAAATTGCTCTTGGATCCATATCTCAAATCAGAAAGGAACACCAATTTGATTACAACATTTTAAATAGGGCGCTGTAGAATTCTTCATTATTCCTCAGTAGGAATGGAAGTAATTATCTTGGTGTCATTTTTTTTTACAGTAAACACAGTTGTCTTTGGTAAATGTATCATTTTTCTTGATAAACCTACTTGTTACCATCTATTTCACTAGGTAGAGACATGGAATTATATTCTGAACACAAATAGAATAGTGCATGGAAGGATCAGACCCGCTATTGAATTCTTAATATTGAATGATACCGGATTTAGTTTGCTTATTCACAGTGTTTACTTCTAGTATAATATGCATTTGTAATAAGCAAAATTAAACCCACTTCAGGCTGTGATCAGAACAAACCTCAGGGAACAACAGCTGACAGTGATCAAACGAAAACGATGTTTGGATTTGGAGTCACATTCAGACAAGGTGGAGATGCATATAGATCACAACTGAGAGAGAAACAATAATGTAATACACAAAGATACGCTGGTCATATTGCATGGCATCTACTTATTCTATCTAATCTGTTGAGTTGTTTGTAGTTCTATTTCACGCTTAAGATTCACATACCTGGCCAGCATCCATCTCAATATGGCTGCAGTGTATCTTAAGCTGTGACCAAGGGAGCAGGAGGAGCCATTATCATCTCCCTCCCTCCTTCGCTACCACCTGAGTATCTTGCCAGCATCCAGGTGGCAAAGTAGTGTGTGTCTGACAGTGTGGTAACATACAGATGCAGTGTGTGTGTGTGTGAGAGAGAGCGAGAAAGAGAGAGAGAGAGAATTCCATAAATTTGCTCCCTCTTTGGACCAGTTGCTGCTACTTCCACTGCCCTGACAGCTCCAAAGATTAAGCTTTGAGAGACAAAAAGTGCTTTTTAGTATTCCACATGACCTATCTGCGCCACCTGGGCTGCACCAAATGGAGACAGTTGCTCAGGTGTTGCCACCAAAATGGAGAAAAATGTGTTCAAATTGCACACTGTCACTTCTGTGGGCAATTAAACTGTAATAAAAATGTATCTTACATCTCATATAAAACAAGTAATTTCAAAGTTCTCAAAGTTCTATGAAAAAAACATCTGTTGGAGTATAAACTGCTACACAAAGGGGAAATGGATTGCAGACAGTAATGAGACATGATTTAATGATACAAACATCTTTTGAATAAAATTTCTGAACATATTGTCCCGATAGCAACTGAGCTAACAAGCTAGCTAAGACACAGCCCCTTTCCCTCTCCCCTTGTTATGTACTTGTACTCTTATGTACTACTGTTCATTAAAGGGAACAAAATTGAGAACAAAATTCCAGGGAGAGAGTAGAAAGAAGCTTGGAGAGCTATCATGATCATGACTGATCAGTGCTGGCATGTTCCCAACTTGCTAGCAAGTTTATGGTTAGTTTACCACCTACAATACACCTGCTTTAACCTGAGTTAAATGTTTTATCAACATATAAACGCTCCATTGATAAAATATCATTAGATGTTTTTCTTTTAAAATCAAAGTAACTGAATGCCAGACTGTTTTTTCTTTGAATCTTGACATTATGTTAGATTGTGGGTCTGCAACCTTTTAACCATGAGAGCTACAGTGCTTAAAAATGAATTCCGTGAAGAGCTACTTTTTCCCCTCTTGAATTAGAGACATAGCCTACTTGATAACATTGCATATTCAGCTTTCAAAAACACTTCTTTTCTCTCCTCTCCTGTGCTCTTCTCACTATAAAATATAAATGGCAGCCAAAACAAAGTTTGGGCCTCTGATATGAACACGAACTATGCGTCTATTAAACTTTTTTTCTTTTCTCTATTTCACACTGCATGCTGTTTTCCTTCTGTTCCCTTTCTCCTAACAACATGTGTACAAAGCTGGCAATAATATTAATGAACTGACAGCTCAATATATAAATAACACATTTAAAATGAATAGAAATATTTCCCTAAGGAATGTGGCATTTTATCACAAGTATTTCATAAGAGTATTTTCGTAAGAGAGTTAAACTCAAGCAAAGATGCAAAGAGGTCTCTTTGATGTGGTGCATACCAGTGGATGAAGAGAAGGGTGGAGGATGAAAAGTCTTGAGGCTGGCTAGTTTGTCTACTGTGCTCCATTTGCTGGATTAGTGTATGCTGATTTGAGCTGGAATGAAGCTGAACTTTTAGTCATGTTTTTATATTTTCGTGCAGAGTGCAGAGGCCGAGAAGTTATATGACTTTGGAGATTAGACTGCTTTGCAGAATGTGTAACATGAATTATGAACTTCCTTTTTTCCCATGATCTTTGGTGTTAAGGCAAGACTTGGGGTACTTTCAGGAGGGGATGCATTGTTTCTTGCACAAACATTTTAAATGAGATAAAAAGGCAGTTTTATCCAGTCGAAATTTGGCTAGAACACAGTTCAATCCTGACTTTTCCCCTCAAATCATCGTTCAGGTGCATTTCAAATCATTTCCATGCCATAGGATGGTTTTCTAAGCAATGTCATCCCGATACGCACGGGGCTGGAAAACAATCTGAAATTACTGCAAGATTATGAGGAGATCAGCATAAGAAGTTGTTGTTTTTTTTGTTTTTTTTCCACAAACTGCATACATTGTAAACGTGAGGGGTAATGCTCAATATCCCAAGAAGGAGACACCAGAGGCAGAAAACAACCGTTGGGGTGCAGAGGTGTGCAGAGTCTCTGTCATGATCCCTGCAGCTGATAAAGTGTAAATCCTGTATTAATATAGTTTCCCATGAGTGAAGCTTTGCCTCTATAAAATGTAGTCATCTGAGATTATGTATCTAATGCAGGATTTTCATACATGCTGACATCAGTAATATAATATCTAGAATGTCTGCTCTTAACTTTTGCAGCGGACAAATTTTATGTTTATGCTAACATAGCTGCTGCTGTTATGTATCAGTGTAACTCCAGTGTTAAAGGGTTCGTGATTTTTAACATACTCACCTGCTCTATACTTTTACTTCCCCAACCACATTTAGTGGGAAGTCCAGGTTAGAGGAGTCCAGGACTTTCCTAGACACTGCCAGCAAACCTAGAATATGTATTGGCACATTAGTGGCTACAAGTGGAGTCTAGGGTGTGTGCTGCATGCAGTACACTACTTATATACTAGTTTGGTTTCTCTGTGAGACGGACTCCATCATCATGGAGAGGGTTATATTTTGAGACACAGAGATGGTGAAGGAAAACAATGTGCCTGTATGGTAAATACCTCCACATTCAACCAAACCGCATTTCTTTTGCCCTGCTCTTTTTCTCTGTCTGTCTGTATGTCTTTAACTTTTGGGTTGAGCGTGGAGTGTATATATACACTATATGGAAACCCGTCTAGCATGAGCAATGAGTTCTGGTGCAAAGAATAGAAAGGTAAGCAGGTGGCTTACTAATGTATGTGTGTGAATCAGTGTATGTGGGTGTATGTGTGGGTGTACAGATGAGAATGTTCAGGTGGTGTGTTTAGACGTGTATGTCTGTGCGTATATATAAGGTGGTAAATTGTAACAAGAATTTTTTTTTCTCAGCGCCAGAGCAGCAGCTCTCATCAGAGTGTTGTATATGTGGCAGCATAATGGGGTCACAGTAGATGTGCAGGACAGACAGGGGCTCTATTTCACGGGCTGAAAGATGGAATGTGCAAGGCGGTAGCTGGAGCAGACCGCAGAAGGGTCAGAATAATGAATTCTCTCCCTCCTACCTATCTGCTTTGGCTCCCCCCAAACAAAACTCCTTGGATATTAGAAGATGTCATAGGCCCTGCAGTGTCACAGCGGAGCTAGTGGTAATGATGCAGGGATGGCATATAGGAGAGGTGTGCAGAAGTGAAATGGGACAAGCGGATGAAGACTGACAGAATGATATGATAAGCCAAGTGTTTCAGCGTTTGCTTGCCAAACACAGCGACACAGTTCTGATTTGTGCAATTATGGTAGTTTTTCCTACACAGGGAATGACAGGATGGGTCTTGTTTGTAGAGGACAACGAGTGGGAAGAAACTCCTGAGAATAGGTTGGACACAGGCCTGGGAGAAGCGGAAAGCAGCCTGCTGTGTCTAGCAGCTGAGTCCACACAATGACAAATTCTGCTCCCCTTCTTTCAGGTGACAACCGAGGAGTATTACTAAGCAGATTAGACACAGAAACACTGTTCGCCAAACTTGGTTTTTACCTGAGGGGAATCTGTTCAACAGTTCTCCCAGCATAAGCACAAAACTGAGCCCACTGCAGTGTATGAAAAACGTGAGCAGTGGATTCGTGTTAGGAGGTGACAGAGCCGTGGTAAACGTATTTGTTGTTAAGTGGGCATGAATTAATAATTCCACACAAGCTTCAAAGCATAAAAAACAAATTAGGTCTCGAAAACAAACATACAGAGGCACATTATTTTAATTAAAGTGTTTGCCTAACGATGATAAGAACATCCACGGGTCCTGTAGCCTGCGGGTTCTATGGAATCTGTCTGAAGAGGAGATATGAACGTCCATTCGCTCTTGCTGTTTCATCATCCTGTTTCATTAGAACTTAGATAATTGCTGCATGTATGTGTGTGTAGAGGCGTGTATGTGTATAAGTTTGTGTCTGTAAGTGGTAAGGAGGGGCAAGGTGAATGGGGACACACAGGAAAGTGATTTTAAGGCTGTGCCACATCATTAGTCTACCAGCCAGGCTCACTGGGTAGTGCAAGGCTGGCATCCTACATTATTAACTGACACGCTGAGACATGAGTGGAGGTTTTGTGTGTACAGGACAGACACTGTGTCGCTTCATATCATGGTACTATAAGGTGAACAGAGGCAGCACAGTCTGATTATCTATTCAAAGCATCGCCCGCTCAGCCAATCAAGCGAGACGCTGCAGACACACAGCTGATACAGACATGGTGGCTTGTGAGTACACAGTGGTCCTCAGTTCAGCTAGCTGTCTTGTTTGGTCTTTTTTTATTTTCCTTGTTTTTCCTTTGTTTTGATACACTAGCAATCTCTGTAGATGGCACATGGCCCATGATATGAGTGCTCCTCTTCTCTGACGGAGCAAATTAAGCTGGAGTGACAGACGAAAGGCCAAATGGATCCAAAGCGGCACAACGGAAAGTGCTGTTAATGAAAGTCCCTTGTGTGAAAATGGGGTTTCACAGGAACCTCAGCGGCAACAAAACCTGCCATGAATATGCAATGCCTCAGTCAGCCGAGCTTATTTAGCATACTAACAGGAGGACAGCTTTTTGGAACAGCTTACCGCTGCACTTGATAAGGGCAAATGTTTTGTGGAAGTTGTAAACTATACCAATGTTTCGTGGCATTTTGAGTTTTAGTGACAGGGTGTAATGTGGATTTGTTGCCTCATCCATGAACTAACGTGAGGGGAGAGTAGAGTTTCCTGAAGAGTGTATTAACCAGCTACTTAAAATGAGAACTGTAATTAAAAGGATGACAGCTTTATTAACACATGCAGAAGAGTGGAGCACTTGATTAGCAGAGAGCAGCTGATTTACATTCTTCTATGCTTGTGTGTGTAACCCACCCTGCTCTTTTAAATGTGACGCACTGGAGCCATTTTCTCATGAAACATTGTCAGTAGCTGTCAACAACTGTTAAAAGTATTTTCTGCCTGTCCTCAAAAAATGTTCCTTGTTTATAGAGTTGACGGTTATTTGCAGTGAGTGGCTGGCCAGAAGTATATGATTATTGTGCTGGTACTTGAAAAAAGTATTATGAGGTGAGAGAGACCGTTTATGAGACCTTGTTTACTCTTTCTTAGACTTTTCCTGTGTGGAGCCATCTCCCCGCTGAGAGACATTTTTCAGCATCCCATAACAAGGCAGACAGCAGCTGGCACAAAGCAAAACTCAAAACCTAGTTTTCTCTTCAACGGCGGCAGGATTAATCCACGTAACTCCCTGTAAAATCTCATTTGTGGTGGTGATACCAAACTGAGATAAGAGAGTGTTGTAATTGTCTCTGGCTGAAACACACACAAATGCATACATACCTGAGAATTGATGATGGCTGTTGTGTTTCTCCATTCAGCAGTAGACTGGTTTTCAGGTACTGACCATTGCAACTGCACAACACTCAAACACAAGTGTTTTTACTTGTTAACAAAAGTCTCTGGAAGGCACTAAAACATTAACTTGTAAAAGACTTCGCTGCAAGGATCAATAGATGCAAATAAACAATCCTGGCCTCAGTTTGCGAGGGTAGTGTCTTATTCTGGCCTGCCAGCCTCCATCAGCACATTTTTGTGAGATTACGAGCTGTAGAACCGAACACACAAAGGAGTCCGACAGCTACTTTGAGTTCCCTCCCCTCATTAATGTCTAAATTGTATAGCTGATGGGCTGGAGTGTGTGTGTGTGGAGCTTGGCAGGGCCCTGCTCTCTGGGACTCACCAGCATCACTTCGACAGATGGCAGGAGGAAGCAGCTGTGACTAAGGGATATACAGAGGAGCCAGAGAGGTAGCTGCAGCCACAGCGCTGTGGCAATGACACCACCTCAAGATGGAGGTTGAAAGCAAAGGAAGTAAGATGGAAAACAATAGTGATTAAGCCCACCATATTACAAACACAACTGGGAAACAAGCTGCAGTCTGTGTCCCTGCTGACATGGAGCAAAACCCACCATTTCTCCCATCCCAGACGTAGTGCTGAGCTTCAATGACTTGCCTCCCCTTTCTTCTCATTTCATTCAGGTCTTCAGAGCCCCCAAACCAATCCCATAACTTCCTCCCAAAAGCTACCTTAACTAGCTTCCTCTGATATCTCCAAGCACCAAAAAAAAAAAAAAAAAAACTCCAGGAAAACTTCAGGCTCTTTCCTCATCCCGGTTGATGTGCTGTTTGGCAGGAGGGATGCATAAGAATGAGCAGTTAGCAGCGTTTGGAGTCCAACTGGGGGGCCTAGCTTGAGAAATGAGCTGGCATTTGCAGATAGGCAGGCACAGACTGATGGAGTCACTCTGAGGGGTTCTGAGGGAAATTTTCATTGCTTTTCTTGGGGGGTAAATCATGCTGTATGGTAAAGGGGCGAGAGCATTGAGGCAACTGTGGGCTCAGGCACAAGGCAGCCATCTGAGCCTGGGACTTCTGCTGAGCATGATATTAACATGCGCCAAGATGTCTGCATTGACATGTGATTTTGTTATACGTTGCCTTTACTTCCTCCTTGATCATATCGAAACTAGACAATTTTTTTGCCTTTAAATTCTGTGAATTTTACTTCGCTCCTCAGAGGAGGGAACGTCTGTTTAAATTCAGGTATTCTGTTTGATTCACAGATAAAATACATTTGCAGCTATTACTGCTTAACAGAAGGCAAAGCAGATTTGAGCCACATTTCCTCCAATGTTTTCCCAGCTCCCTCAACAACACACATCACTTCTTTTCTTTTTTTTTCTTTTCTCTTTTTTGGGAGCATACCAGATGTTCCCCACCAAAATATTTGAAGTTCTTTGGGGGCCTTTTAGGACGACAGCGCGAGTTGTTCTGCTTGAAAAACAGCCATTTCTAATTAAGCATGGTTTCCAAATGAAGGGGTAAACAGAAAAGGCTCCAAATGGTTGTCATTAGGGGCTCATGTCAGAGCACACAGGTTAGGCCCCTACTCTCATTAAAAGGGGTCTGTTCACCACACAAAAAAACAAACCAGAGGCTAGAGTACTTGTGTGTGCAAATGTGTAAGCATTTATGTATACACGGATGTGTGTTTTTGTGTTGATGTGCTTTTGTTTGTATGCGCCTGCCTGAGAGAACGGGCTGAATCTCGTTTACAGTCCAAGGGGTCACTTATTGACTGAATCAAACCCCCCTGACAGGGTCCAGACGGAATGGAAGCATAACAAGATTACTGTTATATATAGCACCGGTAATGGGAACCTCTCTGGAGGTTCTGGTGCTGCTGATTTGTGCCCCGCTACCCAGATTTGAGCAGAAACGCCTAACATTCCGCACACAGCCTCTCTCCACCGGGAAACTCCTGATGCATTACAGCTGCAACGGATCAATCAATCTACCTACTCCCAGCTCTCCTATCTCTCCACCTGCTGCCTGCCAGGACAGTGATTCCTCAGAGGACTGTGCCTGGGGCTGCGCTCTCTGAGTCTGCACTGCCCATGCATGCTTGTCCACCTCCACCACCAGTTAGGGAAATAACTGGCTGAACGGGCCACTCTCCACCACATCCTTCTGTCCCTTCTGCCCATACATTCAGGGCCTTAAATCCAATTGTGCAACAGATTGTTGCTCTCCAGCGTGCCGCTAGTCACGTCAGGTTAAAGCAGAGGAGCTAAGGATTGAAGGAGGTGGGAGAAAGGAGGTTCGTATTCGAAAATACGGCACCGCCACACTTGTTTTGATTAATGGACCTCTCTCTGCCGGTGAATGACGAATTATCAGACGGCTGGATGGCTCGTTCATCACTGTCAGCAGAGGCCTGCTAGTGTGGCATCTCCAGTCCACCAGCCAGTCGCGCTACCATCTTGCCCCTTATCACTCCCACCTGGTCCTGGAGATTTGCAGGAGAAGGAAGAGAGGAGACTCAGAGAAGGGAAAAGGCCCGAGGGAGCGCAGCTGAGACGCTGAGGTTTGGTGGCGACGGTGTTCAGTCACCCTCATGGCAGCCATAACAGAAATGTACCCTGTGCTTATCCAGAGATTTACTGTATGTTTGCTCAGATAACCTGATTGGGGAATGCCTACAAGCAAGCGCGATCATTCACCAAACCATTATCACATGACTGAAGTTAATTTGGAGAAAAAAGAGGAGGGGGATGATAAGAGTCTTCGTGTTGAACAATTGAAAGGCAGATAGTGGAATTTTGTTTTGTATCTCAGCCCAAGGCTCTGCCTGGTCTCTAATTAAGCAGGTAGAGAGCGCTTTAGCAACGGGAATCTTATCTTTGCTTTTGCCAGGCGACCGAGATAGTGCTCAGAAGCATAAACACTAATTAATTACCAAGAGTGTACTTTACTGTGAGAAAGCTTCTCTGCTGGTGCCTGTTGTGATGGGCATTACAGAGATACAGATGGAGACAGAAGCTACACACATAGATACACACACATAAGCAAAACTCTCATTTCCATTTTTACGGTCTGTTTCCTTTTTCATGTTTGCTTTCTCTCTTTTTGACTTGTGCGCTCACTCCCACCTGGACATGGGAGGGAAGGTAAAGCAGTTGTTTTTCAAGTGAGGTACTATCCTCTGACACAGACAGCAGACCAAGCTGAGCCAGTGATGGATGGGAAGTGGACAGCTGTCGACAGGCAGGAGGACGGCGGGGCCACGAGAACCCGGCGGAGACACACCTAATTCCCAGGTCTTATTTTGTCAATAAACAGCAGCCAGTGGCACTCAATTAGAGGGCTTTATTGACTATGCTGCCTGGCCTGTGTCAGATGTCAGCTGGTGACACAGCGTGATGTCCGACACTGACTCTTTCTCTGAGATTACAGAAAATAGAAAAATCAAAAGAAGATTGCAGAGGCAGAGAAAATAAATAAAGCAGGGAACGCAGAGGGAGGATTTGGTGAGAAATACAGAAGGGAGAGAAAGACAGGGTGAGATTAGGGAAGATAAAAAGTGGAGACTCCACTAGTCCTCAAAACATTTTTGTCAAGTGCTCAGGTTATTATGTCTTGTTAGGCCCAGTGAATGTGAGCTTAAGCAAAATGTAAAAATGTTTTTAAAAAATCAGATGACAAATGGTAGCAGTAATTGGCAGGTCTCACTTTGTTGTCTTTCATGTTTATTCTTGCCACTAGACAAGTCAGGATAAGAAAAATATCCTCCTCCTCATATATTTCTTGAGAGTGAACAAATCCTCTAACCAGTGTTTGTTTTCATTCGTCTCTCCTGCAGTATGTTGTCTTTTGTTTCACTTCAAATGCCACTGCATCATCTGTTTTTTTCCCAGAGAAGAGGAAACAAACAGAACCACCAGCTTAGCTGGCTTTCCAAAGTAATTGGTTTAGAGTCATTCCTTGAAGTGGTTGCATTTTTTGACACAGTGATGCTCATTTTTCCAGCTATCTATTTACAGTGTTTTAAACAATCTAAAAGAAAAATAACTTTTTTTTAAAAAAACCTACAGATAAACAGATACTGGTGGCACTGGAAACTCAGTCCTGTGAACTTTGAGCAAACAAGAGCACATCAACCTCGTTAGACACATCTATACAGTTATTTAGAACTGGTGTTTCAAAAGATTTTTGAACTCATTTTTCTGATGTCATTACTCATATATTTATTATTATATATTTACAAGATACTTGAAGGATAACACAGGAAATAGAGCACTGAGCGGAAGACTGTTTCTTTCTTGTTAAGGGAGAGAAAGAAATGACTAAGCACAGATCTGTAGCATCAGGAGGGGCCAAGAATATAGCTGACTAAAAAAAGAAAACATGGATGAGTATTGTAAGCATGGGAAAGTGAACCTGTGAACCCTGTATGACAAAGCTGTTATTCTGCAAAAGATCATAGGCTTGTTGCTAATTAGGTTGACATTTCACACTTTCTTCCTGTAAAAAGACCACAAGAACGCTTCCATTTCTGAAATAATCTGATATACTGTGTAAAAGTCATTGTGTATTTTAAAAAAAATAGGCTACAGGAATATATACGTGATAAGCTGATACCATCACTGATCAAACAAATGTTCATTTAGTAATCAGCACAGTGAAGCTGGTGCTTTCAGGGTAATCTCAGATTTCTGACCTCACTTTTTGTGCAGTAGCCCTGTCAAAAATTCCCCAGCCAGTAGAATGTCAGGTGGGGTTTTGACCAATGAAATAGCAATGCCACCTTGCATTGTTATTAATTGGCAGACTGGTAGTTATTCTCCCTTTCCTTGTTTTAGCTCCATTCCTTTGATGATTTATTTGTAATGAAAGAACAGTTGATTCAGGACATCATTACGCAATATTAGCCTCATTCAATAGCCCTGCAACCACTGACCCTTGATTCTATTGCTGTATTTGTTTTTAGGTCTTCCTGTATTCTTTCAGCAAAAAAATATTTAACAACACAGTTTCATCAAAATAACATTTGTATTGTTTTCTTAATTATTAGTATTAAACATGCATCAGTCATGATGAATGATACGTAAAAAAGATAAAAAATGATGAGATGTCCCAAGAATAATGGATGCTGCAGAGGCGGAGCCACTCCACTTCATCATCCCCTCCACTGAATTCATTATTTTTTCATGTTGGGACCCGGGACATCACTTCTTCAGCTTATTTAATAGCCACTTACAAAACTTCAGCTTCTTTTGACTAACTTCATAAGTTTTGGTTTTATTATCACCTACTCAGTTTAACCGTTTTGTGTAAAGCATGAGCACTGCTGCTACTGTTACTTGAAATCTACATGCTGATAAGTAACAGTAATTCAACTTAAATAAATGTTGTGAGTATATATATATATATATATATATATATATATATATACAGTGTTGTGAAACATTTTACACCACAGAAATAGTGCATGTTAAAGGGACTTAAATTTCTCTGGTTTGGAAAAATGACTGTATGGTGATTGTCCAGCAAAGCTCTGAAACAACCCACTAGACCTAGGCAATTTTCAGGACTCACCCCATTTCTTCTTTTCTTTCTTATTACATAATCTCTCACAAGTGATGCAGGTGTTCTTGCAGGTAACTCTACAGGGATCTATTTGCTTCCGTGATCTAATTATGATCATTAGCACACAGCGTGATGCTAAGCTGCAACCACCTTGACACCCAACAGATGGTTATGTATTGGATGTCAAAGCTGGGCAGTGGTTCTTCATCCCAGCAGGTGGCCTCTACAGCCTCTTACTCACCTGTCTGATACAGTACCAGTCAAAAGTTTGGACACACCTTCTCATTCAATTGTTTTCTTTATATTTATTATTTTCTACATTGTAGATTAATATTGAAGACATCAAAACTAAAAAGGAACCCATATGGAATTATGTTGTAAACAAAAAAAATGTAAACAAACCAGAATATGTTTTATATTTTAGATTCTTCAAAGTAGCCACCTTTTGCTTTGATGACAGCTTTGCACTCTTGGCATTCTCTCAATCAGATTCATGGGGTAGTCACCTGGACTGGTTTTCCAACAGTCTTGAAGGAGTTCCCCCTTGTTGACTGCTTTGCCTTCACTCTGCGGTCCAACTCATCCCAAACCACCTCAATTGGGTTTAAGTCAGGTGATTGTGGAGGCCAGGTCCTCTGACTCAGCACTCCATTATTCCCTCTCTTGGTCATTATCCTGTTGAAAAACAAATGATGATCTGACTGAGCGCAAACCAGATGGGATGGCATGTCAGTGCAGTGTGCTGTGGTAGCCATGCTGGTTAAGTGTGTCTTGAATTTTGAATAAATCTGAGGTACTGTTAATTTGTTGTTTCTGAGGCTGTTGACTCTAATGAACTTATCCTCTGCAGCAGAGGTAACTCTTGGTCTTCCTTTCCTGGGGCGGTCCTCATGAGAGACAGTTTCATTATAGCTTTTGATGGTTTTCACGACTGCAATTGAGGATACATTCAAAGCTCTTGAAATTTTCTGGAATCCTACCTCTGCACAACAAAAACACATTAAGAAGGTTTTCAGAAGAAATTCCACAAATGAAGTCTTGACAAGGCATACCTGTTAATTGAAAAAGCTCTGTTTATGGAGAAGAACTGCAGTCAGAGAAAAATCATACAAAGTCATTTGTATCTCTCTAAAATACTGATGGTGGATCTTTAAAAACATAGATGAAAGTGGCCTCAAATTTGAATTGATCCTCTAGCCCAGTGCATGCCCGAATTATGTATTTGAAAAAAGTAACAAAGAATAAAATGATGCATGCATGTATGACTTAAAGTGTTGGAGTTAAACTGGATCCGCAGACTGTCTTGCAACAGCTGAAGAGGATATGCAAATGGAGACTGGATTTTTATAGCTAGGGATAGCTTGTGAAGTTTTATTCATTTTATTGGGAATAAAATTCATGGTCGGGCTGAGGTAGTAATTACAGTCACCGGACTTTCTCTGCAAACACTGCTGCTCACAGACTGCTTTAGAGCCAATATTTTATTCCCAAATATTGTCACTGCATCTGAGTTAAGATAGAACAAAGCCCTCTGGCTTTCAAACTGTGTTCCAAACTGGGAGCAGTCCAGACGTACAGGTTGGACTTACATGGGGAGTAATTCTTTGAGAGTATTAGGCAAACAATTTAACTGCCAGCCATGTGCCAAAGTCACAAATGAGCATCCTCTGCAGCCAAGTGGACATTCGCTTGCCAAGCACGACTAATTATTGGGTGAGTTTGGCCAACATGTTGAAATGATTTATGATAATGAGAATGAAAATAAACCTGCTACTGTCAAATGGTGGGTGTGACCATGGCATGTCAATTTAATCTGCCCTTTCTGTAACATGGCTGAAGAGATAGGAGTGGACATGGGATGGTGCCAGATACTTTAGCTCTGAAGTTCACACCTTCAACGACCACCTGAGAGTTTGTCTCTGGAGGCCTTTTAAAAAATATAACATCAGAATATGACTCATGAGAAGTCATGTCTGCTTCGTGCTTCCCAGAGTTTTGCTCATATTCTCGAATAACCTTTACCCGGTGCCTGTCTAGCACTCGCAATGAGTGACAGAATATGTGCCACCTCACCTGTGCTAATTAGACAACAGCTCAAAAGTGATAGAGAAGCAGACACATGAGAAAGAGAAAATAAAGAAGACTGCCTGCTGTTAACCATTTAACACGTTCCCCCAGGAAGAAGAGCTAATACAGATCCTAGTAAATAAAATGAAATATTAATAACAGTAAGGAAAAGTCACACAGTGAAACAGAAGTTTCTCAGGTATATTACAAGAGCAACTGAGCCATATTGCAGGTAACATTCAAATGATAGAGCAAGAACAGCAAGTTTCACACTCATAATTCAAAAAATATATCTGTGCTTGTAATAATAAGCACCTGTCTAAGTGTCACTTCAAAATGGAGCAATGAATGTGACATGGTACCAAGAAGGCAACAATAGGGAGAGACACTGTGTAAAAGATTTTGAACTGAATTTCTTACATAGCTAATGCAGTAATTTGTAATTTTGATATTCTTTGCCATGCCATGATTGTTTGAGTTGCTATGAGCAGGCCTCAGCATCTGCTAACCCGTGGTAGGTGGCATTACTTAATACTTCATAATGCTGTTTACCGTAATGTCATTACTTTCTTCAGTAATGACTTGTGTAAAATGTGACTCCCAGCTGGTAACTCAGGTTTGTGTCGTCTTAGCTGGCTTGCTTTAAGTTATAGAGACAGGTAAGCCTATATTCTGTAATCATTCCTCAAACCTGCAGCTTAACTGTTAGGATGGTGTTAAGCTACTGTTAATCCACAATGTCTCATTTTTCATGTCTCTACATGTGTCGGAGAGAATGTGATGCATGGTTGTGGAGGATTTGAAATTGTTCTAGTGCACCGTTGATGGAGCTGAGCTTAGAAAGGAAGTAATCTAATGGGTAACAGATTAGTTTTCCTGCAAAAGTAAAGTAATGGTGCTTTTGACTGAAAATATTTGAAGGGCATATATTCTCCTTGATGGAGGGATGTGTACTCCACACTGTATGTGAACTGATTTCTTGGCTGTGTGCGACATACTGGTATTTGCAGGATGTGACTGAGAGATGAGAGAGAATAGACTGAGCTTTGTTGATTAGTCCGATTTAAACTTATAATAAACCCCAGCTATTTTGTCATGCTGGGTGCATTGTGTGCATCTTTAGTTTCTTCATTCCCATCACTCCAAGAGTCTTGTTTTAGACATCATTTGAATGTAATAACATCTTATTATGTGATGTGACATGCAAGAGTTGGTCATTTGAATATGATAGGCTACCTTTATTTGCAGATCAGCACAGAATCTGCTGTTCTCTCACGGTAACAAAAGAAAAGGATGAGAGTACAGGAGATGGGAAAAATTTTTATTACCAAATCAAAGGCCTAATAAAAGTTGCAGTGCGGAGTGTTGAGCCTCATTCATTCTGAGGGTGCAACATCACAGAAATCATTTCCACTGTCCTCCAGTGAGGCTGGTAGTGCACTGAATTGGAACAAAGAAGGCGCGAGAGAGAATCTGAGTTCTTCTATTTGGATATGATGCCTCAGGGTCACTAAAAGTAATCTTACATATTCTGAACATTCTTTTATCTCACAATATCATTTACCCTATGTTATGAATGGACTATTAATTATTTGCACATATCTGTCTCAAACGTCTGTGTTGCATGGCCTTGGAGTCTAAAAGTATTTTGCTTGGCTAACCTTGTGACATGGCCACTTTACCAGCTGCAGACCAATTGATACACAATTGCCATGCTTTTCATTCAGCCATTGCAGCTTCTTTCCACTTCATTGTAAGGACAATGGGTCAAGGCTGTGATGCAGATTAACTGTGCAAATAAATAAGAAAAGACGAGTGAGCAGGAGCTTGGGTTGGGTTAAATCAATAGGGTCAAATGAGGATGGAAACCAACAGGAGTGGGAGATAGGGAAAGGAAACGGCAAGACGGAGGTGGAGAGAGCTGTAGGTAATCAAGTGAGCTATCAGCTGCATGTTAAACCCACAGGAACCCTTTTCCCTCGAGGAAATGAATGTTCAGGAACACAGTGAGCACTCATCTCCTCCGACTGAAGTCTGCATTAAGTGTCCCCACTGGCCTTGCTCACAAGACCTGAGGGGAAGAAGAAGCAGCTCGGAAGTGGTGGTGTATTGATTCAGCTGCTCTGATTATTTTGTCTGTTCCTCTCTAGCTCATTTACTAACTGTAAAGGCAGAAAACAACATTATTACATGCAGGAGCTTCCCTTTCCAGCACCAGACTCAGAGTGTCCGTGTTTGCTGGATTGATACACAACAGTAACTGACAGCAGGTTCAGGCAGGATGTTATTCCATTACAGGACTGAGCTAGTCGTGTAATTTCTAAATTCAATTAGTCACTTTAATCTGTGGAAATTGCATGAAATAAAGATGAAATGCAAAAAAGATGGAATTCCACAACTTGTCTTGCAAAGCTCTAGTTGTTTTCCTCTTCACGTCTCTCCATCTTCAATATGCCACATTACAGCGTCGAACAGACAAACAAACTATATTGAAAACCAGTAGAGCAGACGGGTGTCTTTTCTGCAAAGCTCATAGCAGTGGCATAAATTCAATTGAGGCGAAATTCTGTTTGTGGCCTAAAAACAACGAGATGGGGTTTATTAAGTGAAAATGGGGAAACAGTGAGAGTGGAAAAGCTCTTTCAATTGCATTAGGACCGGATCTGGGAGAGCTGGTGCAATAATGGCAAGGGAGGCTGGGTCAGATTACAACAGAATGGTAAAGGGTTTAGCGGACGAGGAAGTCCCACAGAGAGCAAAACTGACTGACTGAGAGGCTAAACAAAAATTATGAAAGATATTGGAAGTATAGAAAATGGAGTGAATGGGAAATAGAGGAAGAAACAAAGGAGGTTAGAAAAGTTGTATGCATGTGAGCAACATGGTCATGTGGACAAGGATGTAAAAAGAAACTGCAGCTTCCTGGTGGCCTAGTGGTTTACGGTTCATACCATATTACTGCAGCGTTTTGGGTTCAGTTTGGCAAATTACCTTTGTTGCATATGGTCCTCCTCTCTCTTCGCCCAGGTGCGCTACTTAGCTAATGTTAGCCATTTTCATACCGAGAGAAGTTGATACAACTTCTTCATCCTCTCATATTGGACTGTGGGCAGACTGGATGCTACAGTGATTCACAATGGCAAGGTGGTTTTACGAGACAGGATGGGCCTAGCTGGTTAGCATGCTAGCTAAAGTAGTTCAGTCGCTGGAGACAGCGCACCATTTCCTCTAGGCTAGTAAGTAACACTTGACATGATGGGAATCATTCTGAAGGACATTAATGGGTGACTTATTTTTTATTTTGGGTATGAGCACTTTTGCAAGTGGAAGTAGAGCTTTTCAAGATTTTAAGTTGATGTTAATTTGCATCATAGCAACTCTTTCAACAAAAACTCAGCACCAGCTGAAATCTTGCTTTAATGATGTAGACAGGTGTAGCAGTACACTGTGTGGTGGGTGTGGTTACAGGTGCAAGGAGGCTCACCTCTGACCACTTGCTGGATGCTGGATGGGGTTAGAGGTGTAACAATTTTGACACTTTGACCTAGAGAGGCAAGTGAAACACATCTTTTTATCCTGGTATTTTGTTATTCTATTACTGCCCCTTTCATGAGACCTTTAAACCAAAAATAAAGGGTATGACGTCGTAACAGTTTTGTTAGAGTGTAGAAACGTGATACATAGAGCAAAAGGAATGAAAATGTTGTCTCAAAGTTAACATCATTCAGTGAAATATATTTATTAAATATTCAAGCAATTGACAGGCAGAGAAAGTTAGAGGCAGCTGCTTAGTAATCCAAGGAGACTGCAGTCTCATTAAACTGTACTGTAAGGAGGACCTTGAAAGCACAAAATGGCTCCAACAGTGAGGTGAATCAGCCTCAACGATGCGTCCCCCTAGGATGACTCTGGCTTCTCAATAGCATCCTGATGTCTGGCCTTGCAGCCTGACTGTCTGCTCTCTGACCGTCCCTGACAGTGCAAGTGTCTGAGAGCCACTCACTCAGTGTCCTTGCGCCTGCCAGGGCGCGACACACACTCATCGATACGTGGAAAGATACACTCTCTGTAACGGCGGGGGATACTGATTTAATCAAGCCGTTCGATAGTCACCTCACCTTCTGCCAAATGACAATGTGATTGAGGACATTAAATAGCAATAACAGAGTGCCACAGTGTGAAGATGAACTCCCAGGCTGCTGTTTTCAAATTGCCATCTACATCTCTTAGGAGTTGTGGAGATGAAAAAACAATGCTTTTGCTTTGTTGTCGATCTTGAGAAGGAAAATATTTCCATAGTGTGAGTACAAAGACAAAAGAATAATGATCTGTGTTTGTATGGTTTGGTTGCTTAAAACCTCTCTTTCTCATAGTCATTGCTTTGGGAGTTGGTTGTTTTTCCAGACGTGACAAATTCAATTGTCCTTCAGGAAAACAATCTTTATAATTAGACTGTCATTGCAATTAATGTTTAGTGTTTACCATCCCAGCATATAGAGAACTTTCTTTCAAGGTTGTGGGTGTTTAGTTTCTGTTATTGGTGGTAGAAAAGTTTCCAAGTTAGAGCTATTTAAAAAATATTTTCAGTCGGTCTACTTTTTCCATCTTGTCCACCTGGGCCTTTATCCACCTCGAGGATCCAAACTTATTCTGTTCTCTCAACAACATTGATTCCCCACCTTTCCTATTTTACAACAACTTCCTCTCACGGAGGATGTTGTTTTCTGGGCGGCGGCTATTATAGGTTGTTTGGTGCCGACCTGTGGGGTTGTGTGGTCTCTCATACTCCCAGCTCTTATCCAAAGTGATTCCGACAGGCACATTAAAATGCAAATTCTTGCCTGTGCGCTCCTTGCCATTTTGTCACTTCCTTTCTCCTTGTGTGGCATGTTGAGGGGGAAGGAATTAGAGCACTGGCCCTGGGGTTGAATATTCAAATGGCCACCTGATTTCCCAACAGAGCAGCAGCAGCCAGGTTTCCATTTACATAGTTCCCTTTCCCCATTTACTGCCTATCAACGCTGACTGACTCAGCCACAACTATCCACTAGGCCATTCATGCAACTTTCACGTCTTGACTGTGTGACAAACATTTAAACAGTGAAGTATCCTCCTACATCAGCCACACTGTGCCACTTGGAAGACGCTCATTCACAAAACTTCAAACGGCCAAAAGGCCATAAAGTCATCATTAGAATAATGCTGTGGAAAATGGCTGCTCATTACGACTACTGGGTCTATATGCTTGTTGGTGGAGGTCATTGCTTTCATGTAGCACTGGAGTGGTTACTGGGGTTTGATTGGCCAATTAGCTATAACTTGCATATAATGCAGAATATGAGCACAGTAGGACAATATAGGTAATCAAGCTTATAATGAACTGGAGCTGGCTGTTGCCCCTGTGCTCACTGGGAGAAAGATGCCTGTGAACTTGCTGAACTTCTCCCTCCTTGAAAGTACAGAAAAAGATACTTTTTACAGGCTGATGTCTGATCATCTCATTGGTTTTTATTTGGTACAATGAGCATGAGAACAACACAAGTAATGGCATTTAAGAAAAAGTATGCCAGCATAACTACAGCAGTTTCTTTTTTTTTTTTTTGGTGGATCGTGGCCAAACATTATAATGAGACAGACATCAGCTCCTCATGTGACTAATAGTGCAGCACGTGAGTGAAGATAGGGTCATTATAAATTCTGTTTTTCTCCTTTGGACATTTAAGTGTAACACATTACTGCCACCATGTCTGTATGAAGTAATAGCAGAGGCCGTCTAGTAGAGCAGGTAGTGACACACTCAGGAATTTGACGATAAGAAGCATACAAAAATAATGTCTCCACAGTAGGGCTGTCTTCATTATACCTGTCTCTGTCAATGACTGCCCTCTTCTCCTGCGTGCCCGAGCTGAATGGCTAATTACCTGGATAAGGTGCATGGAGAGCAGTCGACCACAGCAGCCACCTGTCGGCTGGAGCGCCTCCAAATGACAAACGCCCGCGGGGCTGTGCTGCCCAGGTTGAGTCTGTGTTTTCCACTCTGTCGCCTTGCACCGCACCTCAGCATGGCAGCATCAACCTGGGGAGCAACTGTTGTCTTTACTAATTTACCCAAAATAGCTGCCTGCCTCAGGCTCTTCCATGCTGCCAGTGCCGGTGAAGAGCATCTGTTTTGAACTGCAGGGGCAAGCGTAATCACACTGCGTGGTGGCTCTGGGCGTTCACTGGGCTCCCAGCTAATAATACTGCACGTCTGACTGTTCCTGACACATAACACTTCCTCAAAAGACCCCTCAAAACACATGGCAAAACAAGAAAAAAAAAAGAACTAAATTTGTTTTTCCTAACGGCTGCCGTACAGACAGAAAAAAAGACCTTTAGCTTCTCACTTTTGTACTGTGGCCCGGGTATTTATGGTCATCCGTGAGTAATGATGTGGTAAAGGTATTGATTGACCAGAGATCAAGAAATATGAAACAGTTTCAAAGCTCTGAATTAAACTTTAGTTGGAGTACAACTGCTCTAGTAGAAGGAGACTATTTTATGTGTGCGTGTGCTCCAAGCATATGCATGAATGTGTGTTTTTGTTTGTGTGCCTGCGCCTATCAAGCAGAAGAAACTCTGCAAAGGTTGAAAGGAGCATCTGAGACATAGAACAGGGAGTAAATAAAAAACTTCTGGAGCAAATGTTTGGGTTGATGTGTGACTGGATGGCAAACTGGCAGAAATCAATATCATCCCCTGAGTTTGTGTATGTGGTGCTCTCTTGCTTATTGCCACAGTCAGAGTATGACTCAAATACAATAATTAGCATCCACGGGGAAAAATGTTTCTTTCAGTTTTCAACAGCTCTCCTGATTCCCTCACTTCTAAAGCAGAACTATAGTGTTGTCCAAGGTTATTCCTAACAAAATCTTTACAGGTTCAGCTTAAAAGCCTGCTACAAGCATGGCATTTTACTGAGACAAAAGGCAATTTGTGGGTGAGGGTATTGCACTGAAAATGTATTTTGGTCAGCGAAGAGAAAAAAAGGTTTTAAATCTGTCTCTTGAAGGTACTATGAAGTTACCAAAGTACAGCTTTATTGTTTTGTAATAAAACCTAATTGTATAATGTGAGGTAGCTCTCAGATGAAACGTAACAGCACTGAAACAAAATTACCCCACCATTATGTCTAAAGCGCACACGGATCATTTCAGTCTGGATGGGATGAGGGAAAACATCAGCACTTCAGGGAGAGAGAATTGTTTGGAGAGCTTTTATAAGTGTTTAAGTGTAAACATGCGCACGCATGTCCAATACGACTCTGATGGTTTGAGCCTTTGAGACCCTCACCTCATTTGTTAACGCAGACACACACACACACACATTAACATACACATACAGTCCTCTACGTGTCTGGCTGAGAGGCCATTGGAAAGAGACAGTGGAGGGATTTTGGAAGCAGGTTGATGGTGGGGGGTGGGGTGGGGTGGGGTGCTGCTTAATGTGGCATCTGTCGCACAACAGTGTGTTCCAGCTGGAACAGAGGACTCTGGGCCACTGGGGCCCAGTGTAAAATATACTGTGGAGAAGGTCACTTTCCACAGCTCCACCGAACCAGGCCACAGTCCAGACTACTGCAAGAGCTGGCTGCCAGTGACGCGCCGGCAAACATAAATAACCACATGCTAACTCTCTGGGGACAATAATTCACACAGAGCGACGAGAGAAACGATGCCACAAATGACAAAGACATGTTTATGAAGACACAAAAACACAGTGGGAGGCAAGGTACAGTCTGCAATCCTGAATGGATGGAACCTAGTCAGGCAGAGATGAGGAATGTTTTAAGGTGTGTTTAGACTGCACACTACTTTGAGAAGTCAATAGGCCATATCATACTAGGATAAGCACAGATGTAGTTAATAACATTAATTGATGGATTTATTCCAGCTGAGTCCTGAGATCAGTCTGTTAGTTTGAGCTATTACAGAAACACAGACACACTCCACACCCACAAAGTCAGTGCGTACATTTTTGGCCAGCTGCAGCTATCGTTTGCTAAGTCAGTAGGTTAGCTGTTTTGGCAGACAGACTGCAGAAACACTGTAGTGGGCAGATTCAGGCAAAGAATTTGAAGTGAAATTTCACCTGAAGTTCAATCTGAACATACCTGAATTCACAAATTTTTAAAAGTTTGAGTCTTCAGCACTCTGTACGTTGTTCCCGTGATTTAGCCACATAGCATACCTTAAGTAAACCTCAGAGGGAAGTTTTATCTATTATCAAGCAGCAGGTTGCATCTTCAAAGTTATTTTGATGACACAGTTGTCTCTCTGCTCAAAATTATAAAATGTTTGCCTCGAGACAAAACTACAGAATTGCTTTGCAAAACTTTTGCTGCTGTTATGCTGCCACTGCCCCGGGTTGTGTGTTAGAGAAGAGGGGCAGAGCCTGCAGAAATGTGAAATATTTTGTCCTTCCGAACAGACAGTAGACACTGTTGACTCACAAAAAAATGAAGATGAAAACCATTTATAGAAAACAAATTAAAAATTGTTTGCATAGGGAAAGCTCTGTGACCGATTCACAAAGCTATGCATGAAATTCTATGTTAGCTCTGGACACAGGGTACCATCAGTAACCCACATGGTCTTTTCAAACATGGTTTTAATAGTATTTGAAAATAAAAGCATTAGGTGATGGTCATCATCACAAAGACCAGGCACATAACAGCTCAGAAGCACATCTTCACAGAGAATTAATTGCTCAAAAGTAATTTCTGTCATATCTGGAGAAATGCTCAGTGGCTTGCATTTGTCTTCCTCCACCAGTGATTTTATCACTGTAGCACATTTTTACTATCTCTGTGTTTTGGCAGAATATGCATACCTCTTGATCGCTTATATTCAATACAACCTCCCTGTTGGATTAATTTGCTTGTTATTACTTCCATGCTTCTGACCTCAGTTGTGAACAAATTTGTGAGAAGCTTGAAATGTGACTGCTAATGGGATATCTAATCTTCCATTATTAATGCATCAGCCACTGAATGCAAAACATTTGTCTCAGCTATCTTCCTACTCTGGTCATTAATTTCATCTTCCAAGTAATCAAGCACTGGTGTTCATAATCTTGGGAATGTATGTTTCTGTGTTTATTTTTGGGTTGTATATATATATATTTATATATGGTCGTTCATATCACAATTATTGACCTGCTTTGTCTTACAAAAGCATAAAGTCCTTGGCAAAGAGGAAGAGTGCACTTCAAATCAATGAAGTTTTATTGTACCTCCTCTCTTGTATAACAACAGAAAATGTCTATTTCAACCATTTCTGTTCAGGGTCAAAATACATACAAGAGAAAAGAATATACTATTTATTGTACATAATCAGACACAATCACAAACTCATGCAATCAAAGAGATAAACTCTCAAAAGGAAAAGTACACTCACTAAGCAATTTTTTTCTTTTTCTTTTTTTTTTACCAGGAAAGGAGCTGAGGTTTTATATTATTGGTTTTATTACTATTTAAACTCTTTCCCATCCCCCTTGTGGTCCCAGCCTGTAGAAGGAGTGATATCATTGGGGAACTATCATGTGCCTGCCTGTTAATTCATGAATTATTGTGTATTTTACTATTGTATCCCATAAGACTGTACAAATAAACTACTACTTCTTCCTCTTCTTCTTCCTTCTCCTCCTCTTCTTCTTTGTAATGCTAAGAAATGGAAGTGATACATGGACATATTGTTTTCCCACTTCTAGCACACTAAGGAGCACACAATTATGAATTTCAGTTCCAAAGTCTGTCTTGTCCTTGTACACAAAAGACAATTTCACCTCAAGGTTGTTTCACAGTAGCTCTTCTGGCCCAGTTATTGTGGAATTGTTGATATTTAAATTTCCATTTTTCTCAGAGCTCTCATAATTATTTGTCTAAGCTGTTTCTAAGGGCAAACATGAACTTCCACTCTCAACTTTTATGCCAACAGTTGAACTTTTGTTCATATCGCATGATTTTTTTTTTCTGCTAGTCATAATTGAAAGCAGACACAGTAACTTCAGTCTCCTCAAGTACCTTTACTGACAGCCAAGATTGTGATTAGAAGCCATTTGAGCTGCTAGCCTAAGTTTAGCTTAGTGAGGCTTCAGCAGACACAGAAAAGGTGGAGTGTGACAAAATGGTGTGTATGAAGCGTGGTAGGGAGGGTAGAAATCTGCCACACACACGGCTCAGCACTGCAAACTACTAACTTATTACTAGTATTAGTACTTATATTACTGTAGTATTTCTACAGCTAATTTTCCCATACCCCACCATATTAAAGGGTGATTGCTGTATGTCAGACAGTAACATCTGTAATAATGAACATTACAGACTGGGGCCAGGATCTGTTGATTATGTAAACAAGTGAATATTCATGTAATTTACTCACTCAGAGTCAAGTGGGTTGAGCACTAATTAATGCTTAAAATGAAAAGTGATATCTACTAGTGAAACTCTAAAACAGCTACAAAATGGACCTCAAGTTGATATTGTTTTGTCAGTTTATGAATTATATTCCATTGAATTTCAAGATATTTACCTTTTAATACCTGAAAAAATTTTTTTAGAGTTGATAATATGTGTCTGTCTTATTTTTTCAGTCATTTCAAAGTCATACACTTTGAACATGAACAATCAAAATAGTTTCTAAATTGTAGGTAATAATAAAACTGTGTTTAAAGAATGTGAAACTCTTCTGATAATTGCTGGAATGCTTTTAGTGTGTCATGACATCCAGTTTAATGGTCTATAATGGTTCCACTTGTTCGGGGTATATAATGCCACTATATTGCCATACCACAAAGCTCACAATACCAAGTAACAAATGATGCTTCTGAAGAAGCAATAACCTTGGTCGTGTTTATAACTATTCCCAAATGATTTCATTCTTTCAACAGGCTGAGACTACAAGGGAAATGGGAAGGAGTTCACAAACTCCTCTACCTTTTGCAAGATCATTTTCTCAGATACTTCAGATAAACTAGCCTTGTAAAATACCAAGAAACCGTCTTGCACCCACAATTATACAAAATAACCTGCATTTACAAGTGCCTTTTTTATCCATGTCTGCTAGAAGATCATAAAACAGCCAAAAAGTCTGGATTGAACAAATGTTATTATTGTTTCTTAAATAATTGGATGCATAAACACTAAGCATCACAAGCAAACAAATTTAAAATGAGTGAAAAAAAAAAGGGACAAATAAGCAACATTTAGTTTGTTGTTTTGTTTTGAGCTTCTGAAGCTGAATTTAATCAGATTTCAGCTCAAGTGGAATTCTTCAATTCAAAGACTGTTTACTGTTGGACACACAGACACAGACACACACACAACCTTTTGATGGGAATCACTCTGATTTTACTTGGCAATTTCAACCGGAACAGCCGGCCTCTATATCAAAAGAACAAGTGATCTTGGAGGAGGGGAGTTTGTGTAACCACCATGTTGGTGCAATCTAAATAGCTTTTTGATTTACACAATATTTATAAGACAGGGTTTGCTTCTGATGCATCCTGTAGGCTTTCAAAGGCACTAAATTCTGTAGCCAGGGGAGCGCTTGTTGACTTATCCCAGAAGACACTGACTGAATACAGAAAGGAATGAGATTTGTTTATATTGCTCCAAAATGTCAGAGCAAATATTTTGTTGTAGAGTCCCAATTTATAGGTAAAGTTTAAGTCATGAAGTGCTATAGTTGTAGCAGACAGAGCACAATGACTAAAAGACATCTCAGATTTTCAGCTCTGCCAGTCACAGTTTCATTACAACTGACTGAAAAAGCTGCAATCCACTGCCATTAATGACAGCCATCCACTTTCAAGAACAAAGACAGACTGAAAACAAGAAAAAAGGCAAGTTTTCCTACAGGAGGAAATGTCTACAGCCATAACTCAGGACGTTCGTTGGGACTTCATGGTTCTTTTTTGTCTCCTTGGGAGGAAGATTGAATGAAAGCACGTCTTGCATGCCCTTTTCCATTGCCTGTTCTAACGCCTGTGAATAATGCTGACAAAGTAAGTGCCGTAAAGGCCGTCAGCCAAAAAACAAAACTTGTTGAAGTTCCCATAAAATTTCAGGAAAACAGGAGTACATTGGATTCTCCTTCTACATCCCTTGGGTGAGAAACAAAGCTGGGTGTTAAAGTTGGTTTTGGCTGTGAAAATGCAGTGAAAGCAGCCTGGCTAATCCTGTGGAGAACCATTGTGACGCTAATGATACACCGTGTGTATTTCTTCTGTCTGGTCCTACTGACCCTGACTTGCTCTTATCAGGCTTTAAGGAAGCTGAGGATTACATCAGCTTTGTTTGTTTACTGGAAGGGGAGAAGGCAAGGCACAGAGACCTTGTTCTTGGAGAGAGGCAGACAAGGGCATCTTCCCGAGCTACCTGCCAAACAGACAGAAAACTAGCTGCTCTCCTTTCCCTATAGAATACAGATTTTTCATCACCTGTCCATTTTGGTGTATGCACCCTAAAGCAATGCATTGCATTAGAGTCTACGTGTCAAATTTGTACATTATTCAAGAGGATCTAAGTCGATGGTCTTCTGATGCAGTATTGTATCATTCTTCTGTGAATCTCTGTTCACCCTGAAAAACTCTTTGGTTTCGTTGGTTGTATGTTTCCGATGGTTGTCCTGCTGAATGATAAAATGCTGTTCAGTCCAGAGTTTTGATGCATTTGATTTGCATCACACAAAATGCTCCTGTATACCTCTGCATCCATCCTGTTGCTTCCACCAGGTGAAATCATTAATACCAGGGGTTTGCATCTTGTGGTGAGCTCTCTCGGGTCATGTTCATGAAATCTTGAAGTACGTCTACATCCTAGAAAGCTTGCTTGCTTTGCTTTGCAGTTACGAAGGGATTATTCTTCACCATGCAAATGATCTTCCACAGTACTCACCTGCTTTCTTAGAATGTACCCAACCACCTTTGGAAGCTCTCTGATAGCTTTTTGCCTCTTTATTCTGCCTCTTCTTCACTTGCCTGGTCACCTCTTTGCTCCTCATATTGACAGACAACTCCAATCCAACAACTCACAGCTAATCAAGAAACATGTAATGGCCAAGTACAATTACTTTTGAACCCTTAAACTTTGGGCATTTGGTGCTAACAGGGTTCTTTCTATATTGATGAAAACTATACTCAAGTTAAAGCTGACACTATTATTGATATTTTTTTGAATGTGCTGACTTAAGAAGAGTTAAAGACTCCTTTGACATTATTTTTGTATGGCCTGACCTTCTTAGTTTTGTAAGCGTCAGCCAGAGTCCTTCACCTCTCCAGTTTTACAAAGTCACCTGCTGCACACCTACAAAGCTTAGTATCTGAACTGACAACCTTTACCAACAATTATCTTCAAATTAATTCAATACCCTGTAGGACCCATTAAAGGAAAAGTCTACGTGGTATCATGGGAAAGCTTCAACAGCACACCTCTTTCAAGGACATTTTTTGCATGTCACGTCTACGCATCTTAAACTTCTCAGATGTCACTGAATGCTATTTAGTCCCATGTGTAGTTCAAGGCCATTTTACCTAGGATTAGAACCACGGCTTAGTCAGTAAGTACATGACATGGTCATTTAATGTCTAAAGTTAGAGGAGAGGATTGATACCACTCTCAGTGTCCATTAAATATGAAGCTATGGCCAAATTAGCTTAGCTTAGTAAAAAAAAAAAAAAAAAGGAAGAAGGGGGAAGCAGTCTAGCTCAGAGTCTGCCTAACAGCACCTTTATGGTTTACAATTTCATTTGTTTATTTTGTCCAAAAACTAAAGTGTAAAATCAACATTGTGGATTTATGGGGAAATTATTTTGTCCATAATCCATTTTAAAATGGGCCCATAATCCATCTTAAAGCAAGCAGGCTAGCTATCCCCCCCCCCCTTTATGCTAAGCTACGCTAACCATCTCCTTTACTCCTTTACATATTTAACATACAAATATAAAAGTGGTATCACTCTTTCAACGCTATGCCACAAAGCAAATAAATGTGTTTTGAACCTGAACCTTTACCCATCATCGAACAGGCTCAGCTGGATGCCATCATAGGTAGTATAGGGGTGCCAGAGTGCTGTGTGGGTGCATAAGGGCTCAAAGAAATAAATGAATGAAAGAAACCAAAAAAAAAAACCAGTACAATGATATGTGCAGATTGCAGATCGAGGCATGAGCTCCCACAATGTTTTCAGTGGATTATGTTCACTTGTGTTTCTGCCTGCTCAGACCAACTGCTTGGTACACAGACCTCTCTGAAAGTGTTCATACTTTATACACAGTTGGCACGATGTAAAAGACTGCACCAGGCTTTATATTTTTTCCCAAATCCCCTCTTTGTTTTCCCCAGGGCCAGACCATATCCAATTGATTTTTATCTATACTGGTAAATTACAGGTAAAAGCTTTTGCCAGTATTGCTGGCAATTGTTTGCATTGTCAATAACCGGTAGTGTTACTGCACTTAAACTTAGATGTCTCTTTTGCTTTGGGACTGTAATCAGGCCCGACAAAAGGTGAGTGGCTTCCATCCACAATCTTTCTAAGTGTGTATCACAGGCATGTTTGAAATGCATCAGAGCTTCTCATCCATCTGAGTTTTAAGATGTCTCCATGGAGATGATTGACGACAGTAAAAGGCCGCTCCGGAGAGAGGCCCCGGGTGAACAGATGAGATCACAAATCTCATCTCTTTCTCTGTCTCATTCTCTTTCTCTGTCACAGTCTCTCATCTCTCCCTCTCTGTCTCCCTCTCACTTTCTCTCTGCAACATACACAAACAGGTGCAACACTTGCAGTGCATATCCAAACATTGTTTTTTTTCACTTCTCCTTTCATCTTCATGGTAGAAGTAAAAGGTGTACAAAGAAAAAAGTTCAACGTATAAAAAAAAGGAAGAAATCTCAGACAGAGCCTGAAAGACTCTTCGAGGTTCCTCAGAAGATGTGACTCTGAAGGATGAATTCAGAGTTTAGACATCTTTGAATGGGCTTGCACCTCCAAGATACCATATGCCTCTGTTTTACTTTGCCTCAGTTAGAATAACCATAAAAAGACCTTTTATCTCATGTAATTTCTACTCTCTCCCCAAGAGCTTGACCTAGTCAATAAATGCTGAATGATTTGGTATTTCTCAACTGTGAAAACAGATGTTAATGTGCACTTTCATGGGAAGGTGAACTAGGAAACAGTCCAATAACAGTTGGTTCTGTTGCTGTGTGTGCAGTTGTGAAGAGACATACACATTAAGAGACAGGGAATTTGCCACAGGCAGGATTCAAGGCCAATTTCACCATCAACTTCAAGGAATTTCAGCAATTTAGCATTTCTAAAGCATTTCAAAATCTTGGCACTCGACCATGGCCAGAAGCTATGAAGAACCTTGATTCTACTATCATGTCCCTCTGTCATGTCATTTCATTAGTGTAATGACCCATCGATTTAGCGTTTATGCAACAAATTGTATTGAGGCTGGCTGTGGGCCAAGTCAATCACAGGCAGGGCCGGCTGCGCATCTTGGCAAAAGGAGGTGATTAATTTGCCTTGGAAGATGAGTGAGGAGAATTCCTGTTTCGCCACCCTGACAAACAGGATGCGGCCTGCTAGCACCATGCCTGACTGGGTTTCCTCCATTCCTACCTCCTCTCCCTCAGGGTTAGGAGGAGGCAGGTGGGCATGCTTCACCCAGGTTTGGCACATTTAGCCATATGAGGTGTGTGGCTTAGAGATGTGGATGGCTTAGAGTGGAAGCAACAGATGGACTTGGCAACGTGGGTGAGGGTCGGAGTGTGTTCACACCGAATCATTATCCAACAGGAACAGCTTAAAATTCTGTTCAACCTCAATGTGAGCTCACTCTTGTGGAAGTAGATTTTTTAACACAGTCCATGCTCCTCCACCAAGAGTCAGCTGTGGATGTTACAATGTCATACCTTTGTGTCTCTTGCCAATTTGTTATTGGCAAGCCAAATTGATTTGCATGTGGTGTGTGCATTTTTCTGTGTTCGCCCTTTGACCCACAGCAGGTTGAGAGAATGAGGTTGAACTGAGCAGAGTTGGGAGTTAATACATTACTGAGTAATGTGATGTGATGTACTTTTTCATAAACGGGTAGTGCTCTCCTTTCACTTACATTATTATTTTGACATTTATGTTGTTGGGGATCGGCTTGTTTGTTGACTCTCTATAGGATGGATGGTGGGGGGTTGTGTATATCAATTTAATCATTCATGTGCTCAGTGGACAAATGTTGTGTTAGCTTAGCATGGGGGCTGATGGTTTGGGATGATGGCTAGCATCCCAGTAAAATCTTACCTATGATTTTATACTGTATCCCCTTAGCTGGCTAGCTAACCACTGGTACAGTCACCTAGGTTTTGTTAAGAGTTGAAGCATGTGTGAACTCTGCAGCTTCAGTGTCAGAACCGGACTTTTTGTAGTGCTGCGTGCAGTCGAAGGCAGTCTTTTTTGGTTCTGTTTTGCAATCTGTGTGTGGCCACTTTGGAGTTCTTGGAAGAAAAAGAAAGGAGCAGTGGGTAATACATGAACCTGACAAAAAGTGGCTTTTTAAGGTATTAAAACCATGTTTTTTTTTATTGCAGTTTCAGTTTGTGAGAATTTTTTATTTATTTATAAAACATGATTTCTTATCCATCCCTTCCCTTCCTGTGAGAGTCATTGCAAATATAAGATATTAGTGGATATATTACATATGATCTATTGAAAATCTTTACACTTTAAGGAACATTTGACCTTTCCACTGACACATTGTCTTATCACTACATTTGGTGACAATGGTAACCACAGACATGCCTGATTCAGTGCGTCTGCACCAACAAGCCTCCTCAAAGATTGCCATTTGTCCCCATTCATCTCACACACTGCTCCCACTTTAACATATTGGCATTTCTGAGGTGCTTGGCGGTAATTGTCAGCCACATGGCGGCTCCTCGTTTGTTTCACTGACATTTTGCCTTTGGTTGATTGTGTATTTAACAGGGGAAGGAAAGCAAAATTAATTGGAGAGAAGCCCTAATCTGTCTGCTTGAAATGTCACCCCTGGTATTGTGATGCCTACACTGACACGGTGGCACATAAGAGGCAGCGACAGAGGGAGAGAGAATTAGAGCAATCTAAAGGAAAAGAGAAAGAGAAAAGGAAAAGAAATGAGAAAACGAAAAGCAAAAGAAGTAGATAGACGACCTATACGTCATTTTCAGTAATCAATAATGCTTAAAGACCTCCTTGCTTGTCCCTATGGATTTTACCCTTAATATCACCATACAACAGTTGCAAATTACAAAACATATATGCTGTGGGCTCTTTCATTGTGTTTCTGAGCTTTGATGATGAAAAAATATCTATTGCAGGGATTTTTGAGGTTTCACAGCTTCTTCGAACATATATACACTCGAACACATATAATACTGGACGTCTAGAGCAGCATGCTAGTTTGCATGCAAGACATAACTGGGAAAGTACAAGCTGATCAAAGGGTGATTATCCAGCATTCTTGAGTTCCTAGTCAGGCTCTATCCACCAAGTCGTTTTTTGAAATGTCACCACTTTCCCCAGGGAGCCCCTGTAGAACAGAGACGACCAAGACAGACCCAGGAAGCTACCCTCCAATGTCACTGACGTAATACCTCTTTCTTTACATCTCCACACTCATTTTCCTGCTTGTTTATCTATGAGAAGATTATATGATTCCTTGTGGTTCAACTGTCATCTGGAAAGACTGAGCAGAGCTGACCGACACAGCCAAAATACACAAACTATATATTTGGTACTTTTGACATATGTTTTCCCATATAGAACATTTTTATGCTATATATCTTCAGCTTTAAACAATGTTAGATTTGCAGTTTTTACCAAGTAAACTGCACTCTGGATTTGCTTTAATTAACACTACTACACAGTCTGTTTCAAAATAAAATTTGCTCTTGCTTGTGGGAAACTATATAATATGAGGCAGCTAGAGGAAATATGAGTCATGCAGTAACAGAAGCTTAAAAGAAAATGCTGCTATTTTCAACTTGAATCTCGTTCCAGCAATTGTGGCCACTCTGACTAATGGTTCAGGCTAACTCTGCACTTGCCATCTTCATCATAGAGTCAGGAAAGTCAGCTTTGACAAAACAACATACAGTATACAGTCCATACTAAAGTAAACACTGAACTTATCCCTCTAGATTGACTTGTAGCTAACTGCACAGGGATTCACATATGCAGCAGCCAGTCAGTTAAGCCATATCTCCTTGTTTACAGTAGGAGTACATGCCTGATTGTCTGCATGTACAAGGCTAAGGGTTGCTGTCCATTGTGTCCAGTGTGCATGCTGGAGATGATGAACAGTAGCAGGCACTTGGTCAAATCATTTAGTCATGACAAATGAGAAATGACGTTTATATCTGTATATCATGTTTTTGTTTCTCTTTGCAAACCTGGCTGACCCAGTAACGCAATACTTAAACTCCATTGTCCATCCAGTCTTCTTATGTGTCCCTGTGCAGTATACTAAACCTGCTACACCTCTGTTTCCTCCCCGTATTGTTCCTCACACCTCCGGCGGTTTGAAATAACAATCATTTGTTAGCAGCCATGATTGCGTCATGAGTCATATCCACTTCTCAGAGAAAATGGTCGGTCATCTCTAAATGTTTGTACATCATGTGAGCACAGAAACAAAATGGTGAGCACACAACTTGAGCTGTCATGGTCAGTTATAGAGTAGAATTTATGCAGTGAGAAATGTATGATCAAACTTTGGTTTTTGTTGTATCTGAGCAATGCATCCCCACATTCGCAGAGAATTTTTGATACCTTTTTATGTTTCTTGTCTGCCTACAGTAAGAGGGTATCATGAGAGGGGAGATTATACTTATTTAGTTCACTCTGGGAATGTACTTTACTTTCACCAGGAACCTAGAAATGCCGACATTAGTTGCAGATGCATCTAAGATCTCAGTCGTGATTTCAGCAGCATGTTAACAGTGAAGTTCTTTCAAGTTTCCAGACTTGAGATCTATCTTTCCATCATCTTCTCACAATGGCTTGACCTCTGCTGTCCGCCCACGCTCCGTCTCACTGGGCGACATGTGAGACCTGCACCTGTGTAAAAGGCTTTACACCACACGGGGTTATCACACCTCTTCTTTAAATTGGGTCAGTCCTGATTTTCGCGCATTTGTCTCCCACCATCATGGATCAGGGTATCACTGCTGTATTATGAAAATGCACATCAGGCTCACAAGAGGCAGTAATATTATTATTTTCCTGTGACACCCCCATCAAAGAATGAAATGCTGTACATTCTTTGTGGCTTGGTTATTTAGAGAGTACTGAACAACTTTTTCCAAGTGACCTCAAACGCACGTGTTGATGACGATGTCATATAGCTGCATCACGCTTGTCAAAGCATTTTAATTAATCACAGGTGTATTATTAGTGGCACTGAGCAGAATACACCTTTGTCCTTGTTACAGAGTTGTCACTGAAAGCTTTTTAAAAAGTTTTTCATTACTTCAGAATCTCATTTTTCTTATTACTGTTATGTTATGATGTTGGGGTTACACTGTATATACTCCTCCACACATTATCAGGCCCACTTAGTGTTTATTACTACCATGAAGTTATAATTATGTTTACAATTTACATGTATTATTTATTTACTGAAAACTTCTCAACTACAAATATACAACATCTACTGTACACTGACTAAATACTGTGTCATTTTGATCAATCAGAGGTGATCAGCCAGGTGAGCTTTAAAGTATCCAAATAAATCTTTATAAATACATGCAGATTAAAATCACATTCATTCTTGCATTCATCCATTCATACTAATGTGTAACTGTTCTTTTATGAACATTCCCTTTCTACATGTTTTTTGTATAAACAACATAGTTTTGTCTATGTTGAATAACTTGAGGATAGAGAATTAAACTGAATTTCAGCTGATGAAATTTGACTCAAAGGGATTATTTTTCCATCTCAGATTAGAAGAACACTATACAGCATGAGTCATGCACCATGCTGGAGGATGCTGAGAATCAACACAGGTGGGGAAAAAGCTGGTCTTGAAGTCCAAGGTTAGGTTCTGCAATTTAAAAAAGGAACAAAGTAATAATAAAAACAGTGAAAGCCAGAATAACACTTAACAGAATGATAGTTCAAGTATTAGTATTTTTGAATTGCTGTTGTAAGAATGAATCCATTTGGGAAAAAAATGTTCTCCACTTTGTAGAATATTAATCGCAGTGTACTGTATATACACATAAAAAGATATATAAATGAACACATATTTATCCTCTAAATGTCAGGGTCATATAGTTGTGTTTTCATAGAGTGGAAACTGGACTAAACAGGAAATTATTTTCCCTGCTGTTGCCATCAGAACAGCAAATGACCATGGCAAAACAGCTATGTCGACACTTGACACTTACATACAAACATGCGGATGCACATGCCGCACCAGGCGATGACGCTGGAGATCTGCAGTGCTCTGCCACATTCCGGGCTCATCAGACAGTCCCTCGTCCGCAAGCAGCACTTTGGACAGCTGCTCCCCGAGCTTTTACTCTCTGTTTCCTTGACTCTCTGTGGCTGAGTTTGCCTTGTGTCGGGGTGCTTTTCATCCCACTCCTCACTCTCACCTTTTCCCATGTTGTTGTTGTTTTTTGACAAAAGGCAAGTGCAGTTTGAGGCTAGATGGATCGGATCTGTGAAGAAAATGGCAGGAACATAATAGTGTAGGTACCGCAGCTTCACTATAGCTGAGTTTTCACAGGGAATAATATGAGCCACATTTTGTGCCCACGCTCTGAGACTTCACAATACAGGCTCTGTTTACAATAACAACGTCCAGTGTCCAATGGCATAATGCTGTGATTTTGTTTTGTTTGGTGAGACTTGGCAGCTTTCACTATATCAGTGAATGCTATGATTCAAGCTTTGTTCGTTACACTTACGCACACCAGGGTGTGTTTTGTTATCACCTCTATCTTACTGTGGTTTTAGGAATGTTTGCAACTACCCAGGTAACATTCCTACCTCAAACATTTCCTTTAAACAACTCCTTTTTTTACAATCTTTGCAAGCATACAGCAACAAACAAACAGGCAATTTAGCACAATCTAAATTTAGCACAATCAATTCTACTCAGACAGGTCACTGCACCTTTGAATCATATGTCTGTTCTTAGATAAATCTCTATATGAATTAGCCCTTTTAAACAACAGAACTCTTCAGTTTCATTAAAGAGAAATCATCTTCCACAAGTGTGAATCATTAACACTGTGGTCTAAACTTAAGTCCCTTTATGAAGACTTTATTGAGTGAAGTCACATTGATTTGACAGATTAACAATTCTTCCACACTGATGATCATTTCTCCTGCCAGGAGCTGAGGCCCCCTGTTTTAACTGTCGGATACAATTGCTCCCCACAGACATTATCAGATATTAAGTGATAACCCTGATGGTGAAATAACATCTTATCTGTGCCATCCGGTGGCTCCCCATTTATTACCACTGACAGTAAATTAGATTGCTGGCATCTGGAGGGTATACTGGCATTTTGAGTGCACCTTTCCATCTCATTCTGCTTTCAAAACTCCATTGGTTTTCAATCATAAGTAATGAAATTCCATCACCCTCCTCTGCCATGAAAGCGACTTGGAAAGGAAGTGAGAGAAGGCCATTAAGAGTAGAGAAAACGGGTAATGGTCTTACCCTTTGCTTTCAGAGTCGCCTCTCTGTCGGTTTGAATCTCTTCTCTTTGTAGAGTTCCTTAAGAGGAATGCAGTGAACACACACCTTCACCCTCACAGACACACAGACATACACACACACACTGTTATGAACAGCGTGACGGTGTTGATGTCAGTCCCAGCTCACATGAAAAGAGCGGGTGTGTCTTCAGGTTTTACAGGTTTGACCAAGTGGACTGCCCTGATGACAATAACCTCATTTACAGCAAACAACCCATTTCATTTTGTGCTGAGTCTTAAAGGTGCAATCACAAACCAAGTATCCAAGTGTAAACAAGATGTTCAACCCACCGATGGTTTGTTTTCTGTAAAACAGGGTCCAGAGAGCCCCTCAATCTAAGTTGATAATATGTATTTGATCCTGTTAAATGTTTGTTTACATCAGTAATGTTTAGTATAATGGTCACATATTTTAAATTATGACCATTTAAGATATTTTAAATGAATATTTTTCAGATAGATAGATGGATAGGTAGGTGGATTCTATCTAGGATAGGTAGGTGGCAGATAGACTTGTGGAATTTCAGCATTTAATTTGCATAATTCCTTCAATTAATTCATCTCCACACAGTAATATTGCCTTTTAATAGCCAATAACTAATACATTTATTCTCAGCTGTGTGGCAGAATAGGTTGTTCAAATGTGTTTCTCACTGCTGCTGTGGAAATGCAATCAAGTTTTAATAAATAATTACACGGAATAATTAAATGATTAGACAGCACATTTCATTACATCATGAACAATGATGTATCGAGAAGACCGATTTAGGGAAGCAATTAAAGCACAAACTGTTTGAATATACTCAAAGAATTGCATTCCATTAACAAATGGAATTACTCACTGAACCATTCATCATCTATAAATGTAGCAATGTAAAAAGCACAGCAATTCATTAATTTTGTCTAAACCGTACATTTGAATTGGTGAATGGGAAGAGGAAAACAGACGTGTGTGTGTGTGTCTGCGTGCACAATTCTATAATAATCAGGTACAAAAGAAGTGTATCTTCAATCCAAGGACGTACAATTGTTGCACTTAGATAGAAAAAATAGAAAGACTGAAAATATGCTGCGGTGAGTAGGAGCAGTCATGGAGGAAGTGTAAGCTTTTCATGCCACTGGAGAAAATGGAGATGGTAGAAAATTTCAGTAATGTTAAAACATCACAAGGTTGGAAACTTTTCACCACAGAGCAGATTTAAATTCCAGTTATAAATTCACCTCTGACATCAATCTGTGTCTCTCCCAAGGTTGTCCAGGCATCAGTTTTTTTTTTGGATTACCAGTTTAGTTTATCTTAAACAAACAATGGAGCTTCCTGGCAGCACAATGCATCATTGTGTAGGAGGACTGACGGTTGACTATCTGTCTGCATAGGCTAGGGGTGATAATAAGAAATGTCCATGAGTAAGTCACCTCCTCTAATCAGTTTTTTGACCAGTTAGGGATAGGACACATTTTCTATGAAACTGTTTCCAATTTTACACATCCAGCAGAAACATTACTGTTTACGCAGATTTCTGTGACTGATCACCCAATGAACACAAGTCAAGTAGTCTCTTAGTTCTGTTTTAGTTTCTACCAACTCCTGAGAAAAATATGAGGTTCTTTAGCTGCTAGATGTTCCATTTTCTTCTCTAACTAGTTTCTAAGTCAATTGTCTGTTTATTGCTTGACAGGCTTAGTGCTATAGGCTTAAGAGAGCTTTTTTGATGAAAACAGTTGTCTGCTGTTGCTGGAAACGAGCTTGAATAAATGGGTGAGCATGAACTAAAATAGCAGTTATGGGCCATAAAACTAAAACAATGAGCTGAAAGATGCTAAAGCAGTCTGTGGAGCTGAGGGGAACTGTAGAGTTTGGTGCTAATTCTCTGTGGGTTTGTCACTTTGTGTGAATCAGAAATAATAACATCATTTGTCTGGAAAGGAGTGTGTTGTATGTTATGAAATGATTAAGGAGACAGCCATTCACATGGACAGCCAGGGCTGAAGTAGCTCTTGAGACGGGCATCCAATCTGCTGAAGTGTACTCAAGAAAGACAGAGTTTCTGGTGAAAGGAACACAGGGAAAGGGTCTTGGACTATAGCATGACCAGATGGTATTTTGTTTGTTATTATTTTTACACTGCCAATCAATACACATGGAGAGGCAGTGCTACATAGAAAGCACAGAAAAAGAAAAAAAAGAAGCATCAGCATTGGGATCTACTGCATATTCAAGCTGAATATTTATTTACATAAATCTGAAAATCCATTTCACATTTTAATTACTTAATCATGATGACAGTCTGCTTCTGGAAAATGCTCCCAAGGTGACAAACACCCACACTCAGTCAGTTTGTTAGGTACACCTTAAAATAATAGAACGAGCTGTGTCTATTATTTAGCCCTACCCTCACTTATTTGAATAATGTCAACAAAATAATAGAAACACCTGTCAACATAATGCAGTGTAGTTCAACAGCATCACAAATTGCAACCTCCAAACCTTTTTCAAATAGTTTGGACAACAACAATAATTCTGATGAAGGTTGGATTTCTTACATTTTACTATCGTATTAGACAAAATTAGTTTTAGCTAGATGTATCTAATAAACTACCAATTGAGTGTACACGGGGGATAGTTTGCACACCAGCCAAAAGAAAATTGGAAATCAAAGCATTATTTAACTGCCCCCAGGCTGTTTAATGATAAGAATGTTTAATGGTGACGAGGTAAAAAGAAGATGCAGCAAAACTAGTTTGTGTAGCCCATGTGTATCCATACCACTTGGTGTACTCAGTGCTGTATGTGGCAGCAGGACATGATATGGCATTTGCATTTTTACTTCCTCCAGCTTTTTCTCATGTCTGTTCAGTTGCTCTATTACCCAAGCAGGAAATATCTCCCAATATCTGGCAGAAACATGACAAGCAGTCCATCTTATCAGATCACAAGCCCATGCAGCCACCGCAATCCCAAGATGCACTCTCTCAGCGGTTATTGTACACAGGCGATCAAAACATTTCTCAAACCAGCTCTATTCAAGGCTATAGAAGTGCATCTACAACAAGCCCTGTAAGAATATGTTGAGTTGTGATGTAAAGAAGTACATGAAGGAAGAATACACTACCCTTGACAGTGCATTATTCTGCTTCACCTGTTATCTACATTCTCTGTACAATGAACAATGCACAGGATGACAGGAAACCTTGCCTTGAATCTGGTTTGCAGTCCTCCAAAAAGTCTTAACTTTACAGAAGTGACTGGTTTTCACCTGCTCTTGTCGGTCAGTGTAGCCTCTGCTATGTTGTAGTGGGATGGGGCAGCGCTTGTATCCTGGAAGACCCACATATAATCCTGTCCTATAGTGGGTGACTTGTCCATGTCTTGTCTAACCCTAACCCATTATAACTGATTTCAAGTGAAGCTGACTTGCTTCTCCTTTTATTAGTTTTACAGGACAACACTGTGACAGTAAAGCCTTTCAAACCTGAAGTTTGTGCTGTTCCCCTTTTTCTGTCTGACGGTTGTGTGGCATGTGAAATGGATAGATAATGAAATGTGACATAAATGATGTGAAACCTAAATGTGTTTTGTCAGCAGTTTTACCCAGTGGTGATCCAAATCAAGTTGAGTTACTACTAGCTAATAATTAATTAATATGAAAATGAAAATTAACTATGTATCAGTTTGTTTGAGCAATCAAATGCTATCCAGTATACAGCATGTTAAGACTTGTTGTTTGCTCTTTTGTGTGTTGTTTGTTTGGTTTTTTAATATTAGCATTCACCCAAATATTCTGAGGAGCAGCATATTTAAACCAATTTTTACCCAGATTTTATGCCCACATTCAACTCTAAACTTAAATTGTAGCTTATACAATTACAACATGAATAAAAATTGGAAGAAAGTACAAATGCACTACTGATTACGCTCCAGAGACCTTTAAATGGTGTAAGTGATTCAACTACAGCTTGTTTGCACTGCAAAAATCAACTCTGTTTGTATTATTTTCTTTTTAATAGATTTTGATGCTTTTTTTTGTGATCAGCAACAATAAATTTCCCATTTAAAACTTCCAAGCACTTACACTGTATAGCCCTCAACACACTCTTAGTTGTTTGTTTGGGAGAGATGCTTCTTTTAGCTCTTGTTTCGAAGGAGGTTCAGTGATCTATTGTACCCAACTGACTTTGTACAAAAGCCACTGCCAAATGAGTCTAAGTGTAATGTTTAGTTCAGTCAACCATCTTACATGGAATAAATTATTATGAATGAATTATGAATTATTATGAATGTAGAAAATGTACAGTGTTGATATTTTGCATCTAGGCTCTGACATGCTCACTCCCCACATGGATACACCAAGCTAGGCTAGGGAATGGGTAGTGACAATAAGTTTTCCTCCAGGAGAACAAAGACTCAGCAAAATACAGTTTGACACAAAGAAGCATTTTCTGACACCCAGCAGGGTCTGTCATTTGTCTGTGGCTTCCAAAACTTACAAACCACTGTTGACAAATATAGCAGTTTTATGACATGACAGTGCTCTGGTTATGCTCTGGTAATGCATGATCATGACCATTACCATTATAAGTCTGACATTCCATTGACTCAGACTTAGTGGCTCTAAAATAATCTCACACTTCTCCCCTCTGTGCTGTTTGCTCCCAGTCATAATTACCATTAGTGGGCTTTATCACTTGGACGTAAACCTGTTGTTTTGGGGCACTTGCAGCAACTGATGCTGTTTTTTTTCTTGTGAGGACAGTCTCCCCAAATGAATATAATGTAAAACATAAAGTATTGTTCACTTAGCCAATTATTATGTGGATGTAGAACATGTACAGCAGTGACGGGCTCTGACCTTGTCACTCCCCAAAATGAAACACCAAACTCAACAAAACAGAGCATACAGAGTGCCGATTATAACTTCCTATGGGAACATAGACTCAGAGTCTTCATGTGGATTACTGGGTGAGGATGAAGGTTTTGAAGTGCTTTTTGTGTCTGAGCACCAGCAGCATGGGCAGCAGCAGTATCAGGAAGTGACAGCAGAGCTTTCAAGTGAGCAGTGGGGCAGCTGACATGGTAGCAAAAGCGTGAGCAAAGCACCGTCACCTTAAGCAACATGTCATAATGAAAATGGTGCTTTGGATATAGGTTGCAGTGACATGAGTAGGTTGTTTCGCTTCATTTGTACAACTTCTACTGGTTTGTAAATGTAGTCGACATGTTTGTTTTTTGCTCCAGCAGTTCGGTGTATTTCAGCGTTCAGTGAATTTCATCCTTTTGGTATGTGATCCTTAATCACACCTTCAAAACGTGAAATATTTGACATTCAGTTTCACAATATTGATACACCCAGATGATATGATGCTAATAACATTCTGTTTCTTTAAATGGGTGTCTGCAGAAAGTGGAGAAGAAAATATCTTATTTACTGACACCTGCATACTATAGTGCCTGTGCACATACAGTAAAAAACAATTAAGTGTAATTTGCTACAGCAGAGTACTGTCTGAAATGTTTTTTTGTCAGTTTATTGTCATGCCAGAAACGATTCAGTAGAGAGCCACCATAAGTGCCATGCTACTTCAGAAACTCAACTTAATTGAAAATAGTTATTTTCTCAGGTTATTGCCTTTTCTGCGTGGAAATGTATTTTGTTTCATTCCACTGCAGTTCCTCGTGTTTTATTAAACAGAAAATATAGAAATTAAACAGAGGGAAAATTCATTGCTCTTAGCTTTTCATGTTGGGATTTTGGCCTTGAGAAGATTGGCCTCTTTAGTTCATGTTCATTTCAACTCTCCATGAGTGCCATTCTCCATCTGACAGTATGTTCTTGTATATTCTTTTCTCATAATGCCATCTCTCTCCTCGAACATTCCTCTCTTCCACTGCTCATATACTCTTACACATTGCAGCACACTTACAGTCACATCCTGTATTCTCTATTTGCACTAATTATGTTTATACATTATTGTGTATATATTTTCTGTCATAGTCACATTCATCCATACATATATTGTAGACTCTGTGCTGCATAACAGAGCAGGGACGGGAGCACAAGCATGCAGATCTGACCTTGATCATCCCTGAGGGGAAGAAGCGGTCATAAATTCAGCTATTATGCCATGGCAACTCGTTTAATTCTGCTGCATATATATGTGAAATACAACCAAGACAATTGATGGTATGTGGCAGGTAAACATGACTCTTCTAGTCGATCACACTACTGAGATATTGTCATATTAAAACTGGATCAGAAAAAATTGTAAGGTGTGTTGCAGATTTGTGTGCTGTGAGAGCCATAATAATGCATTAGGGTGATGTTAATTACACTGTGGAAACGTTTATGCCTACCCACTTTAACAGAGCCAAAATAAAATGATAATTTGTAAAAAAAAAAAAAAAAAAAATGTTGAACGGCATCACATTAACTGCAGAAATAACAGTTGGTTCAATCTACCAGTGGTACAGTCATGTTTGAGCATTGATACAGATTTGGCTCATACTTCCTTTTTTTTTTTTTTGTCATTGGTTTGGAAACTATGCAGTTGTCTTCTTGTCCTTGTGCATCAGCTAATACAAGAAAGTAACAGCCTGGCTAGGAAGCACATGCTCAGCTGATATTTGCAGCCTGAGGTTCAGAAGTGAGTTTGACCACATATGAAACGCACCATTTAGCCCGTGTTTGCCATTCCTCCCTCCACTCAGCACGAAGATAATTGGATATAAAACATCAGTGAAAAGTCATATCTCTTCTCCTTCTACCCCTGCAGGTCCTCACAGGCCCACTTCACACAATAAAACATAATTAAACCTCATCAATGGCACTTTAAATGTGGTGGACACGGGGAGGCGGTTCAGTAGTCTGTCTTATAATTCATGTGGATGCAATTGCCATTGACCTCAACCGCTGTTGGATGACCAGTTTCTTTATGTTTCCTACTGCTGTGTCAAATCCCAGCTCTCTATTTTTCTCTTGTGCCTCTGAGTTTGTTTTATTATACTAATATATGATCAAATTAAATGGCTAGCTGAAGTCAAGCAGACATGTGCAATAACATAATGAAAAACCCTAAACCTCACCATGTCGATCCACATAAAGGCGACATTCTGGAGGTTGCAATTACTTTGATAGCAACCATTTCTCTTTCTCTCACTCGCTGACGCTCTTTCCCCCCTGAAGAAAGCCTATAGATTATGGAGCAGAGGCAGCAATAACTAAACAATAACGTTTTCTCAACAACAATGCAAAAGTTATGAGAGCTGGCATGAGATCACTTGCTGAACTATGCAGCAAAATGTCATGTTAGTGAACCCATGTTCCCAGTTTTATTGCCTCTGAAAATAGTAGTGAAAGATACAGTTGTTGTTGATGGAGCTCTATGCATAGTGTGTGTTCTTTTTTGGCACTGTGCAGTGTTCATACCTGCTGTTGCCAGATTATACACACACCTATCTTTTCAATGCAAACAGGCAACTTAGAACATTGTTGTGTCAAGGTAAAAAAAAAAAAAAAAGAGGTTCCATTGGTAGTCGTGTGCTCACTGTGGCCTTTCAAATAGAATTAGCTCAGCAAGACACTCCAGGTAGACAAAATGGGAAAGGGGACAGGAAAAACAAATACTTAAGTTGCTCTCTTGAATTAGTAGCAGGGAAAATAATTTGACAATTCGCTTTGTATTGTACAAAATGTAAGCTGTAACTCCAGCCAATGTCTACAGCCAGGGAGCACAAACCATTCCATAGCTCTTCTAGTTTGAAGTGACTCAAGTACATCAAGTAAAACAATGTTCTGTGAAAATTAAAAACTTAGAAAAAGCAATTAGACATATATAATAAAAAAAGAAAGAAAATCTTGCATTGTAAAATCTTGTATTCTTACAAGTGGGGATCCCTACTGTGAGTTAGCCTCCAGTCAAAAAACTGTAGTCGGTCAATATCACATTTTCATTTTATATTTATAGGTTAATAATGGAGTCTGTGTACTATAGAATTTCTCCAGTTTTGAGGCTGGGATGAAGCATCAATATCCAAAGATGAAAGGCCTTATACAAAATCAGCTTATTAGGTTATTGGGCTTTGCAGCTCTTACTGGAGAAAGGGAGAAAGGGTAGGGTCGGTACGCTTGTGAGCATGTGAGTGTGTAGCAGGTGTAAAAGCATGAAATATAGCGGCAGTGAAGGGTGCAGCATAAACCTGGCCACTCTAACTTTTTTTAATTTGGATTGGCAAGTCAACTGCCAGGATGGCAATATTTTATCCTCAAGTCGTTTTCTGAGTATCCTGCTTCGAAGCAGAGTGGCTCTCCATCATGTTTGTCAGAGGGAACTTTATTGAAGAACAGTGAGAGACTGGATTGGATGCTGGGCACACACTGATGTGTATAGAAGAGGGTGTGTATGGTGGCTGGTATTGGTAGAGTGATTATATTGAATTTGCATCTGAGTTTCTTTGTCACTAACAAGCCATGCCTTCAGTCATTTAAATCTGTTTCTTTCACCAAGTGTTTGCGTAGAGCTGCCGTGTGTTGATTAGGGTTCAGGCCGCAAAAATGACCTACAGAATAAACTACGATTATTAAACTTTGGTTCAACAGTCAACAACTAAACTGCTACAGAATAGGTGTTTAGACCAAGGCTTTGTCTCCAGAGGTCTATAGATCCTGTCCCTGCCCCACATTGCAACAGTGGAATACAAAGCATTTATAGCACTATAGAGATCCAACAATATTATATTATGTCTTCTACTGCCCTGTCTGTTTAGATTCATTCAGGTAATACAATGATTTGTAGCTATGGAATTGAAGATGTTTTGCAGTCATTCAGTGGGCTGTATCAGGTCAAAAAATCACTACTAAAAAAACCCTTTGTCTCTTCACATCATAACAAACCGTATTTGCTACCTCAGAGTAACAACTAGAATGAACAAAATGAACATGTAACATGTTTTTAATGGTAAAAGCATTGGTAAACTTTGGTTAACTCCTTCAGCAGAAAGAGGGCAGGGTTGTGGCATGTTGCTGCTGGGATTTAAGCCAGGACTTGATCAGTCCTGACTGTGTCACCTGGGCAAGGGGTTCTGCTGTTGAAAGACCTAAAACCCCCATCACCCCAGGAACTTCACTGATAATACATCCCAGTGCATCTCAGGATGTATCTTGCAACCTTATCATACAGTTGTTCACTAACACTGAACAGATTCAAGGGCTTCCTATTCCACAGAACACAGCTTTTGAAAAACCATATAAACAACAATCACATTCTGTTGTGATGCCCAAAACAAGATTATATTGCTACATTTTATGAAAAGCATCCAGGAGTGCGTTGGAATCATTTCAGTTTTTGTGTCTGTCCTGAATTTGTTCAAGGACCCCTGACTGAAATATAGTGCTTATGAATCCTCAAGGTAATGGAAAAGATGCGTTGCTGACAGCCAGCAGAGACCCAGGGTCATGTTTTTCCTTGCTCACATAAATCTTGGCCTCTTCTTGCCCCCTGCCCGCCCTTCTCATACATCTGTAGCAGAAGCTGTCTTTTGGCTATCTTGACCGATTGAGAGGCATGATTTATATCCATAGGCCAGAACTATAGTAGAAAATCCAATTAAATGGAGGAACATAAATAGAAGATAAATGAGTAAGTGCCCTCACCTCTCTGCATCGCTCTTTCCCACAGGCCTTTGTCCACATGAGAATACATTAAATGCACTTCTGTAAAAGCATTGTTTTCATGCCAAAGATGAGTCACCCTGATGTGTTAATTATAGGCAGATTTGTACATTGGTGTGTAACTGAGGTAAAAGAACATATTCAGTTATACATACATATTCATACTTGCTCTAAACAAATTACCGAGAGAGACAGCAACAGGGAAAAACAGAGCAATAGATCCAATATCTGTACATGAGAGGAGAACAGTTGAGAAGTGTATCTGTCTTAAACAACAGGACACTGTCTTTCCTCTATGGCAGTGGAAGGCGTCATTAGTTTTTCATAGTGTGGTGAGGGGGACAAGAGAATACCATCACTGAGAAGAGTAAGATTAATGACAAACTGTAGGTGTGATGCAATACAACTCACAAGTAAGACTAATTTGAAAGAGAGAAAATCTTCTCTGCCTCTCGCGCTCTCCTCTATGTAGGTTGCTAAAGTGACTTTTGAGGTTTGATACTTAAACCTTGAAAGATCTGTTCCCTGCTCCCAATTTAGACCTGACCTTTCCAAGCAGCCAGCTAGACTATACCTCCACACATGAAAACAGGATCAACTCAGGAAGGACACAATCAGTCTCTATGTGCTCACCACACAGGCTAAACAGTTGGTTGTAGACCAGCATTCATGTTCTTATGATACTGATACTGCTGGTTGTTTTACTGCTTAATTTGCTGCGCTGTAGAGGTATTTATAGACCCTCCCGTCCAAATACACCACATGTAAATTAAGCTTCATCATAAATAATCCAGTGGAAAAAATATGCACCTCTATAATTGGAAACAGGTACAAAATACTTGTTTCCTGCCTTCATAATGTGCCAGCGAGTTTATTTTCTGTCCTGCAGTGTTAGAGCTGCTTTGCTTTCAGCAGGGATCATTAATATATGACTCCCTGTTTCAGATGCCCTTGCTCGACAAGGAGTTCTAAATCTGAACAAGTGGTGAGGAGGACACTCATCTTAGCTTTGCAGGGCCAAGCCTGTCTTCCTACTTAAGTAGGAACTAATTTATGCCTGGTGATAAAAAATACATAAAATAAAAGCAAGGAGTAGCCCGGGGCAAGAAATGGCAATAAGAGGCGTGAGCCCTCAACGACAATAATTCTGAATGATTTATAACTCAGTGACAGGGGGTACTGGGGGGCTTCACCAGCATGTCAGTCAAATGCAGTCCTGTCATCATGAAGTGAATGAAATGTATCCTCATATTTATTTATTTTTTTTAATCATTTCTATTTCTTTGTACTTGCTGGTATGTTAATGTTAGAACACTATAAGATCAACCCACTTGTGTTTGTGTATGTGCACTATATGTGTGCATAGAAACAATATCTTAATCTTATTTCCAGAGAATGGGTTGTTGTATTTTTTCCTCAATTTGTTAAGAAAATTTGAAATTTAAATGTCTTATTTATCAATAAATCATTCTCACATCTATATAATTGAGTACGGTAAAACACATGGCACATTTGCATGATTGGACATGCTTTCCATACTCTGCAACAGAAAAATTATCTGGTTGTGGGTTAACACCTGTCTTTGCTGAAAATGACCAAAGGAAAAAAAACAAACCAAAAGGTTAGGGAACTCAAGTTAGTAATTGCTAATTTAGAACGATGTTTTCAACAATATGTCAGGTTAAAAGTGCTGGCTATGAAAATATATAATATAATGTGTTAGCATCTATTTATTCAAAGTATCATTTTCATCACCATATTTTCAGATTAAAGTGCCCATGGGTTGCTCTTGCTCAACCCCAGCTGGCAGACTGTCTGTCCCTGTCTCACTTTCTCTTTCTCTCACTCTCACACACACACACACATTCTCACACACAAATATGAAAAGAAGGACAGCAGACTCACTGACGTACAAGCATGTGGATGCTCATGCACGCAGTGTACACAGACATGCACGCATGCACGGACACAGCCAGACATGCCTGATGCAAAGGTGAGGAAATGAAGGCTGTCACCATGTGGGGTGCTGAGAAGAGTGCCATTCCCTGCTTTAGTCCCTCTGCTCCATATCCATAGCATCTGCTCTGCCCTCATTAATCAAGGGAGAGGTGGGCAGGGGGCTGCCACTTGAAATAAAGCTTGATCATCACATGGAGCGCTGTGGACCACATCCTGGCATTTAGCTAAACTGTTTTTGTCGTGTGTCTTACCCATCCTCTCTCAAGGCTACATTGCTTGTTAGTTTTCCTCATACACGGTGTCACATAGCCTGCTCGACATGGGCTCAATGCCATCTGTTGGGGGATGTCACCCTGTGACCTAGTGGAAAACATGAAGGCTGTTAACCCCCTGCCCATATGTGGCGTTTAACTGGGGCTTGACAAAGCAGCCACCTCCAGATACAGTATCCCAAGAGGCTCTCTGACTTTCTACAAAACATGAGTGATGCGCTAGACACCGGCGTGCCACACTGATGTATTCCCTCAGCAGCCTGGTGGGACCAGCAGGCTGTGTATCCTGCATTTTGCTGTTCATCATTTCAGAGGAGAATGAAATTTCCTTTGAGACACTCTCTGCCATCTCATCCTTTCAAATAGAGCCTCACCATGTTGTGCTCTTAGTTGGCCGGAGGCTACAGAGGCACATCACAGACTTGACAGTGTAGACATATGTCACCAAAGACACAAGGACATGCATTTGGAGGCTCAAGGACACCATTAGGGGGGTCTTTCTGCCAAGGCTAAAAATTCCAGGCAGAAAAGAGTAAAATTAGGTCTTTACAGTCCATCCAGGAGTTTTCTTTTCCTTTTTTTCTCATTATTGGGGCCTAAAAACAGAATTTGCAGGTGGGTGGGGGCTAAAATCCATTTTAGTGTTATTTTGCAATAGTTGCAATGGTAAAGTACTTTCAGCAGTAAGAACCTACTGATAATAGGCAAGGCTAGTGTTGCCTCAGAGGATGAGTTCTAGGGAAAAAGCTCTTTTCATCGTACTTACAGGAACATTATTTTAATTCGACTTTATATATGTTTGACTGTATAAAAGTTTAATGAACAAAACTCCTTCAGTGTGCCAGTATCACTCTATCAAATATGGCTCCTGACAAAATAAATTTGGATCTATACATCTATATAAATACTTTTATTTGTTTATGTAGCTTTCTGTGACTTTCCTGTAAAAATTTCTGGAACCAAACTTTTGAAAACTCCAAAGACATTTACAGGGACATTTGATTCTCAGCAGAGCGATAACCAAGAGCTGTGTCACGGTCCATAATGCGTCATGTGCAGCGGAGGTGGTGAGTACTGTATGTGTTACCTTTTGGGTCACTGAGAGGGACGTGGTGACACCTTGTTGAGACCCTCCATCATCGAGCACGCCAGAGGGCTGTCACAGGCATGACAGAATACAGCCCGGGACCATTTGTATTCAATCATGACAGCTAATGACAAATGCCCATCACTGTGGAGCTACAACCTGATTAGTGTGGAAGTATAAGAGGCTTTGGAGGGATATGGAAGAACGCCTCATCACCAACAATGCAAGTGGCTTGGTAATTGATAGCAAATGACTGCTGTGCTTGATTCCCCCAGAGACTGTCATACTTATAATGATGTGTGTTTCAAAGGCCAAATAACATCCCTATGATGAAAGAGCATCTCACCATGTGTCATCATAATAGGCACAACTGCAGTCATCTCCACTGTGCTTGGCTTCAGTTCAGACATTTGAGTGCCTGAGAGACTGAGGGGACGGTTCTGGGGTTTTATACTATGACCTTCATATAACTAATTTCTTCATTGCCACCATCACCACTTGAACATGAAATAATTCATTTTTCATAGTACCCAGCTTCTACCCGGTACCTCAAAGCTACCTGTAAGATAGTCTATAAACAGCTTGGATACAGTACACCATTTTTTTATATGTTCAACTTTTTTAGGCCAGGAATGACTTGTTTACCTCAAAGTTGCTATTTTCCCTCAAGGGCCCAAACAATCCAGTCCTACATATTGATTAGCATATGCCTTTTGGGTCCCTGAGCAATTGTTCAAAATTCAGCCCTGCCTTTTTAATGGAAATCAGGGGTGAAGCATGTATAATCTTTACACATGCTTTGAATGATTTATTAACAATTATTCTGGTATGAAACCAATTTGTTTCATTAAATGCATTTGTTTATTTATTGAGCTGTTGGGATGAGGTTAAAAATTAATAAGCAAATAATTGCCAACAAAAGCAAGGCTTCATGCAGGCTGCTCAGTGAAATATCGCTTTACAAAGAGATCCTGAGCGACCCCCAACGCAGCCTTTATATGCACAGCAAAATTCTCCCAGCAGCCTTTATTAAAATGCCCTCACATGGCTAATGAAGGATATCGTACATGCTCCATAACTGATGCTTTATTCATGCACTGTGATATTCAACATACAAAAAACCATGTTTCATGAGCAACACTATCATCATTTAGCACTAAATTGTACATTTTTGACATTTTCCCCTTTAAAAACTTTTCTCAAATTCTCTGGGCTAAGAGTTCAATGTCGCTTGCAATGACGCTCTTTTGCAATAACTTGCATGTTTGGGTTTACACCATCTATTGCTTGAAAGTACCGCAATCCCTCCTTCTTTTCCTCTCACCGCTCTGCCTGCAGTCTTTGTCGACCCATACAGTTTAAAAGTCGGTGATGGTGCAGTCGGAGTCTGGAATATGTTCCTGCAGCCATGTCTCAGTAAAGCACATGATACTGCATTCCCAATATCCCCACTGGGTCTTAGTCAGCACAATGAGCTTGTCCATTTTATTCACTTTAATGCTAATCACTTTCAGTTTTATTGCCTTATAAATACAAAATACTATAATGGCTACTTCATGCTTAGAGAATAGGGCTATTATATTCTAGATTAAGGATGACTAATACCAAAATTACATGTGGATAACATGAGGGAAATAAGGACATCTTTAATACAATTATTAAATTATTATTCAATTAAATATTTACAGGAACATTCTGCTTTTTCTTTGTTATGTTTTATTGGCAGTAGCTTTCCAAAGTGGCACTTTGTTTGGCATCCATCAGCATGTAAATGGTAAAATACATGCATTTCTTATATACTATGCCAAACCAGAGACAAACAATGGCAGAATCAGTCATTTCAGCAATTGTCCCAAAATGACATACAGTATGTTTATGCCCAAGTGACACAGTCCCCCTGTGACTGGAACAAAGAAGGTAGTTAGGTGACATTGTATAGAGCAGTGAAGTGCATGTAGGGAGGAGGTCTGGGTGAATGGATGGGTCAACAACAGTCAGTGATGTTGTTTTGTTTGTTTTGTTTTTTATTTGTTCCATAACCATTACCAGGGTTTAATATCGTAACCATGGCAACAAAGCTCCCCTAACCATTAATGAAACCACAATAGTAATGTTTGTAAGACAAACCATTGTCTTTCCTTAAACATAACCAAGTTGTTTTTGTAAATCCTAACCAAAGCTTTACCGTGACATTTTCAATGTTTATTATTTAACCGACTGTGTATTTTTTGTGAAAAATTTGGAGGACTTAAAAACTCTACACTATGAAGTTTTGTAGTAGTGTAATAAATTGTACAGAATTGGAACAAAGCTCAAGTTTCAATTCTCCCTCCACTGCTCAGTGACTATTGGGAAGAGCCAACAGGTCAGGGATCTAGAGAAGGAATGGTAGATAAGACCTCTCTGTCTCTCTGAGTGTGTGTCTGTGTCTCAACCATATTCAAATAATTTCCTTCGGAATTTCAATGACCTTTAAGTCTCCTGAAAGAGCAACATCCTTTTGAAGAGAGTAAAGGTGTGGAGGCTTTTAGAAAAGACATTTAAATGACAGTTTTGGTTTTAATCTCCATTAGGAGCTTGTAGTGGGTGCTGCTTTTATGTTTCAAGGCCAGTGTCTTACCTTCAAAGGTCTTATTTAATAACATTTTTATATTATATATTACTCCCCTGACCTGAATAGAAAGGAATACAGAATGATTATACTGTACTGTAATGATGTTACGACTTCTGTGACATCCAGGCTTGAATGTTATTGAAAAGTTACTCTCCCAGTGTTCAATAACTGAATAAAATCATAAACAGTCACTGCTGCAATCTTTCTAATTACAGTTCTGGCTTAATGGTGCTCAGATATGAAATTAACTGTTATTTACAGACATGGCGAGATGTCAAAGCTGGCAAAAGGCCAAGCTGACAAGTGTTGTGTTGCTTTGTTTTCATGCAGCTGGGATGTGTACGCATGTTTACGCGCGTGTATTCTTACCCTGGTAAACTGAGGTGTAAATACAAAGTACATATTGGATATTGTGCAGGCCTATCCAGGATATAACTGAAATAATTATAATAATACAGTAGGAGGTAGCTTTGATTTAACTTCATGAGGTAGGTCATGACAATAACAGTCAAGCACACCATCGTGTGCCTCTGGACGCCATCACTTTATGTCTTTATTTTGCAGCACAGTGAGAAATTCTGTTGATTCTCCTAAGTAGTCGACCGTGCCCTGATATTTCCCCTTTTTTCATCTTTGACCACTGGACAGAATCATTTGGGCTCTGTGACTTTCACAGAAGCTGGCACAGAATTAGATTGAAGTCATGCTCAGCTGGTCCTGTCTCTTACCGAATGTCATTGTTGTCATCAGTGGCTCCAGGGATTCTCCACTCAAAGGACCTGAATGCCAAATATTTTCAGATGTCCTCACATAATTCCAGGTGATATTGGCAAGGGGTATTATAATTATCACTTGATGTTTCACCTCCATACAAGTCATTTTTTACTAATTGATAGAAATGAACTGTGAGTAAGATAGTGGAAATCATTGAAATTCACCAAAGTTTTTCACCATCCTAATGTAAAGCTGTGTAATTATTTGTAGTCACTGGGCTTTAGTCAATGAATTAGTTTGTAGTTCAAGTATAAGTGTAGGCTTATTAATATTAGGCCTCTTCAAGCTGTCACGAAACATAATGGAAGTCAGTTGGCTTTGCAAAGAAATCCTCGTATGGTGGCTGATTGACCATTAAAACAAGAAGTTTCTGAAACTCTCACAGGCAATTGTCTTATTGTGGAAATATTAAAATGTTGTTGCTCCAATATATAAATAGAAAAATGGACAGCTGTGTCCATCTTTAACCTTATATTACTGGGATAACAAACAAGCCATAAATGTAATTACACAATACACAACAATGGACCAGTAATGATTTGCATAAGGAGAGTTTTGGCTGTTAAATGCAAACTGTGCAGCAAACCTATTTAACTTCATTAGCATTTACCAGAAGTGAGAAAGCCCCATGACTCCTGACAGATGCAGGCTTGCAGTGCAGCGCTGTGATGGATAGAGCAGTTGACACATTGTTCCCAACAAAAGCTACTTCACTCTGTTGATGAGCCAGGTGTGGCATGATAATTCATTTAATATTTGATTATTATAATTTTTTTTTGTTTTCCCAAGGCAAAGTGGTGAATTGATTGAGGCATGTTGGCCGTGCACTTAACTCAAAAGCTAGAGTCCTCCTCACATCTGCTTTCTGCTACAATTATTCAAATTGGTCCTGCAGTTCACTGCTTTTACTGAACGCAGTCTGATCAACAGGCTGTTTATGTCATTCTGGAGTCATTACAGGGGTATTAACCAAACCACTATCTTCAAGCATAGCTATTGGATCTTTGTTAAAAAGGGCAGTTTTTATTTCAGCTACTTTATGTTTTTTATGACTATGGATAGAGCGAGAGTAATTGCTTGAACCATTAAAGTAATAAAAGAGTGATTTGGTAATTTAGGATCATCTTTATTTCTTTTCCACCATCTGTGTGACAGAAGTCATAAGTGTGTGTCTGTGTAATGTGTGTGTGTGTGTGTATATGTGCATAATTAATAAGGTAGAAGAACAGGTCACAGTTACAGATAGGAAAAGGAGACAGGTAACACCCAACCTTAACCTGACAACATGACAATATGCAAAGGAGCATCCACGAAATTCATTCACAAAATTTATTGTCACTCCATACCACTGCCCATTCCCTCCCCCTTGTTCCCTCCCTCTCCTGCAATTCCTCCTTTTTTCTTTTATCAAGAAAATTGAGAGCTGCTTCTCAGAGCAAGAAATAAGAAGTCTGTCTCACTCCACTGGCCAAAGTAATAGAGAAATGACTGGAGCAACAGGCAAAGGTTATTTACAGCTTTTATTTATTTATTTGTTTAGACGTTATCTGGTGCCAGGGCTGAGGAAGGGGAGAAAAGCAATATTCATTTTTTTAATGGGGCTGCCCTCCACAGATAATGTCCCAGTGTTATTTTCTTTCTCCTGGATTTCTCATGCAACAAAGTGTGCCACGAATGCCAAGTGCTGCTCTTGTTCTTCCAACCAGACAAAAAGGAGACTATTCTTGATTAGAAACTGAACTATTAAATACAAGGAACTACATCTTCTAATTTAACAGAATATTTAATTATATTGAGCACTACTGGCTCGATATGTTCAGCAGCACCTTAACTGTGTAATTTTTCTTTGTTTTGTAATATCTTGATACGGCGTGAGGTCAGTATATTGAATTCTATAGGCTTCAATGATTTCTCCCTGACCAATTAGCACAAAATATCTAGCATATCACATATGTTAAGAGCCATGTTGTGAGGAAGAACACAGTTCCTCCTGACTTTATCCAACACTGTGTAGATAATTTTGTGCATAACCTCAAACTTTTAGGAATAATCTTTACACAGTATGTGGTGGAATCGCTCGTTAAGGCAAACTGCTGTAGTACTTTAAAATTAATGCCTTATTGTACATGAGGCTAAATAAGGTGCCACTAGAAATGACAGCATTTCTTCTTAATGAGCTGCTTTGGTAGTGCTCCTCCAAGTCCCTTGTGGAGACATGTTGTCAAACCTAGATGGACTGAATAATGCCAGGTTGATTCAGCAGGCAGGCTGTACCCAGCTAACACCAGCCACTTCATCCAACTCCCTTTATTCATTTTCCCATCTCTTTTTGATCTGCCTTTTTTGTTTCACTCGTTTTCTTGCAGTTTTGGCATGTCTGTGTTTTATTCATGCTTTGTTTTGATCTCTGATTCTCTGTCCTCTTCAACTTCATCTCCTACGACGCCTTCATGTCTATAGAAAAGTAAAATGGTGAAAATGGAATGTAAATGGCTTAGACAGAAAATAATCATACTAATTATAAAGTCTGAGCACCAACACACAAACTGAATGTGATGAAAAGGTAGATATAATACAGAAATGATATAATGTGTGGAAAATAGTCTACAATGGAAGCAGCTTTTTGACATCTGCATTTATCTTTAAGTTTCCATATAAGCCATAGTAGCTGTATTTTATGGTAAAAGTATTGAACAGGTCACAACTAATCTCTTTGTGAATTAGAAAATCCCATCTAATATCACTGTGGTACACAAGTCTGTATAGAATATTCAGTCTGAAGATTTCTCCTCCTAGATTCAATTGCGAATGTACCAACTCTTGATTTTGTTACTTTTCTTCTGTTTTTATTTTTCTTGTGCCCCTTGAGCGTCAGTATTGTGATGTATGATGCAGAGCCACAGTGAACATTACTGGGTGTTTTTATGCCAGTCGGTTTTCAGTACGTCGTCTTCCAGCAGCATTTAGAGAAGTGGGCTTGTGACCAGCAGATGCTGGTTCAATGCCTGGACCAGCAGGATAAATTTGAATCGGAAAAACTGAAAGAGCAGCGACAGCCCCTCACTCATTCATAATACTGAGCTGCCTGAGTGCAAACATTGCTCTCAGTGAATCTTCCCTAATAAATAAAGAAGAAGAAATATAAAGCTGGCATTGATAATGAGGCTTCTCTAGTTTTCTGATGTTTAGACACAATAGGAGGCAATAAGAACGAGTAGCAACAATGTGCCATTTGGGAGGAAATGAAAGGTGGTGGCATCACCTTTGTTCAGACTTGATTATGATCAATACACTTGACCCGTTGTATTTTAGTGTTCACTTGGCAGCGAGCGTATTTATCTCCTGACCTCAGCCATGTCATGTTTGAACTAAGCGTCTCATTCAATTTTAGGTGTTTGGTAAGTTGCAAGTAATTTTAATCTACAGCGAACAGTTTCTGTAGTCCCTACCTTCAGAGGAAAGATGAAACAAGCAGATGAAAGAGACAGAGAAACAGATGAAAGAGAGTGAACAATTATATGCCACCCATTAATCTACTGAAACTCTGAAAAAAAAGGGGAAGGTTTTTATGACTACACTGGTTGTACAGACTTACCAGCGCACCTCATACAGAAGTCTAATGATTTGTTTGAAAGCCAGCTCACTGCTCCTGGGTGGGAGGCATGAATAGAAAACAGTGAAGCAAACAAGCCCAGCCAGGTGCGCAAGCTGCTACAGGCAGTAAGATGGGAACAGAGCTGCAGAGCCAGCCAGCATGGCATTCAGAAAGGTGTGAGAGGTGCCCTTCTCTGCCTCTAATGCATCCGGGGGTGCGTGATTGATTTTTTGCGCAGGAGCGGGTGTCTTAATGTCCTAATGCATTGCGCTGTCACAGAGGGCTGCTTTGGCAAGCTGCCCTTTCCACAGACTGATCTGCCGCTCGATTGGATGAGACCAGGGTAAATAAATAAAGAGGGAGGCCGAGACAGGAGGGCTGGAGGAGGAGAGGGATGGGCAACAAGCATGATTACACCACCAGATCAACATAAACACCTGCACACGCACATACACACACTCACACACACACACTCTTCCATAAAACATGCTCCCAAACAGTTGTCAAATACACACACAAGAAGATTATTTCACAACTATGTTTGTTGTTTCTTTACTGGATATTGATTTGACAAGGTAAGGCCCAGTTCATTTCAGGCCACAGGCTCCTTTTGTTGTTCTGCTCCTGAAGAGGGATAACACCAAAATCAATATATTGTTTGACAGCGTCTTCATGTGCTTTTACTTTGGTGAAAAGAGGCCCCGATGGTTTATAAAGACGTTCATATGCATCTGTTGTGCTGTAGCAATTTGCATTCATCAGCAAAATTCAGAGCCAATGCGAGCTGTAGTGTGATGTTTTATATAGTGCAAAGAGGGATGTGGAGGCCGCTGGAATCTGTTTGCCTTAAATTCAACTGCAAGGTTCACTTCCCCTCTGCTGTTGTCAGTGTTGACATTTCATCTTGAACTCACTCACTCACTCGTAAACGCACAAGTTCTCTTGCATTGTGTTTGGTCATTCTCAAGACTGGTTCTAAATGTGACCATTTTCACCCCCTTTTTGGAGAGGAAAAGAATGGTATATTCCACAGAACATATTAAAATTGCAAAAATGTCTATAGTGACTTCAATTACAACTGTTCTGGGCTTGTTTTAAGAAAGAAATGTTTTTTTTAAATAATGTATTGCATCAGGTCTTTGAGCACTACAGATTAAATTCCATCCACCATTATTGTATTGGTGTCTGTCTTTAACCTTAAGTGAGGAGATTTAGTTGCCAAACCGGTTATTAAGTTATTCTATCTGTCTTAAACAAATATTGTAAGAAAAACCAACTGTGTACTGTCAGCAGGGAACACTTTGAAACACATTCAGTGTAAATGTGCTGTCTGATATGGTGAATAAAAGCACAGTCCACATGGCGGTATGTTTGCCCTAGAATAAATTAGAAGCAGCAGCAGGAAGGTGGATGAAGCTGCACAGGCATCTCTCTCATTATTCAGCTCTTGCTTACTGTAATGTTACTACACTATTAAAATAAATGAGTACCACTCAAGTCTGACTGTTTATGGGCTTTCATTAACAGTTTTTACTCCCATGGCTTCGACTGAGAAATTATGGTAAGAAAAAAGTATCAGTCATATCCAAGTCGTCTCAGAGACTTTAAGTGGGCAAATTGTTCATTATTACCCCCCTTTGGTCTGATTGATGCCGCCTGTGTTAGACAAAAAGATTACAGTTTTCATAAACATGGCATAACAGCAAGCTTTTACTATACTTAGTTTTACTTTCACCAGTGGTTTTCAAGATTTTTTCCTCCCCTCGTATCAAATGTGATCATACCAGCAACAACAAAGCAATAATGTGTATGATATGGCTATGATATGTAACACGCCTGCAGACCGTAGAATCTGGCATCCTCATGCCGGCAGCCAAGTCCTGCAAGTGCCAATTTCTGTCTCGAGAGAAATAACTCTTCAAGAAGAGCATTTTTGTTGCCAAAAAATTGTAATTTGCGGCTTCAATGGAGTGTTAAAATGTAATGACCCGAGGTGGAGCGGAGTGGAAAAAAAGACTTGGGAATTAGTTTGCATCAAAAGAGTCTTTGTGAGCTCCTTCACCCCTCCCCACCTCACTAATACACAATAAATATAAACAGTAATTGTTTGAAATTATGTGAACGCCTGTACACAGATGCTGGGTACTGCAAGTAGGTAAGTGTTCTGTCTGACTAACACACACACACACACACACACACACACACACACACACACACAGATAGACACAGCAGGCTCATGTTGAGTGGCTGATGGGATAAAATAGACACTGGTTCAATTTGTTGCCACATTCCTCCACTCTGCCTTGCCCTTGTGCTCTTTCACTACAAACTCTGTTGCGCACATAGTAACTATATAGTCAGGAGGTTTTATTCTATAGCAAACAACTCGCTCACTTGACTGCTCCCACTGGTACTGGAGAAAAAAACAATATAACTTTTGAGTGCAAATGGTAAACTCTCACCACAGGAAGTGTAAACTGCAGGGCACTGGCTCCTCACCGCTGTGATGCCGAGGTGAGTGCTGAACTCTCAACCCACAATCATGGCGCCCTCCCTGGCCCCTTCATTCACTTTGTCTGCCTCTTTTGCAGTTCTTTTTCCCTCTCCGTGCAGACTGCAGCAACAGTAGAGTAAACTCAGTAGGTCAGGGAAAGAGGGTTTGCTTGTTTGTATTTCCCCTCAAAGCTCCAGAGAGGAGCTAGTGTGCTTCTACTTGCTCACTGCAGTGGCTTGCTTTAGGTGCCAGCATGACTGTAGCCTCACAGCAAAGTGTTCATGAGTGCTGCTTTTGTACTGCAATGGATGGTAAGAATATGCTGACAAGAGTTTATGTGTGTGTGTGTGTGTGTGTGTGTATGTATGTATGCATATGTGCGTGCATGCATTTGTGTCTAAGAGTGCCGGGAAAGCCATTTACTCCTCCCTTATGCTTCAGACACATTATAGACCCTGTCTTTTCTCTGTCAGTAGCTGCCGAAGAAAAGCCTTTGCAGTTTTGCAGTGACAAGTGCCAGTGGTTATGCAGCATCCCCGAGATCTGTAGCCTGACATTAATGCCTTTTATATAGGGCTTAGAGTGCACTCCATAGCCCTCTCATCCTCACTGTGTTGGAAGCAGGGTCGAACAGGTTACTTTCAAGATGAAAATATGAGCCAGTTCAGCTCATCAGCCCATTTTAAAGTAAACAGATTTTGCAGGCAAGCCTGCATTTAGCAGCCTGCTTCTTGTTAGATGTTTCTGGATTCCAACACAGCACTAAAATACACACTTCACTACAAGGTGTCCTATTTACAGACCAATTTTAATTACATCTCGCATTTATCTATGGAAAATTGTGTTAGAAAGAAGAATCTCATGTTATATCCCCTGTTTACATTCATGTACGGTACATTGTTTTAAAATTCTTACGCAGTATGCAGTATTCTATGATTTTACACTACATGTACAAGGTTAGAGTTAGTGGTAAATGTAGAGGATTACAATGAACATAATCACATCACTTTAATCCTATTGCTTGTAATCCATTTATGTTCTTCCCTGGCAGGAGGTAATTGGCTTCTAATAGCAAGGTCTGTTTTAATTAAGAGGTAATTATGACATTGGCTTCTAATCTTTGTCATACTGTACTTTCAAATATTGTTTTAGAATTTCTTTTGACCTCTGCTTGATCAATGCAGTTGAACTCATACTTGCAATATTTGGTAAGATAAAAGACACAACATTAAGTAAACTACATGGGCTTGAAATGTGCAGTGGGCCCCTATAGAGCCTCACTTTCAGCGTTCTTCCACTCTGCATTGTGCATATACTTTGTATGTATAAAGCACAGGTTCATTTAGTGAAATTCACAATGTAAGCATAATATATAACACAAAATATATAACTATAGTAAAGGCCTTGAAACTACATGTTTGCTCAGGACCTCTCTGTATGATGGGCCCTCAAGAGAGGGTAATAATAAAGGTGTTGCCTTGAGGCTCCTATCACTTTAGCCTGGAATGTGCTTAAGTGGTTCATACTGCTAACACCTACATGTGGTAAAGTTCAAATACGCCATCAATTACATTACTACAGTCCTGTTGTCGCATAGTTTACGTTCAGCATTGGCCTCCTGTGGGTCTGAGGAGTTGCACACTGTTCCCAGTTGGTAATCCAGCCTTGGATTGGTGAACATCTCATTCTACAACCATGGGCCGAGTATAGCAGCCTCCACTCCTCTGGGAAAGGTTAGTAAGGCCCAACTCACAGTCAGTATTCCCGTTCATCCCAGACGTGTTGGATGGGGATGAGGTCCCCAGTCTGTGGGCATATTTTTGGCCATATACTGGCATACATGTGCACAAACTGTTGACCAAGGCTTGTGCTCTACTCATGTTGGGGTTTAGTTTGGTGTCAGGAAAGCCTTTCTACCAGCTGAGCCCTACAACCCTGAGCCATGTCAGCTCTGGATAAACTGTTGTTGTTGAGATTTTGTTGATAGTCACTCGTGAACCAGCGGAATTACCGAGGACTGTGGGAAGCAATCTTAAGTCCCTTGGCTGTCATAGCAACAATATGGTTTGCCGCATCCACGCTTCTGAGTGACCTGTCATCTCTCAACTTCATTCCCGCAGTGGCCGCCTGGTTGAAGTGGTAATGGCCGAAAATGGAGGTCAGATCAGGTCATTATCTGCAAAGGCACATCAGATGATTATCTCTGCAGCTGTTCTTTGTGGGTCATTGCAGACTGCTGTTAAAACTGTGAGTCAGAGAGAAATAAGTCAGCTCCTCCCCGCAGTTAGGGCTCATCTACAATATGGACACCCACACACCAGTAAATGTCATCACACTGACTGAATGCACAAATGAAAACACAGACTTAAAACAAAAAACCATCAGGAAACCCTCCACAACGATGATGCACAATCCTTTGTATGCATACTAGACATTTTGGTCAATAATATACTTTTTAGGTGTCAAGTGCTTGTTGAATGCCAACTCCCTGTTCATCCGAATTTCACATAATGGCAGGAGGTGATTCAGGAGGAACCCAGGCAAGGTCAGATAGAGAGAGAAAAGGAGGGATGAGTCAGAAGAAACTATAGGGAGTGGATAATCACCAGCAAGGCACTGTATCTGTTTCTACATCTTCATCAGCCCTGCCACTAATTAAGACTAATTAGTAGGCACTGGGGAAACAGGCAGGCTCAAAAAACTTAATTAATGTGAGGACCCATGATGTCTGCGCATAACAACTTCCTCAGCACCTGCTTAGCATGAAACAGCACATTAACCCACCGTTGCTTGCAGGTCTCCAGACAGTCCACAGACATCCAGCAGAATCTTAAACCTGCTGTTGCTACCTTTTATTAGCAGTGAGATATGAGCTGGTCATGCCACAGCCAAACTGATCAGTTGATAAATGGCCTTGCTCTATTCATAGCAATAACCTCAGTCATAGGAGTGAGAACAGCAGTCACGTATCCAGTTTCATCAACGCAACCTTTTTTTTAAAATACTGTTACCGTTGCAGTGTATCAGAAACATTTTCTTTGCCGTATTGTCTCTCTTTTTTGCCAGCATGATGAATAATTAGTTGGCCCTATGATTCTTGGAGTGCAGAGGTGTCAGCAGAAAGTATGTGTGCCTTTTATCTATTATTTATTATGTGGTCAAGTGCAGATTTTGAGAACAACTGAATCAGACGTGAGGAGGCGGTGACAAAGTCAAAGGGTCAGACAGACAATCCAGCGTCGAAAGGAAATAGAAAATCTTTTGATGAACTGCTATGACCAATGGAGACAGCTAAACATGTCCATAGACTAACATTTTAGAAGCCTTGTTAGCTTGTCCACTTGCACTGTGATCGAACACAAAGATAAGTACAAATAACAGTAAATTGATTACCAAAACAGTACATTTTGGTACTCAATGTAATGATTTTTAGAGGAAAAACTCACCATAAAGCAAGGTTAAACCCACAGCCAGCACTGTTTATTGGATAATGTTGTAATAGTGGTCAGCCAGCAGTAAACATGCTAGTAGATTAGCTTACTTGTGGTAATAGTAGTTAAGCTCTCCCTGTTAACCTTCGCCCTATAGATTGTAGCAGTCTGAGTCTCTGGGGCTAAATTAGTTTTTATTAGATTAAAGGTTATTGATCAGAGTTCTCTGACTGTAGCACCACAACATTTAAAGAAATACATCATAATCACTCAACCCTCTGTCAGTCATAAAACTCGCCATTTCTCAACTGTGGGGTCATGCTGGTGTCAAGTGAGGGGAAAGTTGAGCCTCTGGGTGAGTTGAGTGATACAGTGGGAGCCAAGGTCAAGGAGAGGAGTAAGCATTGACAGCATTGATGTTCCTCCCACTGAGTTATCTGGGCCTGACAGACTGCCGAGTCGCAGGGAGGCAGCCCTCCTTTCAACTCATTTAGGAAGATATTACACCAAGCCATGTCGAGAGGGCACCTGCTGATCCAACCTTCCTCTGACACTAACAGGAAGAAAAAAACACTCATAGACCATTGGCACAGAGAGAGCATTATACTCTAATACATCAGGGAGTTCAAAATGGATCACAACAATTACAGTATCTGAACTGTTATATTTGTTGCTTACATTAAATACCAGAGGGCACAAATAATGTCCCCCACTAACCTTGTAAACTGTAAGAGCTCTCACCTCCTGACTGGAAAGCTTATAACTTTAAAGGAATTATTCAACATAAGGGAAATAGACTTATTCCTGTTCTTGCTGGGTTTTAGATGAGAAGATCGATACCACTTTCATGTCTGTTAAATATGAAACAGCTGGGAGTCCATTAGCTTAGCAAAGCAGCCAGCTTGAAACAGGTGGAAACAGCTAACCTGGCTCTGCCTACCAGCACTTCTAAAGCTTACTAATTAATTTGGCTAGGTAATTCCCCTGCCTAAATTTTTTATGCTATACTAAGATAACACACAAATTTAATACGAGAGTGGTATCAATCTTCTCACCTAACTCTTGGCAAAAAAGGAAGACATGTATTTGCAAATGTCAAACTATTCCTTTGACTAGAACAGATCACTCATTACCTCAAAAGGGACTAATTTCTCTTTGCATACAATGAGTGCCAGAGGGTGCAATTAATGTCATCCATTATCCTTGTGAACTATGAGCAGGTAAACTGCTGCCTTCAGAAGTCTTTAAAAATGTACTTGTCTTTCAGCAGTGATTTAAAAAAAATCAGTTTGTGTGTAGGTGTTCAAATTGGTATTTGGACAGTGTTAGTCCTGCCACACATTAGCTCTTTATCTTTATGAGGTTGTTCTCCTCTGGACATTTTTTTTATTCTTCTGCTTCAGGAAGATAAAAATCTGCTTGTATAAAAGCTGCTTTGTTGTTTCATTTAAGAGATTCAATTAGATATATTTAGCACTAAAAGCTATAAAAACTATTTTTTTTTTAAAAAAAAGGTGAAAACAAAGTTTTTGCAACATCTTACAACACTAAAGGAATAGAATTTTGCGTAGTCACAGGCTGTATCGAACTTGTGAACCCTTTATCTCACTGAAGCATGAGCTGACTGCATTATAACACCCTTCTCTGGGAGTTGATGTTAGCTGTGTGTAGCTGAAAAGACAAAACAACAAACCTGACTTTCACATATGCTATGTTGCAGTTCAGTGTCAGTTTTACTACTAAATAATCCCTAGGCAGCTTGTGACAATGTCAGTGTTTATAACCCACTTTGCAACACGGTTGGAGTGTGTGTGTGTGTGTGGCAGGAGTGTAGCTGTCATGATGTGACGTGATGACCTGGTGCAGGGAGGGAGGTGAAACCGTGAGCTTGCATGGTTTGATGCAGGGGGATTGTGTCTGGCCCTGAGGCGAAGAAACAGGAGCGGTGAGGTGGAGAGGTCGGTGTTATTAGATAGCATTAGATGCGATGTGGCACACTCCAGTTTCTTGTTGAACACAGCAGAGGGCAGTGGGGACCTTACAGGAGAACAGACACTGGCCCTTGACTGACAAGACTGCAGGCTTTAACAAACATCGGCTGCTATGAAATATGGGCAAAACAGGAAGGAGAGGGTGGGAGCCAGAGGTCAAATGTGCTCAGTGGAATGACCAAAAAGGGCAGTCTGCCTTTCTCAGACTTAATTAAGACCCACGGGATCATGGTGATTATAGCAATATTCAAGCCCGAGCTATGAGATGAGCCTGATGATGATCAGAGCAGATCCGTGACACACAACTTCCCCTCTACTGTATGTTAACTTGTTGCCGACGTCTAAGCTCTGATATCCCATAAAATGAATTTATTCTCATTTTGCAATTGCTGCCATATCCTGGTGGCCTATTTTCTTCCATTCCTCTCACTGTGTGCGTGGCAGCAGGTGACAGGTTTAAATAGGATTTGCATGTGAAACCAGCAGGAATGTGAGCGTGCTTCGTGCGGGGAAAGATGGCATAAAGATTGTAATAGAAGAGAGGGTGAAAAAATGGAAGGCACTGCATTTGACCTTGAGAGCAGAGCCGAGCTGAGAGGAGAAAGACAGCAGGCAAGATTGAAAGAGAGATTTAAAAAGATAAAAGTGAGGAGATTAAGGGAGGGATACAATAGTGCTGTCTTGTAAACAGTATACAGGACAGGAAGGCTTTATGCAAAAATTTAAAAAAGATTGAAAATACAGTCGGACAGTGCTTATATTAGACAATTTAATTATGTGTAAGGCACACTTGTTTGAGTGATAAGTACAAATATCTGTATAATTACATTTCACCATTTATCACATTAAGCCTGATAATTTCATTAGAAGGCTAACTGAAATGTAAACTAGCTATTACTAAATTTTAAATCAAGTAAGCTGACGACTGAAAATCTTTCCAGCAGAAACGCAAACTGACTTCCTGATAGAAACAGTGCTAAATTATGTATAGCTTAAAATTCAGTTGGATTGTTGAATATTTGAGTGTAATTTCATAGCTATTTTTGTCTCATCTGCAGGCAGAGGAAGTGTTTGAGTGATGTTCCCTCATTCTGCCTGTTACTATAGGACATATAATGATAGCACTTCAGAAACAAACACTGGCCACAGTTTCTGAGAGCTGATGCTTCAGCCTCTTTGCATGAGAAGGAGCTGTGATGGCTCCAGATTTGGTGCAGCAAAAATATGTGTGATCAGCTTTCTATTGTAGAGCAGCGGTTTGCCAACCTCAGGATAGGGATTCCCAAAGGCGACTGAAGATTTGTGTGTTTGTCCAGTTTGAGTGGAACCGTGACATTCAAGTTTTATCAGATGCCAACCACTGCAGAGTGGTTTATAAAACTATGGTTTTACATATCTGGACAACGGCAAACATTTTATCTTTGTTGTCATGGACAGTCACAAGGTAAAAAAGTAGACATGCAGAGTTGGTTACGACCCCGTGTTTCGTTGCTGGATGTGTCTGCTTGTGTGCCACTGCTATGTCAGTGGAGTGGTCCCATTCAAAAAAATGAGATGACTGCATTTTTTCATTAAGCACTGATGATTGTGGCCTTAGACGCAGCAGTGTTTTGAACTTCCTTATTAGCACTAAACACAAAGTACAGCAGAGGCTGTTTTGTGGGTATTTTGTCATAAACCAAAGTGCTGGACAAATTCAAATTGGTGAATGTGCTGGATGAAAAGTCAGGGGATCATCAGTTTTATACAATGCATCTTGAGTTTAAAATTAATGTCTCTACAAAATTTCATGGCGATTTATCTAGTAGTTGTCAAGACATTTCACACACAACAACAGATGGTGGCGCCAAAAGAAAAAGTCATCAGTGTCATTAGACTATTTCTGAGAAACATGAATGTATGTATTCAGTTTCATAACAATCCATCCAACAGTTGTTGAAATATTTTAGAATGCACCAAAAGGGAGGACCAGGAGCCTCTCTTCTAGCATTTCTAACCTACAAAAAAAACTATTTATATACGATGGCTCTTTGGTTCCACTACCAATAGACATACCAACCTTAGCCAAATAGACAGTGTCAGGTCAAATAGTTTGGACACCACTGAGGCTGCCTGTAGTGTGTTTATTACGAACAAACCAAACCTCTGAAGTTTTTCTCTGATTTTTTGCTGTCTCCCTCCTTTCGTCCTTCTGCCTCTTTCTTTTCCATGACAGCACAGAGACAATAGCGCCTGTGTGTTGGTTGGGTTCAGTGGTCAGCTCGTGTAATGGGGCCTGTCAGATGGTCCCATTACAAAGGGCAAAATTCTTCACGGTGTCAACTGGCTGGTTTTCATCAGCAGTCTTTTTTAGCTTTCTAACAGACAGGACTAATCAAGACCCAATGAAAAGTGTGTCAGGGTGTTTGATGGCTTGTTTATCTGTTTTTGAAGCCCAGAGAGGCCACAAATTTTCCAGTCATCCATTCCATTCAATCTCTCCTGAAAATTTGAAAAGACCTCCTTAATGCTGGCAAAAGTGGCAAAAAAATTTGATTGGGTACCTCATCAGTCACAAAGGGAAAAAAAGGAAAGCAAAACTTTCTTTTTGTCACTTGCCAAATGGTGTGGGCTGGGTTAACAGTGTTTGTTTTTTCCTGTATTCTCACTGTTGGCGGGGGAAGATTGATTGTACCATCTTCCAAGGTCTGGCTTGGCTCCCTTTAGCTAAATACTGTATCATATTTTCACCCATTGTCTGCCTGTAGCTGGCAGATAGAATCACTACATCTCATGGTGACTCCTCATGACACCTTCATCACTAAAAACCTCCTCTGTCCTTGAACATTGATTGCACCACAGGCTTAATCTAAACACTATATAGTTCCTGCCAGAAAACCTTTCAGCCTATTAACGTTTTAGCCCTTTTTCTCCCCCCTCGCTTTCATGATCATTCCATCTTTGACTTTGTTTCTCCCCTTTGTTGTTCAGCCTGTCTCGTGGAGTATTGGATATTGGATATATTGGATAGAATTGGAAACACCGTTGATCATGTGACTTTACAGCATGTTGCTTGAAGCACAGAAGATTCACATAATGAGGAAGCGCCAGAGGGAAACTGTGGATCCACATTAAATAGTGTTTTAACAAAACACAACATAAAAAACAAAAACACAGCAGCTACAAACCCAGTTCAAGCAAGATGGGGAAGCAAAGAGCTTAAGTGAAAGTGGGTGATGAGGGTTCTCAAGAGAGAACGTGTCAGTAAATCAGTCACTTAAAAAACAAATAATAACAAACAAGTGCCAATAGCCTTGTCAGCAAAAGGAGCCATCATGAAGTCACTTTATATGCTGTACCTTTTTATCTTTCACCTCCTCAATAAATAAGATACGGGGTCTGCATTAAATTTGAGAGGAATGCACCTGAGTAATAAAAAAGGCTGAGTGATGAATCAAAATACATTCATACAAGAAGGGTGGGAAGAGAAATGAGCGAGCTGGAGGTGCAGACAGATTTAAAATTCACTGTCGCTGTGTAATGATAAAGCATGGCTACGCTGTGGCAAAGCACAGGGCTCTCTCTCCCCCACGCACTCACTCAGATCAAGTATTTGTCAGACCTTGTTTTGTGAGTGTTTTGACTTATTCTTATTCCCCATTATTTGCTCTTGCTCAACAACAGCTGTGGTCCCCATTTTCCGGTGGCAAAATTATGCTGAGCCCAGCAGGAAAGTAATGAAGGCACTGCGAACCAATAAGGAACTCAGAATAAGGGTGCTTACAAAATAGATATTTTAGGTTCAAAGACCACAGGCTGTGTGCGTGAGGAGTGACTGAAAGGACCAAATCTGAAGGACAGGACAGTGTAGAACAAGAGGAGACAAGATGAGAAACTGAATGGAAGAGGTGGAGCAGGAGTAGGGCGATAAGAGAGTAAGATATGGGAAAGGAGAGAGTTTTTTTCTTTTTATTGGACAAATCGGTCTCTGAGTTCTCCCCCCACTGAGGGTTGTGTTGCCCAAAAGCTGCCTAAGCAACACAAACTAATCCCTCAATCCAGGGCTAGTGGAACGGGTGATTTGTAAATGGTGCCCTTTACAAATAGGCTTCAACCTGCTTTTTTTTTTTTTAGATTTGGCACTTAAAAGTGACTGTTTTTTCCATCCATTGCCCTTTCTCTCCCTCCCCTCTTTTTCCCTTCCTTTCCTGTGCACATAATTCAGATACATACCAGTGCCTGGGTGCATGGTCTGGTTAGGGTTAGGGTTAGGGTTACTGCACCCGTAACCATACTTAACACATTCAGTTAATTTAGCTTCTTCTCTTCTTTTCCAGTTCATTAAAGTCCCCCCCTAACTTTCTTTCCGTCGTTGGAGCAGAGGTCTGGTGAGATACAGCGGGGGGAGGGCTGGGGGATTAGTGTCTGCTTGGTTCATTTCAGTGCCTCCAAAGAATCAGAAACTAATCCTGGCCTCAGCTGCCTGGATGCTTCTGCTCTGTTTGCACTCAAAGGCTGTGCCAGTGGGGCACAAGTGTGCCACAGAGATGCCACAAAAACAACCAAGTAAGAGGCTTTGTCCTCACACATAGCGCTAATTTCTCCTCAATCCAGGTGTCCTTATTTTTCTGCGGTTTAAGCCATCTTGGCATTAGGAGAGTTAAACCCTTGGAACAGGGCCGTGAAATACACTCAAATATTTTAGTAATACAGTGTATTATATGCCCTTTGCAAAAGCTCAGGGTACATTTCACAATCACCAGACAGTGTTAATTTGCAAGTACAGAAAAGTAAGAGCATATGTTGATGTGGTAAAGTATGGTAATTATTCTGGATAAACTCAAAAAACAAAATTATTTAACCTCCTGAGCCAGAGGGTATTTCTCTCTCTCTGTCTCTCTCTCTCTCTCTCTCTTTTTTAACTTCCTTTATTTCACGGCTCGAAGCACAGTCAGTATGTGTAACTTCACAGGATGAGTGAATGTTGGTGTGGGTGTTGTTTAGGATGCAAACAACAGTTAAGTAACATTAAGAAATGTGGGAGGAAATGGAGGCAGCCCATCAAGAGGGGGACAAACCTAGTTGCAGCAAACCCTATTCACCTGAAGCCTCTCCCATGTCTCAGGTGCAGCCAGCTCAGCTGCCCATCCAGGTACACCAAAGGTAGACAGGAGGATGGGCTAGCTGTCACATTTAGCTCTAGTGGTAGTCATGTGGATAATTTTGAATTTATTATCCCAGGTTTTGAGATATCTGTCCGTAAGATTTCTGTCACTGCCTCAGTAGTGTGCAGGTGTTAAAGAGGAAAGAGAAATATTTCTATGCAGAGACAGAATCCCGCCTGAACCACTAACAACGCACTGATTTCATTCATATCATTCACTTTCTAACAAAGAAATGATTTCCATTTAAAACTCTTGTCCATGTGTTCTGAGGATCATCAGTAGTAAAGGGGACACTGTGAGCGCCAGCTTCCATTCACCTCTTTTATATTGGGTATCAGCAGAAGACACAACAGTTGTGTGTCCCAACAGAGCATATATTTACATTCAAATGAAAAAGACCTCTGTTGGTTGTAATAATTATGAGGGGTGCAAAATGGGAAGTACCTTTTATACACAGTATTCATCATGTTGTTTTGATGATTCTACTCCTAAAGATGTTTGTGGTTAGAAAGGCTACAGCCCTTTTTTTCCTTTAAACTTTTAAACCTTTTCTGATTGTGGTGCTGCTAACACTGGAAGGTGTTGAAATTGAAAATGAAGATGACATGCTCACATATCTCAGAGCTCTCTTTGCTACGTCTGTATAAGCTGATTTTATAACTCCTGCTCACCAGTTAATTAATATAACATTTCTGTGTGAGCCAGAGATGACACAAACCACAGTAGTCTAATCTTAACCTGTAAAATCTACATCTACTGACTCATGAAGGCTGTGGCTACAAAAGCAGTCCTTGACATTACTTGTTAGTAAGATAAGTACTTTGTGGGTTTTAGTCTCTTCAGGGGAGTTGGTAATAGAAATTAAAACATGAAATAATGCCAGAACTGAGCCTTAAAGGTCATACATTTAAGATTGCTTGATAATATGTCTGGAGCGGCCTTGTTTTACCCTGGTTTACCCTGTCTTGTAATTTGTCAGTGCTGCACAGTGTGTATATGTGTGTGGGTTGGTTTTTGTATCTGTGGGTGTTATATGTGTGCACGTCACGGAGTGCATGTTTGTTGTTCTGCAATCTCTGTTCACTTGTTGGCCTGGCTGGGTTAAGTGGATGATTGTGTGGAGAGATTGGGAGGGAGGGCTCATGTTCCCTGAACACGCTTGCTTGTTTGACTCGTTTATTTATTTATTTTTCTTTCCTCCTCTTAAGCCAGAGTTTATTTCTTGCAGACGAACCTCTGGCGCTATAAAGAGGGTGCGCTCACGGACATTTGCACACGCACACACATAGACACACACTATGTATCACAGTTTTTCCCTTCTCTAACACACAAGCCCGAGCAGTAGTCAGAGCACTAAAGGCTGTTGAACAGGCCATAATTCACTGGCTGCTCTGTGACTGGACTGGGACCTTGTTTAATGGGGGATCTGTTGGCAATTTCAAACCATCTATGTGCTTGCTGCAGTTTTTTACTGGTCTGGAAGTCAATAAAGTTCAAACCTGCTGATTGAATTGGGGTATAGCAAAGATTTTTTTTTTTTCTGTTTCAAGTTTTTTTTGTCTAACTCTGAAAAGCTATGTAACTGCTTTTACAGAGAAAATGTGGTTTTGTACAAAATGTCAGCATGAAAAACGTCCTCTATTGGACTTCAAATGTTACAGTTATCACAAGTAAAACCTGCCTTTTGCCCATTAGCATTGCAGTTAGTGATGCTAAAAGGCACTTGTCTGCCCAGCTACTCTTCATTTTGCAATCAGCCTCAGTGTATGCCCCTTTCAGTCGCTAGCTGCCAGATTGTCTGCGCTCCCTTTGTGAGTTACCAGTCCAGCCAATTCCTGCCTGCCTGTTACCTGCATGTTTGGACCACCTGTCTGCCCTTTGACTGTCTGTTTCCTGCTGTTGCTTCTTTGGTTCTGCTTGCCTGTTTTGATTCTCTCTAGTCAACTACCTATTTATTCAGCCCACTGAGTCTGTGTCTGTGTTTGGGTCCACACAATCCCACTTAAAATATAAACTATATACTTAGTAGATATACATATATACGTTCAGTATATCTAGCAATATACTGAAACAGTTTAAGTGCAGTTTTAGTTTACTAAAATGGGTTAGGATTAGTACCTTATTGCTTTCTTTTTTGGCCCATAGAGTGTCTCACAACACAATATCTGACCTATTACAAGTTGTTATGGTGAACCTGCTGCAGACAGTTGTCTATTCACACATTCAGCAGGCACTTCAGTATTGACATTTATTTGAAGTTATGTCTCAGGCTACCTGACAAGTCCAATATTCACTTTCCTTTTAGGACCGGGAATAGTCTCCACCAACTCCTGAAGAAAAATATCTGGCTCTTTACCTGCTGAATGTTTGACTTTTTTTTAGCCTTCTCTAGCTAACTTTACCTATCTGCTGTTTGGTGCTGGGCAGGTGGAACAGTGTATACTGGGATTATTAAAGCTTTTTTTGCTGAAAACAGCTGCTTGGACAAATATAGAAGAATAATTATCCTTGTTTTGACTGACTAATGGGACGTATGGACACACTGAGACACAGACTGAACCTAATGTGCCCACGATGACATTAAAATGAAATATGATGGCATAAAAACGGACATTAAATGCAACCTTTGACAAGCTTTGACAGATCGTCATCTGCAGATAATGATCGTCAGATGATTCTGGTGACTCTGCAGCCGTAAATAAATGTAGCGATTCATTCATTCATTCATTCAAAAAAAATAAATAAATAATCAAAGCCTCTGAATATAATACAAAACATATTGAATGTAGTTTTTAGACTACTATTACAAAGCTACTGATAGAGAACCAATAAACTCACTTTTTTAAATTAAAGGCTCTAAAATTTAAAGATTTGATTCAATTTTAAAATTGTTCAAATTATGTTTAGAACAAAAAGTCAATTAGCTGAAAGTATCCTAAAGTTGTTTAAAAGAGGGAATTTACAGAATAGGGAATGAATTGATGTAGTGAGGTACTGAAAACAGTTTGAACACTGTAAGTTTAAACAAATATTTAAAAATAACATACTGAACAAATATGAATATGGATGACCAGAAAGAAACCCTTCTGAAGTTGTTTTTCATTTCATTTCATTTTTATTTTGTTTCATTTTTGCCTTGTTGATTGTTTTATTTTGCTGACGCTTCCTTTTCAAGGTTAGACATAATGTGTATTGTTTTGTTTTTTGTTGTTTGATGTTACCTCATAGTTGGACATGATGTATTGTTAAAAAGATAGACATTCTAAGGTTTAGCTTCAGCCTACACCTTTTTCAGACTGCAGAAGCCTTTGTATATGAATTTGTATTCTACATATGAACTAATTTCTTTGTTTTGATTTCAGACTGAAATAAATTGTAATTGTCATGATAACTGTCAGCTCTCTGCTGCAGCTGGAAACAAATGATCAGAGTTTTTGGAGCTTGACGTATACTAGGGATTAAGGTCCGGATATATTGGCGTCTGCTGCTTGATTTTGACCATTTTTTATTTTATCTGTGTCTTGCTACCCCCCATCTTTATGAAAGTGCAATACAAGATTGCTGGAGTACCACTTTAAATATAAAAAACATTGATTAATACAGTTTTACATTAGTCTGTGGCCACAGAAAGACTTTTTATATGTTTCTATGTGTCCTCTAATGTCTAAAATTATAAGCTGAAGCAACTACTTTGCTCTGGTCTTGGGTACAAAACACAACAAAAATCCCACAACAAGCAAGCACATCATCAACACCTCTTTGACAGTAAAGAACACTGTCTAATTTTGCCATTTGTCAGCTTTCACACTGTGTGTTTTTTATCGCAGGAGAAATCTCTAGCAGAAACCATAAACATTATGTAAATCAGCCAGAGAGTGCATGGATTATTAAATAGACTGGGCTTTGTGGACTAAATCTAGTTTGCCCTTAATGATAATTAGTATTTTACAGAAATGAGCTGTAAGAATAAGAATTCAAAGCCAATTTATATACTTCAATGACTATGGCCTAGATTTACCATCTAATAATCAGTGAGATCATTTTGAGAAATGTATTTACAGTGTAGTTTATTTTGCATCATAGTCATAGTCACAGGTAGACATGGTACTTGTTGCTAACATGAAGTGTCATTAGTTTAGCAAAGAATAAAATTACTTTGTTCAAATTAAATAATTTATTTAGTCTTTAATACAAAACAAATTTTACTTGCTCATCTTTGTTTGTAGAAATTTGACCCAAATTATAGATATATTTTTCTTTTATAACAGCAACAACAAGCCTGCCACAATAGCAAAGTGTTATTAGAAGGCTTTTACTGTGTAAGAAGTGTGAGGGTCAGCGCTGGTGTCACACAGACGGGGCTGCCTCTTAATTAGCCACTGATACAACACACCAGGGAAATACCAGGAGAGAAATGGTGGAGAATAACGCCACATGAGACGATCTCACAAAGATGAACTGCTGAGCTGCTTTGCACTGTGTTACAGGTTCATCCACCATTTATCCCATAAAATAAAACTTGAACTGCTTTCACCCAGGGAGGAGTGGGATGACCAAAGTCAGGGGAGGCCTACCAGCTGAAATGGTTACCATCACCACCAGCATCAAACGAGGACATCACGTTATGTGGGTATATCCAGTCCAGCGGCCATGGGTGAGTCAAGTCGAGTCTCTGCAGTTAAGTGAAACAGAGCACACTCATGAAAGAACAGGAAAATCATCACATCAACCTGGAAACACAACGAGTTCCCAGGTTCTGGTGAATAGCAGCACAACAAACACATCTGTCCATTCCTCTTTAAAACAGAATCTTTCATTAGGCACCATTCTTATGCTAATGTCAGTTTTGGGGAGTAGCTACACCTGGCTTTAACATCAATTAGTCAAGCATAGCATGAGGCTTAATTAATTGATCCTCCACATCTGCCTTAACTTTGAGCATTGGCTCCACTGTGAAATCTAATTCAAGCAGAGAAGCTGTGATAATAAGGATTCAAACATCAAACAATATTTTATTTATTTTATTTCCAGATTAATTAAAACACTTACAAAATAATGAAATTAGTTATGTCATGTGTACCCCAGCCCCACCTCACTCACCTAGTGCTAGAACAACAACAACAACAAAAAAACCCTGTCCTGTCCTGATACACACTGCGGCAAAGGGCAGAGAACAGTTTCTCACTTCAAGGTTTCCACATAACTGACTTGAATATGCTTTGTTCAATAACTCTTTAATTAGCACCGCAACGGGCTTCGGCCACAACTAAATTTCTTTATGCCTGAACAGATCTTAATTTCAATACATTCTACTCTGCTGTGGCTGATTGTGTTCTAAACTTTAATTAAGATGTCATACACCTTCGCAGGCAAGGTCATAGTTTCTGAAATCTGCATCGACAATACCAGATTTCTAAATCAATTTGCGGTTTTAGAAGCTAAATTACAAAATGGAAATAGTCCATTCGCAGTAAGGAATTTAATAAGGCCAGCAAAACTGCAGCCAGTAATTTAATTGTTGTTTCATTCAAATGAAGCACTTGCTGTCCTCTGGGGTTGGCTGATTATCAAAGGGTCCTTTCACTCCTCTAGCTTTACAGCTCAATGTGTGTTGGGCTAATGGCCTTTGGCCAGACAGTTATTGTATATTGGTAATGTATCTATTTGAAGAAAAACCAGCTGCCTAACACACACACAGAGTCCATATCCTCAGAGAAATGAAATGGGCCATTTTATAAATGTTTAGCTTGGTCTTACAAGCAAATGAGTTTCTCTCATCTAATTTCTTGCATAAAACACTAAAGATAATTTGAGTCAGTCTTTAAAGTAAGGAACTAGGGGAGCAGAAATGATAATGGGTAACTGTAGTGTAATAGGGTTTCTGTCCTCTGACTTTCTATGGTCCTCTCTCTCTCTCTCTCTCTCCGGTATTGTCTCCCAATCTCTGCATCCCTCCCTTCTGACTCTACAGCCCCTCTTCCATCCTTCTCACTGCAGCCCTCTGATCATGTTTAATTCCCCACCTGCTCTCCCTAGATTAACGTCTCCCTGTGTAATCCCATTAAGTGCCCTGTGTTTCCGCCTGGTGCTCATTACTCCTCCACCACACCACGGTGGAGTCTGGAATTGACTCAGGCCTGACATCCAGCGCCGCATGAGGCTGTCCTCAGTTCCTTCCCCCAGCAGTCAACATTCTGCAACCCCAGCTGCCCTCCAAACTTCACCTTGCTTTGTCCTTATGACATGGAAAGTTTTGAGCTATATCCCAGTTAAAGAGTAGAGCAGAAATGCAAAGACTGAGGTGTTCAGGAGCTTCATGGCATCTAACTTGCTTTGTTGCTATTTTCAAATTTGCTAGCAGCATGGCTGTAGGGACTGTGATGTTGGTGTGTTGGTTGGTCCACCACTTTGGCTCAGACTCAATAACTACTGGATGGACTGTCATAAAATTTGGAACATACATCCATGTTGCCCAGAAGATGGATCCTAATGACTTTGGTGATCCCCTGACCTTTCCCCGAGCACCACCATGAGGTTGACCTTTGTAGTTTTTAGTGAAATGTCTCAACAATTATTAGTTGGATTGCTATGAAAATAGGTATCCTGAACTTTCATCTACCACCATTGACAGACTTTTGACTAAAATTGAATTCAGTATTATCCACTCTCCACACTGGTTTATGGCCAAACAACAAAGTTCCTCCGAAAAAAGCTCTCTACAGGTTTCCCAAACAGTTTGTCACAACCTCTAACAAGCCACTTATAATGTATTATAAATTGTTCTTTCTGATCCCACCCTGTTTCGAAGTGTGCCACAGGTGTGTCAGGCATTCCTGGCCACGAAAATACCACATGCCCCCTGTGCACAGGGCAGGGAGTGTGTGTGACTGTAATCTGCGCCATGCTAATGTTTTCATAAAAATAGGGTCCTTATTGTTGTTTGAAAATGGAGGGCAAGAAAGCAGCAGGCAAAATGATGCAGAAGGACTATTTTCCCAAGTTGTTCCTAATGGAGGCGTTAGTCTATGTCAAATAGAGTAGGTCTGCAACTAATGATTACTTTCAGCATTGATTGATCTGCCAATTGTTTTCTCAATTACTTAGTATTCACAAAATAACAATAATGAAAAAGTTTGTTATCATTTAAGATGTAGAAAATCAGCAAATCCTCCTCTCTGAGAAGCTTCAGTGAGCCAATTTAATCCTTAAAAAATGCCAAATCAATGAATCAACTAATTGTTTCAGCTTTAGTCTTAAGAATATGTTTTGTCACAACATAACAAGCTTAAAGTCCCCTACAGATTTTCTGTTTCATTTCTAAAAATGTGAATTATTTCTGTTGTACAGGGAGAGGAAATTGCCCATGCTCAATCACTGGGCCTCGCTTATTGAATCAAAGGATAATCAGCAAAATTTGCTTTCAGGGGACGGTGACAAAGGTGATAAATTGCTGTCATAAACCAGTTGTAGTGGATGCTGCTGCCTCTGCTGATGGTGACCACACAGCCGGGGGACAGGTAGCATTCAAGCAGTTCTTTAAAAGGAAAGATTGGGATGTGAAGCCACCTCCACAACTTCAATAAACTCCCCATCGTGTAATACAATAAGCATTTATCAGCTTGTTTTTCCAACCACTCTCTCTAATGGCTGACTGTCAACTCCCTTTATCTCTCCTATATATCTGTCTATCCGTCTGTGGTGTTTTCCCCACAGTGCTGAGTAAGAATTTAATGTGGACACACCAAGATGTGTGACACAAACTTATCTCTTGGATGTGTGGGAGTACGATTTAGATGCTATCACGGCTCTTGGTTTACAGAGTCATGCAGGAATGTTCAGCTGGCTCAATATTATCCGCACCATGAAATGTTTACATCTCTGCGCCGTTAATACAATACGTTCTCTGTTTTATTTAATATTCTCTGTGTGCCCTGGTTGCTGCTGTGGCTCCCCATCTGATCATGACAGATAAAAGTGCCCTGGAATAAAGTTACACTGGACTGCAGGTTGACTTTGGTGGCCTCCAGACTGAGCAGTGTGCCTGCCTTGCTATCTTGTAACATCATGTGACACACCAAAGTGAAGCATGTTGGGAAAGTGAGTCTCCTCTGCACTTAAGTTTCTAAGTGTGATTTATGAGCAGCAGGAGACCAGTGAGAAGTTCTTAAAACTTGACAAAACGTCTCCTGCTATGATCTGTTAGAGGTTGGAAGACAGTGGAAGAAATAGGCCTCGGGGGTCAGTCGCTCACCTTAAACACCTCTGCTGACAATCAGTCTTGTACTGTATATATCTGGGGTGACGAGAGTCTGTCTTCTCTGCCCGAGATCCAGCAGAGCTCTTTGAAAGTTTTTTAATGGGAAGATGCCGGAAACACATCCCTGCTGGACCAGCAGCCACTAACTAACTCCCGCTGTCTTTAAAGTCTGGGCCAGCAGGAGCACTCGTTTTCCCAAGCATCATTAATCTTACTTTTCCTCGGCCTGTCCTCCTACCACCTCCTCTTCTCCCAGGGTGGTCTCCCTTGGGCACTCCTTTACCTCCCTGGCTCCTTTTACCTCTGTAAAGCACACGCACACACATGCATAAAGTTACACACAGACACTAATACCCTCTATATATCTCTCTCATTCTCCATCCCCTCTTTCTCTCTCTCTCTTTCTCTCTCTCTCACACGCACACACACACAGCCCAGCAGTTAAGTAGGGAGTAGTACACGAGCAGGCCGGTGTCCTGAGATACTGTAGATCAGACAGGGTTGGGCCAGAGGAGAACTCCCACAGACTCAGACTGTGATCAGAGGAAAACAGGGAGGGAGCACGAGATCCTCTGATGACTCAGCACCTCAGCTCAGGTCAAACACGCACTTTACAATCCTGTTTCCCACAAAATACATTTATACTTTTTTTTTTTTCCAAACCAGGAAGTTTGACATTCACATACTGCACTAAAGTTATAGTTGGGATGGATGGTTGAGTGTACAAAGTACAGGCTGTTGGAGACATTAGAGACCCATGTTTTTAGGTTTAGACCACTAAAACACTTAAAGCCAGACTTTTTTTTAAAAAAAAAAAGAGGACCCAGTCTTTCCACTGACAACCTAAACCATGTGCTTTGAGTTGTCCAAACATGTTGTAGTTTTCAGGACTGGAAAACAAATTAAATGTGTTAGAGGAGCGATTTGTAAGTTTTGCTACTGCTACACCAGCCAACATTAACATTGACAGCTGTTCAGCATCAAACTTCATTCCTTCTACTTCAGCTGTGAGCTGAATCTAGAGGAAGAAAACAACAGCAATGTTTTGCCTCTAGTTCTATCACTACTTTTCTTCTAAGGAAGCTAGCATGCTAACCAGCAAGCCCCAGCCCGGCTGGTCCATCTTGTCACTTTACCATTGTGACTCACTGCAGCGTCCAGACTGCGCTGAAGAAATAGCGCTGCTCTGAGTGTATTATTGCTAATGCATATTATTGTATGGATATTAGTTTATGGAGGCACTGTGAGTTTTAAGAGATGGAGTTGGACTTTCACAAATACTATATTCACATATAGAGGGTATGTACTTACATAAGTTACCACACAAATGAATAGTGATCATCAAGTTCATCAAGTTGCACCTGTTACTTGAGATAGTCAGCTTTTGTTACAAAGATAAGTCTATGTGAGAATAAGTTCACAGCATCTTCAAATGCACTTGCTTCTCCTCAGAGCTTTGCTCCCTCCCTCTCTCTTCTCCTCCCCCGTAGCAGATGAAGAAAAACAACCTGCACGTTCAAATCAAATGTCAAGAATTACATAACAGTGGCGCTATTCAAACAAAGTGTTTTATAACTTTCATTAGAGCTGATGTATGGAGATGTAGCTTCTTGGTTTCACAGTGCTGCACGACTTGTCCTTGCACTCTCTCACAGAGCAAAGTTGAAGCTTTTATTAGGTTAAGTGTAGCTAACATAGATATGCCAGTAGACAGACCACAGACTTTGCTTTGCTCTTCACTTGGAACACACAGAGCACATATCCTTTCATGTCATCAACACTGTAGGATAAAAATCTTGACTTTATTGTAGTGATATTCAGAGTAAGTGTGCAGTCAGTCAAGTGTATGTCAGATTGAATGTTTGGACTAAGGACTTGATATTGAGCTGCTGTGAAGAACTTGCACACTGGAGAGGGAAAGGGCATAATGAGACTAAAGATGATAAAACCCTTAAATTGAAGGTGTCACATCAGGACTACATACTGTTTGTGGTAGAAAGAGAGGAGTGATTTAAGTCTCCCAAGATGACCCTTGAAGCATTTGGGTGTTTAGTTTGTAATCTAGCGGGGACAGAGCTGATGGCATCATACGCTACGTCGGCAGCAGCTGATGGCGGGATGTAAACAGCAACAGTTGAGTGTCCGGGCTACAGGCACGCTCTCTCACAATAACATGCTCAGGATTATACTAGCACTTCAATCCCTCCTCCTTTCTTCTCGCCGCTCTGCCTGCAGTCTTTGTCGGCCCGTACTGTTTTAAAGCTGGTGATGGTGAAGTTGGAGTCTGGAATATGTTCCTGCAGCCATGTCTCAGTAAAGCACCCACTGCGTCTTAGTCAGTACACCGAGCTCGTCCATTTTATTCACTTGGGAGCTCACAATTCCAATAATGACAGAAGAAAGAAAGGGGTTATACTTCCTCCTCTTTGCCCTCCATTTGGCTCCAGCCTTGACTATTTAGCCACAAAAGAATTGTCAGTGTCATCAGCAGATTTGATGGACACCAAAGCAAAAAAAAAAAAAAAGGGAGGGGAGGATGCTGTCTGTTTGCATACACTGTCACATAAATCACAAAAATCTATGTGGCTCTTTTTGGCAAGAGAAAAAGGCACAGTTGGGAATCTTAGAGAAGGGTCTTTCTCTGTTGTGTGCTTTCATACAGGCAAAAACGACAAAAGTGAGGAGCGAACAAACCAAGCGCCCAGGTTTGGGGGGAAACTTCAAAGTCTCAGTCTGTTTGAATATATTTCTTTGACCGCCCTTGCATGAAACAATAGGGGATGAAAGAAAGGCAGACAATGAGATTGCTTTGATGTAAAAAGGTGAATCTCATGGCCACTCGACGTAGAGGACGAGAGGACAACTGTGCATATTAGTGAGCTTAGTGAGTCTGAGTGTGAAGAGCTCTTCATCGGTACACCATTGTATTTGGAGGACAAGTAGAGATCCAGTCATGTTTAGCTGCCAGGCATTAACTGTCGTTGTGGTTAAAGTTACCATAGTCCTGGAATAATTGAGATCTCTACCTCATTACATTGATAACAATAGATGAGCCACTTCACTATTGTGTTACATTGTTGTGTTGGCTTTTCTGTCTCTCATTATCAGTTGCCAAAATGTTTTCTGTTCCATCCCTGTTTTGCAGCTCAACATGACTGCATGTGTGGAGATACGTTATTTATTTATTTATTTATTGGTTACTCTTAGCCACTGCAGCTGCCAAGCGTCAACACTTGAGCGTGACTGTAACACTGGCCGAGCGAGCATCTCTCAGTGCAAGGTGAGAGAGCGCCATGGAGACCAACTGTGAATACATGTTTGTGTGATTTCCTAAGTGAATGGCAGCTCAGTATTTGATCATTGAAGAGGAAGTAACACAGTACATGAGTGAAATTTGACGTGATATTGATGTTGATTAATGTAATAGCTCCCCTTTTACAGTATGTACATTCTTGTCACGTGATTATTGATGGCCTGGCTGTGACTGTCAAGGAACTCGGAGTGTATTTCAGTTCCATTCAATTTAGTTCAAAGTAATTCATTTTAACACCTTTATATTATTCTCTAAAGGGAACTGTATCCATGGTTTATACACAGCAAACACATACCAGCTCAGAGCAACATAAACAATACAGACACTTAACTAAGCCAGAAAGTCAATAGCTGAGTATTGTAAAACAAATGTTTCTTGTCAGTGCAAAATGAGAAATTCCTCTATTTCAGTGCAGTGTTAAAAGAGAAAGAATCAGAGAGGAGAAAAAAAAGAACAGGAAGGAATTATGAGCATGTCAGGGCTACAAAACATAACAGTACTGAGAGTGGGTTTCTAAAGAGTAGCATTTATGTGCTGTGTTGTCAGAAAATATGGACACAGTGATAAGGACTGAATACTTCTTTACCTTTACTTAAGCACACTACTTAAGTTAACCTGAGTATTTTTACATTGTTTTGTTGATTCTTTTTCTTAAGTAAGGAATGTGAGCACTTCTTCCACCACTGCTGCAAATTCAGCTACATAGATACAACATAAAGTTTTAAGGGGAAGGAGTGTCTCTGTTGACTGCAGTCGTTATGTCAAAGGTACAATTAGAATACACTGAATTTATATTAGTTTGATTTTAAATCAGATTAGGGGTTTTATCCATAATTGCCACTTGTGTATGTATGCTCTGTTTTAAAAGGACAACATGAAAATCACGTGGAATTTGTCACAATAAAGACACCTGTTATAATTATGCAGGGTCCTTTTCCTCGGTTACCAGGTGGTGTCAGTGATTTGGTTTTATTTGGCTCATAACTCCCATGCTAATTATCTCAATGACGTCTGTGGCCTGGAGTCATGCTACCAATAACACAAGCACACCAGCCCTGTGGTTTAAAACATTTGGGCTGTTTTTTTTTATTTCAGGGCCATTTCTAAGGCTAATTGATGCATGCATCTATGCACTGTTTGGTTAGTGGAAAAATGTGTTTTAATGGTCTCCTTAGGGCAAAAAAGTCAGCTAGAGCTCCACAATCACTGTAATTATTAAAGAAAGTGAAGGTCACTGGGACGGAAGCCAGGCTACTGAGTGTTTCCAGGGTGGCACGATAAAAAACTTGTTTCTTGTTTTTAAGGTATTGAAACTGATTCTGACACAGATCAAGTGAGAGACTGCTTTTAGAAATAATTACAGGTTGAAGTGTAGAAGATAAGGGTTAAGATACACTATAATGTATGTAATTACTTTTTGCAAATCTTTTTTTTTCATATTTATTTATTTAAAAAATAGAAAAGATAAAGACAATGACAAATAAAATAGAAAAGAGGGAATAAACAAAACAATGTTCCTCAAGGACCGCTAAATGCAGAAAAGCACGTTGACAGGTGTATCTGTGGATCCATGGCAGATGTTTTACCTAAGATATACTTACTCACTTACATTGTCAATAGACTGTATTTTTTACAGTGGTCATCATCTAAATAGTGAACGAGAGGAGAAGCAACAGGGAACAGATTTCACAGTGTCCTGCATTAGATGTATTTTTAAGAACAACAGCTTAATTTAACCTTTGCAAACTAACAATATTTAGCAACATCCACCCTTTCAGTAATTGGAGATTTTTTTTTTCTTTTTAAGTGTGTTGATTGATTTGTTGTTCTCATCAACAGCTACCTCTGCTGCTTTTAAGGGGGCAGTTGGTGGGGGCATCATTAAAAATCCATTGTTTGAGAGAATGAGCAACTTCAAAAGCTTGGCAAGATTGCTGGCCTCTCTCCCAATGAGTGCAATTAATGCTCCCAGTGGCTCCTAATAATAACATGGTGGTGTGCAGCAAATGAGAGGGAGATATTCAGAGAGAATCAGATCTTCAGCATGGGACCAAAGAGAGAGGGAGAGAAAACTAGCTCTTTATGGATTCCGCCCTAATTGACTGCCTTACTTATGAGTGATTCACAGCAGCCTTTTGGGAAACATTCTCCTGTGGTGCTTTAGAAAGACTGGAGCTTGATTGCCCAAGAGGATAAAAACCACAGGTGACGTAAGGCCCAAACTACTGCTTTGTCTGCCACTTGCCTTCAAAGGCTGTCCTTTTATGCCGCTAACAAGCAAATAAGATAGAGAGAAAATATTGTTTCCTGCCTGCCACTGGATTGGATGACTAGGATCCAAGATATGTTGCTTTTTGCTAAGATAAGACCAGCTGACCGACTTGTGGTTGTGATTAGTCTTCTCATTCAGGGACCACCTGCACTGTCTGAATTAAACTTTCTGAAGTTGTGTTGTTTCCTATTTGAAATATTATTGGGATGAATGAACTCCATAGGTAATACAAAACTGGATAAAAAATATATTAGTTTTTTTGTGTTTTTACATAAAACAGCCAGAGTACATGCAGGAAATGTCTAAAAACACACAAATAAAGAAAAACTCTCAATGTTAAATCAGAAGTCAAATATACTTAACACAAACAGCTGTTTTTTTGCAGCTACCATTTGGCCAGAAAACTGAGTGCCTTCACACAGACCATTTCTCAAAACTGTTTATCAACAACTTGCCATGAACCATGATAAAACATCTGCAGTAGGCGCACCATTTATACAAGATAAGACTTAGCAAAAAGTATCCGCTTTAAACTTTAGAATACTAATGTACACAAATTGAAAGGAAGCAAATGAGTGCAGTAAAATAATATTATGCTCACATTAAAACATTCAAATGTGATGTTTCTATTGCCAAATCATGACATGTATTTGTGCAGAGAGTACACATACTAAGGGATAGATACCTCTCTCTCGCTTTCTCTCTTTTTTTGTTTTTTTGTTTTTTTACACTCCGTCACCAACAAGGTAATACGCCATTTCATTTCATTTGGTTTAGCTTGGCACTTGTCTTTAATTATCTAATATGTATTTTTCACCTAAATGCTGGATCTGGTTTAGTTGGTTACCACACTTTCTTTATATAGGAGAGCTCTGGCTCATCAGGACTTCTGAGGGTGTCCTGTGGTGTCTGGCAACAGGACTTTGGGTTCTGCCTGTTGGCCTCTCCCTTGTTCTGGCGCATCCAACAGATGCTCGATCTGATTGGGACCTAGGGAGTTTGGAGGCTGGGTCAACAGCTTGGGATCTTTGATGTGTTTCTCGAGCTGTTTTTGACCAGGAGTGCCATTGCCATGAATGTTTTTATTGTGGTCTGATTTTTCTAAACAAGCCGTTGAATTAAAAAGAGCTAAAAATACAAACCATGCTATGCCAAAGACGGATGTACAGTATGTATACAGATTAAAAGTTGTTTTTGCTAAGGGCCAATTATGGATCTATATTAAATAACTTAAGTTAGAACCCATAAACTGTGCCTTATAGAAAGTGGTGGCAAGGGATGTTAAGAGTCTGAGGTACAAGATGCAGGGCAGCAGGAGACTCTGGAGGGATAGGATCAGGATGTGTAGGTGAATGAGAGAACATGTGTATACAGTGAAGTGATTACTTGCGCCGGTGGGATTGGTTTGCAGAGCAGGGAACACAACTTAATTGGCTGAGTTAACAAGGTGCTTTATGAGGTTCACTGCAGGCAGGAGGGGAGATTCTTAAAAAAGTAAATAACACCCAAGGCTTAACCGCAGGGATATAGCAAGCGATGAGCACAAATGACTGGAATAATTGGTAGACAGTGACACATCCGCTTAAGCAACAGTGTTAGTACTCCCTGACAGCTGGGAATTACAAGGGTGGATGACACGAAACGGAAGCAAGCAATACAGACAGTTGTAAGAGCCCTCCCCCCTCCTTTCCTCTTCCTCTTTTGTGAAAACCCTTGTATCTCTGTCTTCTATAACTATTGAGGGGAATTTGGCTGACAGTGAAACATTTCACTGAGTGCTGCTCAAAAGAATGAATTGACTTTGTCATGTTCCTCACTGTCATCCATTATTAAACCCTCTTGTTTACTCTTTGCCTCAGGGGCAAAGCTTTCCTTGCCTTTAATAACCTTTGTGCTGGTGCTCCAGGTCTCACTGTTGTTTTGTCTCATACAATGGTGGGATGATGGTGGGGATGAATAAATGAAGAGCACTGGCTGCTCATCTCATTCCTACCCATTGCTCTAGCTGTGGCTCTCTCACCTCTGACAGGATGTCTAATCCTAAGTGACTGGCAGCCAGGTAAAGGTATGGAAAAACATCAGACAGTCTGACTGCATAGCACACAACCCTCAGGGTGCGGACCATGTTAAGAAATAAAGAGATGGAGCTACGAAGGAGAGACAGCTGGAGGGGAGGGGAAAGATGTTGGAAAAAAGAAGGGCAGAGTTGAAGAACTCTTAGCGTTCCTGTCTGCTTATCTTTCTCTCTTGTCTGTTCCTGTCTTCTCTCTTGGGAATAGGAAAGCTTCGGTCACAATCTGTGTGCCTTTGGCTGAAACATCCATCACTAAATACACCCTCTATAAGGGGCCATTAGCTTCGCTCCTTGTCAGTTGATGTTGGATTACCAGTATAGCCAATGCTATGTTTGCTTTGTGAATTGATATCTGATGTTGAATTACCTGCAGCTTAGCCCTGTTTATGTAATGTTAGTATTAAACCCTTTTAGCTTATCTTGGTTTGCCTGTAGTACAAGTCTGGTGAGGCTGGCACACATTAGGGAAGCCAGAAATGGTTATAAATGAACTCTGTGGCCAGCACATTGTGATGCTGTGCCACACCTGGGTCCCATTCCCCAGTAAATTAGTCTCGACACAGTCATTATCAGGACGTATGTGTGTCCCTTTAATACCTTTTTGATGAAAACGCCCCTAAATGTTGCATTAATGATTTGAAATGTATTATGCAGCATTGTATACACAGTATTTTTATTGATGGATTAATATAGCAAAACCTTTTTTGATGAATTGTTTAACCGTCTAGTCTATAAAATGTCAAAACAGTGAAAAATGCACATCACAAACTCCCAAGAGCCCAAGGTGATTCTTTAAATTGCTTTTTTGGTGGTGGCTCTGCAGTGCTGGACACAAAGTAGTCAATTCACAATGACATGAGACAGAAAAAAGAAGCAAATTGTCACTTTTGAGACCAGTGAACTTGTTTTTTTGCTTGAAAACTATATTTTACAGTAGCATAGCATCAACAGACACACAACACTCCCTCTTCATTTCACTGATCCAGCAATTGTCTCATCATGCTAACTTGACTCACTTGATCTGCCTCCCTCGTCCCTCCTGACTCCTGCTCTAACACAAAACAAACACCAACCTCCTTCTCTGCCCCATATCTGGTTTAGAGAGTGTTGTGCTGCGCTTTGCCCTCCTGCTGCTGATGTTGATGTTTATGGAAGACTGGGTGAACAGGCAGAGCAAGAAGGAGGGTCCCCATAGTGTGGAGGCCCGCGCTGGCTGCACTGCTGCTCACTGAAGCCAGCAGGTGAAACAAAGTCACCCGCAACTGCAGTATTAGTTTACTCTATATGCGACCATTTCAACTTCATTTCATGTTTTGAACCATGAAATAAACTTCTCAAATAGTAAAAATAGTCAGCAAATAAACCAATCTTCAGAGAAAGTTAAGAATGCAGGAGAGAAGCAGGAAAAGAGTCTTTTTGAATAAAAGATGTGCAACAGTAAAGCAAAGTAAACTCATTCTTTGTATGAGATGCAGAGTCTGACTCACAGTGAATAAAGGCTAAATCCCAAAACTACAGTAAGTTCCAATTACCTTGTCATGGTCAAGACAAGTGCCAGACAGAGCGTTGTGCCTTTGTCAAGACAGAGGAGGAGTCAGAGAGGAGGAGGGCTCAGTGCAAATAGCTGGCACATAAGCACAGACACATGGCACAAAGCGGAGGCAGCTGCAAAAATTACGGTCTAGTGATGTGAAATTTGTGATAAAAAAAAAACAAGGAAAAACAGCTGAAAAAAAAGAGAGAAAAAGAAACACGTTTTTAAGTGATTTCACAGCCACCATTATGACGGTTATATTCTGGAAATTGTAATAAAATTTCTATCGTGGTTATGTTTTGCTATGATTTTTTTCAAAATCACGTTCTGTTTTCATTCTACAAATCAGTTAATTCACCTGCTGAGGATTTGACAGTCACAACACATCTTCTAATACGTATAGTTCAGTAAGCATGAATTTATTTGTATTCTTAGCAGCTGACATAGGATAAATGTGTGTGTTTGCATTTCGAAATGTTTTCCAAGGTGTTTTGTGTTCGCATGAAGAGTGAGTCTTGTTGATGTACCAGCTATGCTCTGAACTCCCTGGTTTGTAACTTGCATGAAAAACATGTGAGACACTTGATTTACTCCAGGGACACGTAACGCACAGTAAGTTTCAAACAGACACACACACACAAGTATAGGTACCCATACTTGTAAGCAGAGGATATACATACACTAGGTAGACAAAGTAAGCGATGCACTGCTTAGAGGTTGTCTAATTAATGATAGGCCTACTGTATACGACACACCACTGCGTTTTGTGTCTTCACTGAGGGGCAAAAAATGGAAATGAAGAGGATCATTATGCATAATGCACCATTAATGAAAGCATTTTGTTGCACTTATGCAAAAAACCTAGAAAAACAAAGCTGAGGTGTGCCCGAGGGCAAAAAAATACAGAATATGGGGCAATGGATTATTAGTCATCCCCCTCCTGCTATTCAGCCTTACACTATTTCTTCTATGTATACTTCTGGTTCTTCCATAATTTTGCTGCACTCTAACCAGGTATTCTTTGATGGATGGATTGATAAAGATTTACGTTTCAGCAAGAAGGTGATTTGTGATTACACAGCCCAAGATGATGCCATATTATGTGTTTTTTAGTGGCTTTTATATTTGACATTTCTTACTTCCATCACACTGAAATAAGCGGAACAGTAGGAGAGCACTACATTCATCATAAAAGCCTCATTTCACTGAAACCACTCTTTATGTCAGGTAATTATATGACATAATGTGAATGATGAACAATGAGGTGCAACCACAGAAGTTGTACATTTAAAGTGCAAGTACTAAGCTGTGGTTATTTTTGTCAAGAACAGCTCCACTTGATAGATGTGTATACCTCCATCATATATCTCTGTTCATATTTAATATTTTTATTTGTACTATTTTTCACTAAGTGAATTTAAGTGTGGTATATTAGTACACTGACTGAGGCACTCAGATGGCGCAGGGGGAAAAGTGCCTCCACATTAAACACAATAGGCAGTGTTAGTGAGTTGGAAGCCAGCAAGGGATCATGTAACAGCAGCAAGGACTTGAAAAAAAAGTAGAGACAAGACAAAGCTCACATACCTCTTTAACAGTGTTTGATGTAACATCATTTGGTTAGAGCAATACATTGTACATTTGAGAAGTAATAAATGGCATAGGTACACAGTTTTACTCACAAAAACGATTACAGCTACATGGTTCATTATTTCTACAAAAAGAAGAATTATTGTATTGACTTAACTTTTATTATTTTATTTTACTTCTTCTTCTTTTTAAACTACCAAACAAAGAAAAATGAGAGTGTGTAACATTTTCTGATTAATTATTTGAAATCACACTTTCCAGGGAAAGGGGTAATATCTTTTCAGGAAAACATTCTTCTGTGCAACTTCTTTCCAGCAAATAATAATAGTTTGAGCGTAATAAGTATACTGACATACACATCACACCATACAGCTGTATTGATTGGGATTATAGCTCATGGACCACTGGAAAAGGCAATAGTCTGAGATAAAGTTCCAAGAATAGCAAAGGTTAGGTTGTGGGTTCAACAGTGCAGTCTGTGTGTTGTTGGGAGACAGTGAATCAGATTGGAGGAATATTTTTATTCCTGAGGAGCAGGGAGAGAAGAAGAGGTGAGCCACTGTCATAGACCCTTGTGTATCCCAGCTGTCACTGACACCAGCGGCAGTGATTAATGAGATGGGGGTGTGCAAACGTGAGTAAAATATGTGTTTGTATACAGTGAGAGGGCATGTATGCAAATATGGACTGTATATCAGCTAAATGTATGTAAAATAGATAGTCAAAGAGCCTATAACTACGTGTACAATATGTGAAAGTTGTTGCTCATGTGTCAAACCTACAGATAATTATCACCTGACAGTTGAGTTTTCCTCAGCTCAGCTGGGCATTTTAGCATCATTCTCTGGGCTAGGATCAGGCAGTTCTCTGTTGACAATGAGGAGGTTGGTTAAGGAAAAATGTGATTACCGGTCCTTCAGTATCTATTTAAAAAATACAAGACTAATGTATCAAGTGTAGCTGGTCTTGGTATTGGATATATAGATGTAGACACAGCCTCATCACCTGTTTCCTCATCAGTATTTCTAAAGAAATATTTCTGTAGAAGGAGAATGCAGTGTCACCTTTGATGAAACAGCAAATGGTCGTGCTCGCAAATGGTTGTGGCTGCTTAGAACACCTACAGTGTTATTAACTGTATTAATATTAATTGTTTCTAGCACTTGTGCCGAAACTTATTTTACAACGTGCTTAGAAATAAAGGATTAAATTAAATGAACAGAAACACAGGAGAATAAGATGAGGCCTAAAATGGAAATGAAAAGAATAATGAACTGAACTTGCCAAAGAAATTAATTAAAACAGAGTTTATAAATGAGTTTCCTCCACTTTCAGTACACAAGGACTTCTGGTTGATGAATAGGGACTGCATATGCCCAAACTTTGTTTTCAGGGACTGCTAAGTGGACATCTAAAAACACTTGTTATGAATACAGAAGTCTGACTGAGAATCTTTTGGCTGAGGCTCCATCTGAGAAGGTCTGTCTGTGCAGCTGCTGCTTCTTGTTCCTCTTCTCCCACATTCATCTCTATCTCTCTGCCTTTCTTTCCCTTTTGCCCTATTCTCTCATTTCTCACTCTCTGTCTCACCTGTCTTCCCCCTCATCTTCTGTTCCATTCCTCCCACTCTCACTATCCATCTCCATCGTTACCTTTATCTCCCTCGCACTCTGTCTGTTCTATTTTTCACTCAAAGAGTACATTCATGATGCAGATAAATGTAATGGTCCGCTGGCTGGGAGCCCTCTGCAGCTGAGACTTGGCAGACACTTCTCATACTGTATAAATCCACCAGGCCTTTTTCTCTTTTCATGCAGCTGGAGGATGCTAATTCACAGAAGAATGGTCACCGTCCACTGGGGCTCTGTAAGTTTGAGTGACAGCTGTGTGGACCCATAGGTTCCAGTTTGATGAAAGGGAAGAGACTCAGGCCCTCTCAAATATATAGAGACAGGATGTTTTAAGAGAAAGTTAGGAATAGGAGAAGGATTTTTGAGGCTAAAACATCAGTGTCTCACACAAGTGTGTATGTTTTGGATCTCTTTGGATCCAAAGAATGATGTAAGCCAAAATAGAGTTTCTTCTTCCCCTTCCTTGTGTTTTTTGTTTTGATTAATTTGATAATTCTATTTCTAAAGACTTGGCAGCCACCACCAGCAGCTCGTCACCTTTATGGACTTTTCATGGAGCGAGTAGGAGTAGTTCACATTGATCTTTAGCAACCGATCGGTAGTGGGTGTGCACTGATAGCTGGCACCACAGTTTGTCTTCGTCTGTGACCGCCATGGCAAAAGAGTGGGAGGCACATTGGATCCACTCCATGTCCCCTTATTGACCTTTAGTCTGTCAATGAAAATGCTTCTAGTTGCTTAATGCACCTTGGCGAGGTTTAAATGTACCTTTTATAATGTCAGCTTTTCTGGGGTTCTTATTTGGTCTGTAAGAATAGATGTAGTGCCTCTTTGCCTCTAAACCACTGCTGTATGTGCTCAGTCTTATATGACCAGCAAAAGGAAGAGAAGGCAGTCTAATATAAAAGCAAAATGACTCATTCGCTGTGGTTGAGTTTTACCCAAAGGACTCCTCACAATCTAAAACACAACCTCCTCTTTCTCTCAGTGCACCTGCATGACAAGCATTACAAATTGGGTTACACAGTTAACCACAGTTTGACAAAGACACGCCCTTAATCACCTGTTTGCATATCAGTGCTTCTCTACCAGTCGTTAGAAGCTCAATTTTACTTTCACAGCAGATCAAATGATTAAGTTGATCACACAAAATGATTCAAAATTCAGTTTATAAATGTGCATTATATGGGCTTTTTTATGAATGTAGATTGGCCAAAAAATAAAAATAAAAATAATAATAATAATCACACAACCAGTGAAACCTAAAACGAACATTATTTTGCGATTTAGATCCTGTCTCTCACCTTAACATAGAAGCCTCGTATAGCTTTAGAAAGATATGTATATGCATGTTGTCATTTTACATTTGCAGATTCTCACCACACATATTGCTTTTATGAATAACAGTTTATATGTGGCATTTGGCATGTATATGGTTTTATGTGTGTACACATTGTTTATACAGTACATCTGGACCCTGGTCAATGCTGGTTTTGGTCTGGTCCTCACAGACAGCTGATGTAGTCTGTTTCCACTGTTCACTCAGTCTCTTGTTCAGAGACCTCGGCATTTGAACAGGTGTGCAGCTGCTGCAGGTGATGTCATACACCACTCCGACCTTCCTCTTAATGTGCACCAGCCGAGATCTTAAGATGTTTAATGGTCTCTGAGTTGTTAAGTTGTTTCTTCTGTTGCGTTCTGCATCATTGTGCAGTCGGATCACATGCAGCATTGATTAATCATTTATGTCAAAACTAAGCATCTGAAATCATTCCTAATTTCTACAGGCTTCATTTGTATTTAATTGAATAACACTGACACTGAACAGATGGCAAAGTGAGAAATTTTGGAAACAGAAGTAATAGCATATGTAAGAAAAATCATTAAATTTGAGCTTTATGCTGCAGCGACCCTGTGAGTCACCCCTCCTCTCCATGCCTCCCTTTTCATCACACTCACCCAATACTTATCACTTAGACGGATTTATTTCTGTCACCATGCCCAGTAAATACAACAACAAAAGCACAAAGTGGCTTTGTTCCAGTAAATGAAATGTCTCACTGATAGGAGGAAGAGAATCAATTGCTGTTAGTTTTACTGTGCGTAGGCAACGTGGAGACACTGTGACTGTGGCCATGGAAGAGCTATCAGAGAATGCCTCAGATCAATAGCATCAGGATTCAGGCGAGCACTCCATCAGCGACAGACTGAAGATGGAATGGGAGCAAGTGTGTTTGTGCATGTGTGTAACAAGATTTCTCCTGATCTGCCTCCCAAAAGCAGTGAGGGATGAGGCATGGCATTGTGACTACAACATAACAACCATATCCTCCTGGCTGTAGAATGTCAGATTTTTTTCCTTCCTCTCTCTCTCTTTTTTTTAATACACACTGTGAGTGCTGAAACTAACTCAGCAATCTTGGCTTTAGTGCCACTTGATCCCGTTTTGGTGAAGTAATTAGCTTCAGGGGCCAAAACAAACTTGGAGATCTATCATTTAGCCCGTGACCTTGAAAACCTCGATGCTTGATGTACCTGTTGTAAACTGTGTGTGACTAAGTGTTTGCATTTTCATGTCGGTGTGTGTGATTTATCAAAGCAGAAGTGTGGTGTGTGTACGTCTTGTTTCGGAGAAGTGTGTGCTGTGTCTGTGACACTGATGGAGACGTGACTAGAACCTCAGTTGGCCACTTTAAATTCTCATTATGCAGGATTTGCTTGGGCCCTCACACCCAATATGCTATCACACTTTCCTACACACAAATACACACACGTGGTCTGCTGCATGTAAAGCACATGTGCAAACACAAAAATAAGGACAGGTACTAAAAGCTTTAAACATCAAAGCAAGCATTTTAAAAGCTCTTAAGGAGCATATGCAGCTGCACACACACACACACAAAACCATGTACTCATCCTCACTAGTCATTTTATTTTCCTGAATATTTTAACAAACATGCCTCCTCTCTGCCTGCCCTAACCCCCAATTCCTCAAATGCTCTGCCCCACGGCTCTTCAGCAGCATCTCATCTCTCTTCTCTGCGCTGTCTACACTATGCATGCTTTAGTAGAATTAATAGAACTCTCCCAGGCTCATCACAGTGAAATGGGTGCCATGTGCTGTGCTGTCTGCCAGCCTGTAATTCATGTATAATGCATCCTGTCTTCCCCTCGCTCTTATTCAGCTGAGGTGAAGAGACGCTTACTGAGTGGATGCCAAGTATGACCGCATAGCAAAGGTGTAGGGGTCAGAGAATGGGGGTGAGACACATACTGCAGACTGAGAAAATGAGAAAGAAACACAGAGGAGAGGTGTGCAAGGAGAGGACAAACAATGTAGGATAATGAGGTATAAGTAAGAGCAGAAACTCAAATGAATAAAAATACTGAAAATGAGACGTTGCAACAAGAACAAATGATGGAAAGTACCACTGGTGGAAAGTACATTGACTCAAGTACTGCTATTAAGTATAATTTTGAGGTACTTGTCCTGGGTTTTTGACCATATCTAATATGAAAAGATATTATTCTTGGGGAATTATCACCAAACTCTGCAGTTCCCCTCATCTCTACTGAGTGTTCTAGCATCTTTCAGCTTCTTATTTTGGTTTACCAGCTTGCAACTGGTTCACTCTCACTACTCTTAGCCACAGCAGGCAGTTATATATGGAGGCTGGTGAATATGGTGGGACATTTAGAAGCTAAAGAACTGTAGTAGATATTTTTATTAGAGTTATTAGAGGCCAAAAACAGAGCCAAAAGACAGAATATAATGCAATTGTGAGGTAATTATCAATCAAGTGTTTATAGCTTATTGTACTGCCCCAAAGTGGCCAAAAATCAATGAATGCAGATTGTAACCACAAGTGGCAAAAATGCAGGGTACCAGTAGCAGAAGTAGGGAATAGTCATGATGTCACCAGTGGACTCAGAAGAATCGTGTCAGAAGTATCAAAAATATCTACAGTATCTACAGTTTGCTAATAGTAGCTAATATTATCCACCATAAGGAAGGATGTGTTACAAACTCAACTTTTTATTTTTAAGAGATAGCATGTATTATTTCTTTTTTTCAAAAGTCACAAAGTTTCAATTTAAGAAAAAAAAATGAATGCCTGACATTAATTTCCTCTACCACTAGTGATACAATTAAAGACTATATGTGTGAATCAAGAAGCAGAATAGTAAAGGTGTGCTTCATGTATAGAAATGAGTTACATATTTTAAGGGATGAAGGGAAACACGAGAGAACATACAAGCAGGGATGCTGAGGCAACAGCACCATGGGAGAAACAGAAAGAGAAGAAGAAGAATGTTTCTGTGTGAGCTGATTATCATAGCATTAAGCCTAAATGCTGCTAAAACCAGGTCAGCAGCAACTTTCACAAACTGTAGGTTTGTTGTCTAAACAAGAGGATATCCACGGCCAAATTGGGATATTGTCAACTCCTCCACACAAATCCCACGTTAGCACACTGTTTGACCCTCACAAATGGTCTGTTTAAAGCTCATCAAAATTCTGCATTATTGAATTTACTTTGCTACATTTTCATCACAGCACATTAGATCACTGCTGCTGATTTTCCCACTCATACCAATATTTTAGACTTTTGAATGCATTCCTCCTTCCTTCAAAGTAGCCTCTAGTTTCCATTGATTTCAGTCTGTATCTATGCCAGTTAGCAGCATACTTGATTCTTTTATCATTATTGTGATAGTGCAGTTGAAAGCACAGACTGTCTCAGAGTTTGTCAGGGTTGATGCATTCAAATGCTTTTATGTAATAGAAACCTTTTACTATTACAAAGACCTGTGGAATCTGGAATTCTGAGTGAGGACTGATGAGAAAAAAAGATGATTACTAAAAGGCTAGTCTACGTTTTCTTTCTGAATTAAAGCCTGTAATAGCGCTAGTTAGCTACAGCATTGTAAAAATATTTCATTTCTATCCTTAGGCACTGACAACACTTCATCTTCACAGAAATAAAGCCTGTAGATTTGAAGCACGACAAGTTGTGTTTATTAACATTCATTTCAAACCATGATCTTTCCATATCTTAACACCTTACCTTAACTATGGTGCTGTTGTTACCTAAACCTGACCTCAGACTTGGGAATTGAAGCTCAGCTCACCCTGATAATACAGTCCATATAGTATAATTCATAACAGAATCTAGGCAGTGATTAAATTTTCTACCACAACATGAATGTTAAAGCAATTTTGCAGTTTATTGGTAGGCTATACTTTCTAGCAGACAGCATTGGCAACAAGACTGTGAGATGTTCTGAAAAGTCACACTGTGCCAGCTAATCCTAACCACAACCGCCTCCACCTGGATGTATGGATATATACTATGTTTAGTTAAAACCTTCTTAAGTTGTTGTACTTACAGTCTCCTATAAAGGCTGGCCTCAGGCACAGAAGAAAAACTATGTTGTGAAAAATAAAAATCTTTCATGAGATACTTTTCTTTTTTCTTTCATTTTCTCTTAATTGTTTTGAAAAAACTTCTCCAATAGAGTGAGAAACTAACATCTTCTTCCTTTGGAGGCGTGTGGTTTCCGTGACTGCGAATCTCTATGTTTCTATTTTCTAGCAATTATGATCTGTTTTCTCTGTCTGATTACTGAGCTAGGAGGTGAGTCAGGCAGAGGAAGAACAGGTGCCTGAAGCTACACTGTAACTAGCCAATTTGCTGACAGTGCTAAAGACAGAATCATTTTGGAGATGTCCCATAACTATCCCTTGTTCAAGGACATGCTAGGGCATTAATTTTATTTTAGTTTTTTCACTTTTCTCCCATTCATCCACCCCAGTGTCCTTCCTCCTTTGCTCCCATCATAATTACTACAGCAGCTAGTGGTCACTGAACAATAAACAATGGGTCATAAGTTGCTTGCACAGATGACCTAAGGGTTTGTTTTTAACAGAACAGTCTTGAACTGGCTTTGTTTCTGTCAAGTTTTGCTCCCTGCCAACTGTTGTAAACACTTGCCCTCTTATCACTAAAGTGGTTTAATGTTAAGTTGAATTTTTCTGTTTTTCTTTGGTGGAGTGATGCCAATTTTACCCAGTGCTCATTTCAGTTCATTCTTTGTAGGCTAAACAATACACTCATCACATCATCTTTCCTATAAAATACATGCTGCTTGTTTGTTCCTGTCCCTGCGTTCCCTAATTATAATAGCTCTATACTTCACAAAAGCCTTTGCACCACCTCTGCTTTCACTTTGATACGGCTACACCCTGGCTATAATCCATGTCTCTTCCATTTCCTCTTATTGTTTTTTCCTTCTCATATTCCACATCTAATCTACTGGTTTTGTTTCTCTTATCACAAAATTTCCTCCATGTGGAAGTTTTCAGTCTCGTTTTGAACAACTCCGCCACACCCCCCTGTCTGCGGAGGAACTCCCTCTTTTTTCATCTCGTCTTTCCTTTTAGGTACTTTTATGTGAATGTATTCTCTTCAGAATTTGAGTATCTTGGCCTCCAAAATGTACCTTCAAGAAACTGTAAAACTCCCTTTCCCCTGTCCTGAATTTACTTTACCACTTGTCTCCCTCTTTCTTTCACCAAGGTGTCAAGGTGTCAAGGTGGAGATAGATTTTTCAAATGATTTGTGCAGTGGATGTGGTTTGTAGAATACAGTCCTGATTGCAGCCTTGAGGGAGGAGCAAAGGGACAGTATACAGTACACTGATTTTACCAAGCATGTCTTTCATCTTAAAGCAAAAAAGAAAAACACCACTTGAAGTCTTGAAGTAGCTTTGATTGCCTTATAGAAACTCCTGTGGGCTCTTTGTCTTTTACAGCATTTTGAATTATACTGTAACTGTATTACATGCTGTTTATTTGGTGAATATTTCATACTAAGAATTGTTTCTAAATCTAATAAATTCATTTACATATAGACAGATGGATAGACAGAATCACAGGTGTAAACTGACAGTGTGTAATATGACGGCAACAGTGGATTATAATGGGAAATGTGACAATGAAAATGAAGCTAGCAATGACCGTGGACAAATTACTTTCACAGAATGCAATTTATTCCGCCATGTTCAGCAATAGCTTTCACCACACAAGCTAATCAGAATAAATAATATGAGACCAAACCAACAAGCAGCTCAAGAGGTGTGACAAAATTATCACCCATCACTGAGCAGTGAGTCATTTTAAATGTAGCTTAGCTTTGTGGCCACAAGATGAAACACAAATTGTCGTAATCTGCCTCAGATATGAGCCACCAAAAAAGTGTCTGATCTAATGTAATTTGAATGACATTAATTTACTGGCTCTGGACTTCCACCTCACATTCCCACAAAACTGCCATCAAATGAAATGCTGTGATGTGAAGGCAGAGGGTGCTTCTATGTTTGGTGAGAAAAAGGGAACATTCTTAGTTGACTGTGTGCCAAACTCATATCACTAGGACTTGCTGCTTTCTACTTTGAAACATTCTTAGTGTTAGCAGGTAACCTGTTTCTGCCTTAGCTCCTAGACTAGCCTACCAGCTTAACCTTCAGCTAACGCTACCTCGCTAACTGAGCTCCTCTCCCTTAATGTTACCTTAGATGTGATGGGCACTCCAGATAGTGTTAACCACAGTTATGATAGTCTGCCTGTTAGTGTTAGCACTAGCCTGTCAAGATATTCCAATACACAAAGACGAGAAGACATATGGATGTGTGGGTGCACTTTTGTCTGAAATACTTTGTCTCAGTTCTGCTCATATAGTGTTGAGTGATTTCTCTGACGTGCTGACTCTCACTGATGTTTTTTAGTTTCTTACAGCCCTATACCAAATAAGCACTGAAATTAGACGTAGTTAGTGGTGGACTATTGATTCTTGTGGGTGTACAAAGTTTCAGGGCATAATTGCAAGTCCACCCAAAGAGGGATGTAGTGGTAATATGTCAAATAGTGGTCTGCAGTTTTGTAATGTATATTTGATTTTAATTGATTTTGCTTAATGTTTATCATTCACACTTAAACTATTTTTAAAAAAGGGAATAAGCCCAATTTCCTACTTTCATTGTTTTGATCACCCTGTTGATGTACTGTATCTTCTATAAGCACAATAATGTAAATGTGTTCAGAGAGATAGACAGACTGTCCAAATAACTCCCACAGTCCTAACAGAAACAAATAAAGATCGAAAAACATCTCTGTCTGAACGTGTTTACTGCAGCAGAATGCAGTATGTATTATCACCAGGGTCACAAAAACATATGGAGTCGTCATCTGTTCTCCATCAACACCTCTCATAATACATCTAACTCAGCGCAGATCAACAGTAAATAATAGACAATTTGTTAGAGAGAAATACTGTTTGTGTTCTAATCACTGAAGACATTAGCTGGGCAAAGAAAGTTTATGCTGACCTTCTAGAAAACTAAACTTCAGAACACACATCTACACACACGTAGGCATACACATGGACAGTCTGGCAGAAGCTATTTCTTTGCATAGTCATTCTATTCATACAAATTCAATACAGATTGTTGTATAAAGCCAACCTCTTGAATCAAGCAGTGAATAACGGGTTACACAGTTCTTTATAAAAGGTCATTAACTTACCATTGCCTTGTTTGTTCATATTGGTAAACTAATATGTCCTTTTATACTCCAGCTTTTTCTCAAAGGAGAGCAAAGGACATGTAATTTATAGAGCAGAGATTTACAGTACATTCGCTCAGCAGTTTATTAGGACCTCCTCTACACCTTTCTCATTCACAGTTATCCAATCAACCAATCATGTGGCAGAAGTGCAGTGCATAAAATCGTATAGATACAGATCAGGAGCTTCGGTTAATGTTCACATCAGACATCAGAGTGGGGAAGTGACAGTGGCATGATTGCTAGTGCCAGATGGGCTGGTTTGAGCATTTCTGAAACTGCTAATCTCCTGGGATTTTCACAAACTACAGTCTCTAGAGTTTTTTACTCAGACTGGTGAAAAAAACAAACAAACAAAAAGAAAACATCCAGTGAGCAACAGTTCCATGGACAGAAATGCCTTGTTGATGAGAGAGGTCACAGGAGAAAGGCCAGACTGGTTCGAGCTGACAGAAAGACTACAGTAACTCAGATAACCACGACTGTGATGTGCAGAAAACCATCTCAGAAAGCACAACACGTCGAAACTTGAGAAAGATGGGCTACAACAGCAGAAAACCACGTTGGGTTTCACTTCTGTCAGCCTAGAACAGAAATCTAAGGCTGCAGCAGGCAAAGGCTCACCAAAATGAGACAGTTGAGGACTAGAAAAACGTAGTGAGGTCTGATCAATCTGGATTTCTGCGGCGGCGCGCAGACGGTAGGGTCAGAACACAGCATCAGTAATGTTTGAATGCCACAGTATATCTGAGTATTGTTGCTGATCATGTGCATCCCTTTATGATCACAATTTACCATCTTCCAAAAGCAAAAATCATCTCAAACTGGTTTCATGAAGATGACAGAGCTCAGTGGACTTAAATGGCCTCCACAGTAACCAGGTCTGAATCCAACAGTACGCCTTTGGGATGTGGCAAAACAGGAGATTAGCAGCATGAACAAGTATCTGTAGAAAAGATGTGACACAGTGATGTCAGCATGGACCAGAATCTCTAAGGAATGTTTCCAACATCTTGTGGAATACCTGCCTTAAGAATTCAGGCTGTTTTTGAGGGCAAAGTGAGGCCCTACTCAGTATTAGTAAAGTGTTACTAATGAAGTGCTCACTGTTTGAATTACGACCATCTTTATTGATTTTGTTTAGCTGTAGAGCGTACAAATAACGCCCAGCACTTAATGTCAGCAAGACAGAAGTGCAGAGAAAAATTACATAGCATAATTGTATGTAAAATACAGTTTATCATGATTGTTTTGGCTAATGCAGCCAACTTTTCTGAATTAATCAGGAACGAAATGGAAAAATGTCAACAGTCACCTGGATGATTTAAATTTTTCAGTGCTTTCCTGAAAGAGGCAGCTCAAAAACAGAAATTAAAAATAAAAGTGGATCAGAAAAAAAATAACACTATTTGAAATTAAGGTTGGAGAAATGCCACCATTATCAAAAACAAAATCTGTTGGTATTTACGCAGGATGCCATCATCCTCCCACTCACACACACCTGGGGGCCCAGAAAACAGTTTCACACCCACACAGATTAAACACACATTTACTGCTGTGACTGCACATCACACCACATGTTTATACTAGAAATACCCAACAATTAAAGAAGAAAACACATCCAATCAGGTGTGATTCATTGTAGTTTGGGAACTAAAGTCAATATAAAAGTGATCATGAAAAAAACATGTGTACAGTGCTGAATGTTTAGGTAAGTGTGGTGCACTCACTCCCTTGGTTGGATCCCTTCCCTCAGAGCATTGAGTGACATCAACTGCTTCATTCATGCTTCACAACAATTGAGTCACTCACAGCTGTGTGGCTGCCATTCGGCAGGTAAATATCTAATAATAGTCATGTATGTGTGCAGGGCAGAACCTAACGTTCATGCCAACTAGTGTCTGTTATAAAGGCAGACTAATTCTCCCAGCAAAATCATTGCTTCTGCTCAAGTTATTTGAAGTGCTTCTCAAAGAGCACAACTTGTTCCACCAACTCTAAACTACTATTTGCTTTAACGGTCTTTTCCTTTTAATCAGTTTCTCTTTTAATCAACAACTGTCGTTTATTAGTTTGTTTTAAGCCTGAAGAGAATACAGAGAATACAGCTGCAGCTGCATGAAAACAAATCCTTCCTTTTTTGAGTTTCAAAAGAAAAATTGTAAAATTGACATGCCCTTGTTTACTAGATTGAATTAAATTGTACATGTCACACACACATACAGTCAGTTGTGTGTGTTGTGTGGCCTCAGGTGCCACTGCCAGCCAAAGCTGCCAATATCTGTTTTTGCCACCAGTCTCATGATGCCAGCTCAGTTAGCGCTAAACATGGTGTAAAAAGAAGGAAGAGGAATACGTAATAAACTGATAACATGTTTTATAACCTGTATGCATGAACTAAATGTACGCTAATGAAATCAAAATGTAAATGTTAGGGTCTAAGCAAGTAGGTAGGAAATGAATTGTAACAGCTTGGCTAACATCCGCTCTTGTAGTTTGGCTGCTTGTGAAGTAGATGTGCAGAGTCCAGAAGCAAACAAATGACAAACACTGTCATTTTTATGCACAAACCAGGTGTTATTTCATGTAGCTGCAGCCATATTTTCTTAATAGATGAATAAAAAAACACCTATACGTGCTCTTGACAGCTGGAACACCTTCACACACCTTCCCTAGTTCCTGAAAGCACACACTTTTCCTTATCTTCTGTGTGCATCTCTCATTTCTACCTGCTCATGTTCATGACATCTGTAGAAAATACATATTCAGACTCTAATGACTATTTGTTTGGAGTTGAAATAGAGTCATTTCATAGACACTTGTCTCAGAAGGTGCACTTTCCTGACAATATTGGGGGGGTGGGGGTGGTGCTCAGCACTCCATCCGTCATTGAAAAGCTCTTTGCCTGAGATGATTTCTGCTAAATTCATGAATTATTGAAATGAATGAAGAGATGGAGGTAAAGTGGACCAACATGTCTGATCTTTGATAGCAACCAAAAAAAGAAAAGAAAAGAAAAACGAAAAGAGAAATCACTTTGCAGCTGCTCATATCTGAATGCTTTTTTTCCTCTCACTGTCACAAAGTGGCAAAATACATTTAATTAATTAGATGTTTTGTACCCCACCACTTTCTGGTTTTCATTAAGCTGGGAGCCAAATGGACGACATTTCCAGCTGAAACCAATCCAGCTGCCTGCGTCTGAGAGCAAAAAAAAAAAAAAGTTTCAGTGAGGTGATAATACTGATAAAAGGTATTGATTTCATGGAAGCATCAAAGATCCATATTTCATCTAATTTTTTCTGTGTTTTCTTAATTAAGTTTTCTCTCTGGAGGGTGGGTCAGCTGGGTTCTTTTAACTGTCTTGTGTTTTATCCTGGGGTGTAATGTGAATGGTGTAGAGCTGCAAAGTGGCAGGAACTGTTTCCAGTATCCAGTGTCCCACAGGTACAAGTCTCATTCATTTTCGAGTGCTCTGTGACTGGGAGTTATAGCATTTCCAAGGCTTGGATAGACTTGAAACTCTGCCTATTGAATCATCAGTATAAATGACGAGCAACTGCATCAGAAAATATTTAAATTCTTTGACAAAAACATAAAGAGGCAAGTTCTCACAATACATTTCATTGTGAAACATCCAATTACCAAGCTTAAAACTCAGCCACTCATATCATACAGTATTAAGCTAGAATCCAGTGTTTCTATGTTGAGAACCACTGAGGCTACCATTAAAATAAAGGGAAAATACTTTCAGGACCAAGAGCTCCTCCAGCTTCGCAAATCTACATGTGCAGAATTTACAGACTTAATTTTCTAAGGACAAACAGTAAGACAGAGTGCTGGAATTTCATTTAAATGTTTCATCAAGCAAATAATAAGAGGGTGCTGTGTGAAAGAGAGAAATTTTTTTGCAAAAGGGGAAGAAAGTTGGAACTGAGTGCTGGAACAGAGAAGTGGAGCTGATGTGCTGTCAGATGGATGCACAACGTGGTTAGGGCAGATCAGAACGGGAGAGCCGGAGAGAGGGAGAAAGAGGGAACGAGGGAGAGCAAGAGAGAGAGAGAGAGGGAGAAGGCGGGTATGTCATGCACAGCACGGAGCCTTTTCTTCTCCTGTTGTCAATTAAAGCAGGCGGCTCTGCACCTGCATGTGGATGCCAGGCCGGCGCTTCTAGCCAGCGTTCACCTCGGCACTGGGCCCACTGTCCAACCAGCTCTTAATGAGGGGCTTTGTGTGGATAAAGGGGGCTGGCGCGTATACTCAGGCGCCCATACATGTCAATTAGGGTGAACCAATCCTGGGGAGATCAAGAGACTCATACCTCTCTCTACCTCTCTCTCTCTCTCTCTCTCTCTCAAAGATCCTTTACTCTTTATACTTTCTTTAAGTAAGACTGATGGACAGACATGTAGATTATGGAGCTGCAAGATTTTCAAATGTGTGGGCTTGGAAATGACTAACTGTAATCCTCACAGAATGAATCATAGCTGATGTCTTCCTTATTGGAAATGTTGGAGCAAAATCCATTCTAATGTGAAATTTACATATTTCATCAAAAGGCAAATCTCAGAGCAGCGTATTTAAGATTTTTCTGTGAGGCCCACCTTGTTTTGACAGCTATGGGATTCAGCACTTTTATTGGGTTACATTTTGCAGTTAGTTCTTGTCTGCACAACAGTGAAAAACTATTTGGATCTTAAGGTTCAAACAAACATTGTAGGAGTCCATCAAATGAATTGCCAATAACCTGACAACTGAGTTTGCTCCAAGATTTAAACTCAAGAAACCATGGCTATCTGGTTCAAAGCTTTAGAGAAAAGTGTTGGGCGCAAATAGAGACACATATTTGGTGAGCTGTCATAGATTACGGCAAGGAAATGCAAATTCAGTTTAAGTGCAGCTTTCTACTTCAAACAATATGCCACCCACAAAAAAAATCTTATTGTGTTTCTTCTGAGAGTTAGTTTAACTTCAGAAATGTGGGTGTTATCTACATTATGTAAATGTAACTCATGGAAACAAAGGTAGTAGAGACTGATATGTGCTCAGAGCACCCAACTGCTGGGAAAAAAAAAAAAAAAAATCAAAGGTGACATTCAGATTCATAATTTTTCTAATCCCTCCTACAGTCAGTGAGATTGACTTTGAGTTCCTTTAACAAGACTTCTCATATATTTTTCTGCACTGATCAACATTGGCGATTTTCTCAGCAAGACATATGAAACAAGAACTGTGCCACTTTTGGCAGGAACAGAGAGAGTAGCAAGAACAGACAGAACAAGCTCTAAAACCTTCATGTGAAGCAAAGCATTTGCTCTTCAACAGGTCTGAGGATAATGCTTAGTGAGCACAGTGTAAGTAAAAAAAAAAATACTTGAAAAGACAGTTGGAGTGCAGGAAAAGAGCATCAGGATGAAGTTAAAGGTAAATTTGACAGAGAACTGTGAAAGAAATGATTGCTCATCAATCCCAGCTGAGTGGGGTGGGGGGAGATGATGAAAATCTCTCTTCTATCTCGGGATGTTTGCTTTCTTCAAATAGAAGAAAAGCCCCCCCCATAAAGCATAGGGGATTTTCTAAAGTCGTTCCTGATGTAGAAAAGTCAAAAGAAGAGGTCTTGTCACTCAGGTCGTTCGTGAGTGCCATGTCAACTGCTTCTGAAAGCCTCTTTACAGGATCATCCCAGCATGACAGAAATTTTACCTTCATTTTTTCCATCTTGCATGCATGACAGTGATCAGGCTATTTTTACATGCATACACTGGGGTGTGCAATATTTTTTAAATCAGTTTTGCCATACCTGCCAGGCTACAAAATGACTCCCGACATGTCTGATTAGGTTAGTGAAGGTGATCCATCACTGTGATTGAGAAGATAACAAACGTGTTTTGCCAAGTTGCATTAGAACACAACAGTGTATCATGGTGCACTGATGCCCAGCCTGTGGTTATCATGTTTCTAACCAAGCATGTAATTGTGTGATTGCTGCCAAGCTGCAATGACACTGTGTTCTCTTTGCTCTTTAATATTATTCTCCTGTGTGTGTTTTCAGTACATAAAGAAATGCGCCATTGCTGTTACTGCACATGCCAAATCAATCTTGAGTGTTAGCTGTATTTATAGAAGCAAAAAATTGCTTCAACATTTGCATGGAAAAAACATTCCTACAATAGTCTATATTGACAAGGAACAGGGTGTTCAGAGTTTCAGCCCACATGCCATGACACACATGCTCCCCCCAAGTTAGGTCTGATAGGCTAATATTTTAGTATGCAAACATTTTATTCAGGAAACCCTAATTTACTGAAACCCTTCTTATTAAATTGTACTCTCTTCTGAATGATAATGCAAAGGTATGAGAGAAATCCCAGAGGCACTGTACCTCCGCATACATGTACATGAGCAATAGCTTGTGTGCGCACACATCATTGTCCTCACACATGCTTACAAATGTTACAAGAATAAAACAGTGCCAGAAAGCACATTTTCTAATCTTAAACCTAAAACTTATGTGGACCTCAGTAAATCTGACATTGAGTGTTTGATATTTTTATTTTATTTTATATATTTATGTTATTCCTCTAACAAGTTGAGAGCATGTTATTTGCTGCTCTGTGCTAACACGAGGACACAGAGATCAAGGATAGCAACTCTCACTCTCACAAATGTGACACAGGTCACAAGTGTAGACATTCATCATGTCTATATTTTTCATACTTGAACCACAGCAGAATAATGCATTTAAGATAGACTGTAGACGTTTTACCTCTTTACCTTGCAGCCTCTGTTAACCATCTTCTTTGGTTATCTTTCTGGGCTTCTATCAGCTGTCATTTCAGTGACAGATTGACAAGACCCACCTCCATCTTTTATCAGAGCCAGCCCCCAAGTATTTCCCCGAGCTTTGTGTCCACCCAGTGAGTTGATCGGAAGACCGTGGCCTGCTCCAGGTCACGTCCATCCAAATGTTCAGCTGAAGGTGTAGTCTTCTCCAGATATTCACCTCCAGCAGTGTCTAGACTCCACTAGGCGATGTTCCTATGTGGCTCTTGGCGTTACAGTTACAGAACCTGCATGAAAAAATAACATAATTTCATGATGGAGTCCAATCAGCTAATCTTTTTTTTTTTTTTGTAGTATTCACCCTATCAAACAAATTTATTTCATTAGAACTCTCTAAGCCCTTCTTTCAATTAGTATTTCCAGATTAAGCTGCTGTGGAATTTGAATGGTTGTCATTTTAAATGGGACAGGAGCCAATCACAGAGTTGCCAGTTGGCGTAGAGGCAGACAGAGAAGAATACAGTTGCTTTCTGTCCTCAGCTTTAAGGCTTTGCAATGGCTCTAAAGCTTTCTGTGAATGATTCTGTTCTATCATCGCTCGAGAAACGGAGCACTCTTTTTAGTGAAATGTGAAACCAAGGATCAGGAATCTATTTCAGTAATTCCAATAGAGGAGAGGGAGACAGGTGTCTATTTCTGTTATGTTCTTGTCTCCAAAAGAAATTGTGAGATGAGACCTGAACTCTGTCACACTGCGAGCCAGGCTATGTGAGCACAGATATGTCATTTATCCAACAGGTATGACAAATGTAATATGGGTTTGTGGTGTCAGGATTGACTATTATCTGCCCTCTGAGTCTCACAGGATAACTACAGTGGATTTAAGGGTTCCTGTCCTGGTTCTCCAACATTTTCCTGAGCGTTAAGGATGTGCTGCTTCAGGCTGACAGTTGTACTATGGGGGCCCTACAGCAACAAGCACTTGGAAGTCTGGTTAAGCTCGTTGTGGATGGCTGCAGAGATTGTGTGGATATGGGCCAAAGAGGACCCTCACCACGTGAAAGGTCCCTATGTCTGTGACATTCAAAACGTCAGCACTGATGTCATGGCAATTCGTAGCTGTCCCCAGGAGAGTGACATCTGTGCATCGGCATCAGCCAGATCTACACTCAGTCTGGGTGGGTGGAAATGGATTTGTTCGCCTCAAATCAGAATACTGACTGCCTCCTGTAGCTCCCCCTCAGTGCCTCAGCAATCCAGCCCCAATGACAGACACATGGTGCACATACAGCATGACTACTGAACAGCACGGTGCATTTTATAACGTCTAATATTTGCAGCGTTACCAGACTCACCTGACTTTAGAGGAGGAAAAATATAAAAATCTTTAGATGGATTAGAATTAACAAGACTACATTTCCTGAGAAAAGAACATCAGCATTTTTATGATTGTTAGTAACAACTTTACAAGTTAAGAAATAAGACCTCTTTTTATTTCTTTATTGAAACTTCCACTGCGCTCACTCAGGATCTTATGATAAATGTGTTTCCTCTAATTTGAAATCATCTCTTCTTCAGGCTCCCTTGAAGAATTCTTCCAGCAATGGTGAAAATTACCCTGATTTTCCAGAGTAGAATTTTTCTGTGTGAATTACACTGCAGTTTTTATGTTAACCTTTAATGATAACAAAATGCCCTTCAAGATGTCTTACAGAAAATGATAATTTCTAACCAGCCTTTTTCAAGCCGTTTTCAACATATTCACTACATTTCATGACATTTAAGTTCCTTTTAGATAATACTGTTAATGACAGTTAATTCAGAAGTGTTTTATTGAATTACCAGATGACGAAGAGACCTATGTCTCCCTAATCATCAGAGATCTATGGGCCAGAGCATAATATAAAAATAATAATATAATATAAAAAGGACAAGGACAGACTGATTTGAATTCAAATTCAACTAGAATTCAAAGCTGAATGACATGCCATGTCTATGAATGCACCCATGTGCATTCATAGACATGGCATTTGAGAGTTGGATTGATAGGAAAGCACAAAAAACACATAATTAAGGCAAGACTGCCAATGTCAATGCCAAAGTTCTGCGGCAAAAGGCGACAAGTAAAATTGCTTGGTAAAGAAGAAGTCTAACACTGTGTCCATCATGTGTCCTTGCTCCTCTACTTCCTGACAGAGTGTCATTATCTCCTCTGAGGTGCACAGAAGTAAAAAAAAAAAAAAAAAATCTCTCCACAAGCCATTAAATATGACAGGGGCAGGTCTGAAGATGAATTTCAAAAGGTAATAGCTGCTTATCTACATGTACGAGCTGGCACACATTGAGCATTGTGAATGGTCTTTATGCATGCACTTTGTCTTTCTCTCTGCCTCACACCGCCCATATGGACAGATATAGTCAACAAGCACATAAAGATGGAAATAATATCACATTAGATATGGTTAACCTTCGATAAACGCCCCAAATGTGAAATTTCTAATAGAGAAAAGAGCTTTGGCCATTGGTCACATCTGCCAGACCACAATATGTTTGACATCTAACAATCTTAGTGTTAACAAAACTGGAAAAGTAAAATGTTCCTCAGTAAAAACCTGATGAGTAAATTATCTCTTTTATGACATTGTCAGGCAATGTAAGTCTTCCAGAGAGAAGAGGAAGAAATGAAATAAATCTCTAGCAGTTTAGCACCCATCACCGCCTTCATCACGGTGGGGGCATGAAGGTTGAGACTCCAACATGGAGGCCAGGGCAGCATTCTGCCATTGTAGCAGCGAGCTGGACAGCGAATGCCTTTCCTGCCTCCAGGCTCAATGATATATGCACTGACATAAATGCATATCAGTGGGTGGAGGAACATCAATGCTCCATCTGATGTAGGTTTTACGTTTGCACCAATTACTGCTGTGCATTGACTGATGTTTGATCCAAGGTTCTCCAAAGAAATTAGAAAATGGTCAGAGTGTCCGTGTGGTTATTTATGGTAGTTCTGATGCATACGGCCTCATTTCCATTTGTACATGCCTCGGTGTGTGTTTATTGTATCTATATGCATATATGTATTTGTGTTAGCAGAGCTCTAAGGCCTAATAAGGGTTGTAATGGGACCACTACTGAGTCAAGTGGTATCAGTGTTTCTTTTCATGCCAGATGGTGGCGTCTTTTCAACGCAGAGCAGGTTTTAGGCAGAATGTCTGGGTCACACAGAGTGACAGTTCAGATCTGTCAGATGGGCTTATGGCCCAGAATTTAATCAGTACTAAGAGAATGGTGCTCTATTTCAGCTTGATGTGGCTATATATTCATTTTTCCCAGCAAGTAATAAAAATGAAGGAGGATTCTCAAGCTATATGGTACTGCACCACTGTGACCTAGGTAATCTGTCAGTTGCAGTCACGGCTGTGTTTGCTTTTTCATCTGTATATGCTTGTGTAATGCATGTGTGTGCATCTGTGCATGCTCCTGTGTGCTTTAGAAAAATGTACACACACTCTTTGACATACTTGGTGACAACCTTGCGCTTTCAGGGAAGCCCTAACAACTGAATCCATAACCTGATAGAGAACCATCTGCTAATTTCTCCTGGTTGAATAAAATAAATAAATAAATAAATCGAACAAACAACCAAAAAACAAAAACAAAAAACACAATAATTTATTATTTTAATTAATACTTAATAGCCAGCCTTTTTAGCCTTTAGTCAGTGTCAAGGCAGGTAGATTTTGAAGTATTACCGCGTGTTGTACCATAGAATCTCTTACACCTTATACATTTACATTTCTCTGTAAGATTTAATGAAAGAGGTTATTTACTGATTGGCTGTAAAGGTGTATAGTGGAGCCAACATTCAGTAGAGATGTGTAGTTGACTCTGAAAAGCTAAATGGGCCATTCACAGAAAGATATGCTGTACAGTATATCCTGCATATACATTCTATACTCAATATTTTTAGCATACACTGTGTCAGCTTTTCTCCAACAGTCATTAAAGTGCTGCAACAGTCTGAGAAGTATCTTCAAATCACTGCAGTGCAACCTGAAAAAATAAAACATGATTCTGATTTGGAGCGTCCCTGCAACATAAAACACCACTGTTACTTCTTGGGGAAAACAAGAACAAAGATGGCAGTGCCTACCATTGAAACAAAGTATAGCCCCAGATAATTGGTGAAAGGTTCATAGTCTATCAAGAATTTAACAGATGCACTCAAATTGAAGTCATAGGTTGTGTAAACTTATGTACATACACAAAATGTATTCATCTCACCCTGGGTCTTCCTGTTGATACACCGCTGTTCCTGTTACTCTGGATACAGACCTCAGTATGAACAGTTTTTGTTGGACCTACTCTCTACCAAATATGTAATCTCTATGAAAACCAATGTACACTCCGTGTATATAGTTTCATCATTTTTGAATGTTTTTCTTCAGTGTTTTGAGCACAATAAACAAAGTTCGCTTCACCACCACTGTGCTGGGGGAGTAGCAGAAATCTCAAATAAATCCCAAACTATCTGCATGGCTAGATACTACTTAGAGGTAAAATATTGTTTTGGGGGAATTTGGGTGAACCAGCCCTTTAAGCTAAACTGCGGTGTTGCTCAAAGCTTCATGATTTATTTTGCAGTCAGGAGTGAGGTGCATTTATGAATCACAGGATGATGCAGTCAGATGCAATCGCTGCTCAGGTGCTGCATGATTATATCCATGCCCTCCGTTTCGTAAAAACATTTGGGCATTTTAGCTTACGAGTGTGCAGAGTGGGGCAAGTGGGATATTCAGAGTGGTAGAGCTGGTGAAATGGATTTATAGGCAAATCAAAAGCAACAAGCAGACTGATGTGTTGTCAGTGCACTTCCCCTGTTTCTTTGTATCTCAAACCACTTTACTCCCTAAAATATTTTTTTTTCCTCTCCCAATTCCTACATCTACCCTCTCTATTTTTCTTTCTACATTATAGGCCTTCCTTTGCCAAGGTTGGCGCAGTTCCGCTTAACATATTTCTTTTCTATTTTGACCATCTGTCTCACTTACACAAACAGTTCTGCTCCTCTTTCCTCTCTGTTTTTTGACTGATCTCGCTCTCTCTTTGATGAATACTATTGAATTTTTTCTTCTACTCTTCTCCATCTGCCAAAATGCCTATGATTAAAGATCCTTACATAAATTAGACTGTCTATCAGGGTTTTTAAATGTCACTTTTTTTTAAAAACAAACTCAATTCAATTTAGCAACACTTCTCAAGGGTACCCGGTTTGGTTGTTGAGCATACAGAGCCCAGTATGTCATTATTCTATGACCCTACTGTTAAACTTAACAGTAATTTGTCTGGAAGGTTCTTTGACTATCTCTTGAAAACCTCATACCCACTATTTAATTTTTAATGGTTAAAAAATAAGAGGTATGGTAAGTTGCGTACAGCTAACCCTGCTCATACTAATACTAATGCTCCTATAAGCTTCAAGAAGTAAACTGACTTAAACTTGTGAATGAACAACACTGCATAAATACCCTTCTAAATGAGGCTGTGCTCATCTCAATGTGTTTGTGTTGACTGGGGTTGTTCAGATGGTCAGCAGGGCCCCGTGGGAGACCATGACTCTTTCAGACAGAGACTATGACAGATCTTTATTGTAATTGGCCTTGGAGGTAATAAGCAACGCTCATCACCCCATCGGCCTCCCACCAAGCTCCCAATCCCATTATCCCCTGCTCGTTCCGATTCATTAAACCTCCAGTGAGATTGGTCAGAGTGGCGGAAGAGAGGATGGAGCATTCATTTTGGTTAAGAAGATCCTTGTTCTTTTGATGCCTCTCCTTAAATGGGCGCTAATTGACAGAGAAATGTTAATGGTGTGAGAAATGTTTGATAAATAGTAGTAAACCCTTCATCTAATGACACGATCTGCATCTTCCTCTCATCTACTTAAGCTTTTTCAGGGAGATTATGCTTACAGTGCCCTGTGGTAGATTATTATTAAAGGTTAATGCATCCAGTGTTACCTTAAAGTTATCATTGGAGTCAGGTGTGAATAAGTACATCTGAGTGACGGTTGTGTGGGGATAGTGGACTTCACAGATCTCTCTGAAGCACTCAGGAAACCTCCCTCAGGCCTGTCTTCCTCTTGGAGTTCTGACCTCCGTCTTTCCATCGGGGCAACCGACTGACAGTTTGATGCAGGGTAGAAGTTTTACTTCTGAGTGTCATGTTATTTACTTTGTTGATAGAAATGAACTGAGAGCTGAATTTTGTTGTCAGCGCTGCACGTCATTGTGTAAGATTTGGTCAGTAAGGAGAGAAAATCATGCTCTTTGTGAAGGTGTGGATCAAGGTTTTGGTTTGAAATAGTGAGAGGGGCAAATGGTTTTTGGAGTGAGTGCAGTGTTAACAGGAATGAGTATAAACAGCTCACATTTTTAAGAGACTATATCTCTGGATTTTGCAGGTTTTAGCCAAATAACCTCCAAACTGAGTTTAAATCATAGCCGATCATTCTGCAAAAAATTGTATTGTCTTTTAGAAGTTAACATGTTTGTCAATCCAGGCAGCTGCTGTATGTGTTCAACTCACAGACTCTTAAAACTTTAATATCTGCTATAAATGTTTTTCATTTGATACAGAAATCAGTTGAAAGCAGTGTCTGCCAGGAACATTAAAAAACACATCAAAATCCGAATGGCATGTATCTGAAAATGGACAGCAAAATAAAGTTATCTGAAGTTGGAGAGCCACTGGTGTGGTCCTTTAAGGGGAAAGTACATGTGTTTTCTCCAATTACTTCCAGATTTCTTTGCCCTCCTTTCAGTCTCCCCCGCTGTGCCAAAAATGGCATCCAGTGGTCTGGTTTAAGGTGTTAAATATGGATGCCCAGGGCAAATGTCAGAATAACTTGAAATAATTGCAGTCTGCTGTAGATAACTCTGAATCATTATCACCAGTTGTGTGGTTAATTCTAGGGCCAGAAAGAAGGAGTGGGTCTCAGACTGAAGTGAATACAGCTTGCAGTAAGCTGCTCTAGCACCTGTGATCACAGCTAGCCATTGCTCAACAACACCACGAGCTAACACCTGGTGGCATTGGCATCTGTGAGGAAAGGTTGGGGGAAGGGGGGAGGTGGGGAGTGGGTGAGCACACAAACAAACGGCTTTGGCACTTGTGTGCAGAAAGCTGTGGCTCAAAAATACTGTGTCCAGGGATTTTCCAAATTACCCTCTTGCTGAGTTCAGTCACAGTAAGTACTATGAAAAATCATAATCGGGTCCCCGAGCAGCCCCCGGGGGTGGCTGAGGAAGCACTCTGTCTTGGTTTTCCTGATGTTAACTCTCCTATTATTAACTTTTGTTCAAGGTATCACATTTTTGGATAAGAGGGAGAAAGCCAACAGGAGGCTGAAAATCACGCTGAGAAACAGCAGAGGCTATTACCATGGTGCATTATTTCCTTGCTGCCCCGTGGTGGCTTAGATGGGACTCGCCATTCGCAAAAACATTACAAACATTAAGCACTCCTGCTTTCTCCTGGCAAGGCACTGTCATTTTCAAGACAGGAACATTTGCTCAGTCATGCTCTCTCATTCTCTCCCTCGGCCTCTACTTTACTGATACTGTCATTTTGGAAACAGCATTTGCTCAGTCACTCTCTATCACCCTCCCCCTCCTCCTGTCTCGTTTTCTCTCCCTGCTCTTCCTCCTTCTGTCCTCCACTCATTCATTTCTCACCCTCTCCTCCTCCGTGTCCTCCTTCCTCTCCTACACAGGCAGAACACAGACGAGATAACATGCAGCTGTTTGAGTCCTGGTTGTGTAAAGTCTTAGCACAGCCATTTGTGTCTTTTTCTATTCATCACATGCACCGCGGACGGTGTGGGGAATTACACTCCACAGCCTCAACTAAAAAAAAGAGAAGAACAATACAACCATGCTTACAAGGGTGCTACACATACACACAGTACCATTCCTGAAAGAATTAAAATGCAGCCAAAATACACCGTAAATCCCTGTAATGATGCCATAAGGGATAAAAAAAATACTAGAAGGTCATTGAACTCAGACACATTATAAATCCCCACAGAAGTGTTCCAACCATTTATACTCAGGCTCCCGGAGCACCCGTTACTCCAAACCCTGGCAAAACAAGCACAACACGTGTCCCTTAAATCATTTTAACAAAAGACCATAACCTATTCATTCCACCTTTTTTTGTGATGTGGAAAGCAATAAAATCCTCTCCTGAAAATCCTGTGCTTGGCTGTGTTGCAACGGAGAGTGTGTGCTTCCCAACTCGGCCGCATGGTGGCGACCTGCGCTGCGCTGCGCTGCCGGCACACCAGATCCTAACGTTTCCTCATAAAGAACCCGGGACTCGTCCTCATCCGACGCACACCGGCCAGCCGGGCTCTCCTCCACGGCAGGCTTCGACCACGACTGTGTGACTGCACGCAAGTTTCTCCTCCCGCCGCCTTCAGTCTCTCCTCTCCGAGCCGCTGAACTTCTTCTCAGCGCTCCCGTCAGGCTGGATTGCCGACCTTGACAGCGCGCTGTGGGGAGGAACTTTACGGGAGGAGGGGGGTGTGAGTGAGTGAGTGTGTGTGCTCTGTATCCGGCGCTCCTCTTCCACAAAGGATTCGAGGAAAAGTCTTGTTCGCTGCTTTGGAAGCAACTGTAACCGCTCGGTTGCGGACAGAGACAGTGAGGCTGAAGTTGTAAGTAGAGGGAGAAGGAGAGGAACGCAGCATCTCAAGGACGCAAGAAGTGTCGATGAAAAAGTACGAGGAGCCGCGTGCCTTCTTACAGGTGCAACGAGAAATGGACTGTATTTGGACTTAACCTGGATTCATCAGACTGAGTTGCATTCACTTATTCAAAGAAACCAACTCAGACTGCTTCGACACTCACACGGGAAAATACCTTACTGTCTTACGGGGCTTGTGGAACTAGAGCGACTCTGAACTGTAAAACAAACATAGACTCTGTTTGACTGAATTTCTGCAGGCTGCAGCAGCAGCAACTCGGGGCTTTTCCCCCCCCCTTCCTGTGCGCTCTGAGGTCGGTGCGCTCTGCCCGGCTCGAGTGGCTCTAGTGGCAGGTTCCCAGACAGAGAGACCCCGGCAAGAGGGAGACGACAGCAGAACCACACCGGAACTCGGGGCAACAGTAGCACGCCTCAGGCTCACCCGGGCACTTGTTGTCCACTCTGCGCGGTTTGGGACCATGTTGGAGGACTCCTGGAGCAGATCAATGTGGCGCGCCACATGGATTTTATTTTTCTCCTTACTCATCCAATTCACGCAAGCTCAAGGTAAGAGGGACAGCGGCTCGGCACGGTACCGATTAGTCACCACACGGGCCCATTGGGGTCTGCAGCTCCCCTGCTGTGTTCAGTGTTTAAATTGGAGCGTTTCCGTTCTGATCTGTGATGTGTCCATTACTCTTTGCTTTTTTGCACGTACCCTATAATTTTCTCATTAGGCTACACATTACTGTGACAGACACACTCTCTCTTAATTTCAGGCTATAGTGACACACACACACTGGCATTCCGTTGCTACTGTTATTTCCCTTATTGAACATTTCAGTGACACTTTTCCAACATGTGGTCCTACTTCTCTGTTAATTTGATGCTGGAGATCTCCTGATATATAATGTGATGAATTTGTGGCAGCTCAGTTTTTAATGTAGTTTATTATGAAGAGCCAATATTTTCTTTACAGCTGTTACAGTGTTTAGAAACCATAACTGATTTTTCTAGTTTGAACATGTACAATGAACGTGTCATTAGAAGCCCAGCTGTTAAAAATGCTAAGTTGATTAATAAATACTAATTAATTAATCAACCCTCTCCCCCGGAAATTAAACTTTGCGCTGCAAACAAGCGCCGCAAATAAACAGATACATATTGATATGCGGAGATTAATGCCAGCGCGTGCACGTGTAACGCAATAAATGTTGAAAATTAATTGGTTCTCTGAGAATTATGCAGCTTGTTTCCCCTGAGCGCGAGGGGAGCAACAGCCAAGTGTGGCAGTTTGCAGAGAATCTGTGACAGCGTGTTTTTACCCCCCCCCCCCATTTCATGAATAGTTGCCTGAGCTGGAGTACGACTCAAATTCTCAGCGCAATAATCCCACAAGATCCCTGTAATATTCCTGCGGAGACTTGGAGTGTGTCTCTGGTGCCCAGCAGAGAGTCTACTGTAACCTCAGGCCTTCTTTTTTATTTTTACCCAACTATCATACTCCCTGTAGGATATTGGTTTTTGTGTGATATTTATTCAGTATAGTCTGTTTATTTCAAAACGATGTTATCACTAATGACAGTTTGTTTTTGATAGTTAAAGCTACTTGCTTTGGGAAATGAATGTCACATGTGTGGTCAAAGGGTCAAAGTACATTACTGCCTCTTTGATCCGAACATTTTTACCATACACTTGGACCGGAGTGAGGTCTATAGTTAGCACTAAGGGAGCTCTGGGGGTCTTCAGCAAAGTACCTCTTAATTGCTACTTCTAGTGAAGTAAGGCAATGGAAAATACTTTTAAATGATGGTTCTGGTCAAAGATTGTCCTCTCCTTTTAAAGCCTTTATCACAGTTGGTGCAAAGTGGAACTTTTTGTGTGTCTGTCATTTAAAAGTTTGAAAACCTCTAATTTAGGCATATTCACAGTACATATATATAAACCTTGCATTCAGTTGCATGAAGGTACCTATTTTGGGTCACAGTGATGCTTGCATGGCGACATGTGTGGTTAAAAAGCGCTCTTGCTCTTTGCTTTCCTCTGCTGCACCCTCTCCACTTGGATGATTGGGATTCAGGTATTGCTGCCACAGTAAGGAGGGAGTATTACCTCTCAAGATAGACTCTAAGCCCTTGGTGGCGTTCACTCAATAATACAATGTAGGGAAGATGAAAAAAACAAACAAGGCAGATATCCATCATTCATGAGGGCATATCCTAGTCCCTGACATTTACAGGAGATTGATAACTGGAGTGTCCTAGGGATTAAGAATCCTGACATTGTTGCTTCCTCTCTCTCTAACTGTATCTCTTCCTCCTGTCTGTATCTGATTCTTGAAGCTCAGTCCCAGTCCTCTCCCTTTCCTTCTGAATGCTTATTTAACCAACCAAGTTAAATAAGAACACGTTATTTACAGCAGTGGCCTGGGGAGAGAGAGACTTTGCCTGTTTTTTTAAGATGTGCATGGGTGCACAAAGCAATATGCATGCATGTGACAGTGTATGTGTGAAAGCTGGGGATGAAGACTGCCAGTCACTCTCGCTCTCTTTCTGCTGCTCAGTCCATCCAGCAGTGGCCCTCAGATTTCATTACACAGTCGCTCCTGGGTCAGAAAATGTAGGATTTAATTGGACTCTCTTCAGACCGTTCGGAGTGCAGCTCGTTGAAAGTGACCCCAGTGTGGGCTGCTCTCTTTCCATCTGATGATTAAAGAACATGATGAGGCGAGTAGCATGCCTCTGGATGGACATGTCAGCCACTGCTTGCCACATTTTAATGACCAGTCTACTGAAACGGCTTTTTAACGACAGGAGAACGGCCTTCATCAGACCAAAGTGCTGTGAAGTCTTGCTTTAGGGTTTGCTGAGCAGCGAGAGATCATCTTCAGTTCTTGTGTTTTGTATATTGTCATTCATCATTTTGCGCAGCATGAAAAAAAAAGAAGAAAAAAGTTTCGGTGTTAATAAATGCACTTCAGTACCTGACTGATGGCTGGAAAATTTACACTTGGTCTGTCAGTAGTTTTGATGTTTTTATCTAAAATGGTGATGCATTCTGCATTTCAAACAAAGGCCCTGTAACACTTCAATACTCGTAATTTTGTCAGTTCACACATTTGCACTTCCTTAAATCATATAAAGAACAGGCCATCCTCTCAACTCACTTTGGATATTTTGTTTAAAGTGACAGTTATAGGAGCTGTCTGGCCTGTCCCACTGTTCACTTCCATTCATGTACTGAGGTCATGCCGAGACAATGCTGGGCTTGCCTGCTGGTTTTGTCATTTCTAACACGTCTATTTTGGAGCTCGGAGCAGCGGGGGAGGACTCTATTGGAATGTCATGTTTGGCATACATACTTCTGCATCAGTCAACGTCTGCAGATTAGCCTGACTGGCTACAGCTCAACTTTGGGAGCTTTAGGACTTCATTCTGTCAGAGGCGTGGCACTCAGTTCAGCATCCATGAGGATGGTTATGACAGAGTGTGGGGAGGAGCTGCTAGGACACTGCTGGCATAGGAATCGGCTATTTCATGCTGTCATCTGGCGAGGACGTACAGCATGTTTAGAGTCGCTGTAGTAGAGAGTGGCGGCCTGTTTTGATCTTACTGTATTGGACATAGACCTTGACACAGTAATAGAAGTCAAGGATGTCATCTCCATTTTAAATCTGTTAGGAGATTGGATTGAAATTGTATGGCTGGAATGAAACGCATGCAGTTCGGGAGCACCTCTTGACTGCTTCAGAAGGAAGTAAAATTGGATGCATTCTTATCACAGGCGACAAAATAGGGCACATAATCATCGACGTGCAAAAGAAATTTTCAGCAAGGTAGTCGATGGTTTTCAGATGAAGCGGTGGACGGTGTAAGCGCACTTGGCAGTATTATACTGTTGTGATGTCAGGGCTTTCATCTTTTGTTTCCTTGATGTGACTCCTCTTTTCACCTGATAAGGCCAACACATTGTATTTGTGAATGTGTGGACAAATGTGTGTTGTATCTGTATATATTTGAAGCCAATCCCATGGAGGTATAGCACAAACAGCAGATGTCTGAAGCACTCTTTTTAGATGGAGGGACATTTTAAAATCAAGATTACTGGTTTATTGATCTTATATTAGTTATCCTTCAAAGCCACCTTTGGTCTCTGACATGAGTCACTCTTTTATTAGGCGGCAATGTTCTTTTTAGGATTATTTGAAATTGACATGATGGGTTTGGGCAATGCTCAAGTGAAGTAAGCCATAGAAAAAAAGCTGATTGAGACTGGAGTGTGAGTGATTCGTGGAGACAGTGGGGTTGGGAGAATATCTCCTGACTACAAATGCCCTGATTTGTCACTCATCTTAATTGACAGACTGGGGATCTCTTGTTTCCTTGTAGCAGCTGTGCTCTGTGAAACGATTTGCAAAAAAAAGAAGAAGTCCAAGATCCCTGCAGCCAGCACTTTGGCAAAAGGTCACAACATATCGCTTTTAGTATTCAGGGCTGGTGAGAAAACTCATGGTCAAAGTCCAGTGATAGATTTCTCAGAGGGATGTCTAGAGTTTCACTGTGCTATGTTCAATAAAACAAAACTTCCCACCCAAGGTCTCTAGTAGTGGCAAGTCCAGGAGAGGGGTGTTACTGAGAGACCTTTTGTTTTTCTCTGTGGAAAGCAAATTCACACCCTCTTCAGAGTGGGGCTGTTTCTATTGATCTGGGCCCCGTTTCCCAATACCAGTCAATTGAAGAGGTTAAGAGTGTTTCAAAGTGGGACTTTGTCAGTGTTCTTAAATTTCTGCACACATGCTCTGGTAAATATAATTAGCATGATAATGGATTATCGCAACCCACAATACACTCTGTCCACTTGGAAAGAGTAAGTAAAAGAAAATAAACTTAGTGTGCTATCATCAGTTCTTGCTTGAGTTTAAGGTTATTTGCAAATTACATAAAATAATGTTACAGAGCAAGAGAAAGAGAAGGAAGGGAGGTGAATAGTGACAAACTGACAGATCCTCAGTGACACTGTTATTTGGATACACAAATGCACATGAACTGACACATTGCTTATATATGCTCTTTAACTACACTGCTGTTGTATATTCTTTATTTAGTACAGCTATGGCCAAAGGCGAACCATAAGGATGATTGAAAGGAATCTAAAAGACCCTACCAGTGAACTTTTTACCTATTAATGGCCATAAACAGCTCAGCAGTTTTCACACTCCTTCTCCCGGATATACAGACCTGCCTCCCACACTACAGTAGAAAAAAAAAAGTACTGTATACTCATAATTGTCAGTACACTGCTTGTTATTACTGTAGGTACATTCTATTATTATTCTGACAGCTGTGTTAAAAGCCCCCCATTAAAAAACCCCTGAAAAGAACTTAACATGTGAATCACTGCATCAATTGCAGCGTCATTTTTATTTGCATGAAAGACTCTTTTGTTCATTATTAATATGAATATATGTGACTAACAGAAGCCGCATCTTTAGAGCTTCAACCGCTTCCATCTGGGCCCGCTGTGTCCTCATTTTGACTGTGTGAAGATACTCGCTTTTGTGTAGCCGTCTAAATGTGTGAGGAGGGAAGTATAGAGATGTGTGAATATGTGTCAAGCATCTTTGTATCAAGCTATATCAAGGTTTAATCTACACTGCATCATCTTGACAAACTCAGTCTGATTTTCCTGCATTTATTTTGCTGCTTGACATCATCTCCCTGATCCCAAGTCCCCTGATTATATTGGATAATCCCCCATATTTACACCTTGTTAGAATGACTGTGATTCTGCTGCAATCAAAGCTACCTGATTTGCACTCATTGCGAGCGAGTAAAAGGCAAACACACAAACTTCCCTTTGATGACGTCTTAAATTAGTGGTGTAGGTAGAAGGAATCATGACTCTGATCCTGGAGCATGAGAGTAAGGCAGACTGACTTAAGCCCTGCATGAAAAAACCCAGGCTTCTTATCTTCAATGGTCAAATACGTGCAAGAGCACAGTCCTGCTAGATTACTTTTGTAACATGAACATTGTATTTCTACTGTTTACCCAGTGATCATTGTGACAAAAGATAAAATGGTTTCACCAAATTGTAAAATCCGGTCTTCTGAGTATTATAAACCACTGTGCAATTTGTTGGCATCCATTTAGTCTTTATATTTCTGGATCTGTTACCAGACTGCCTGGACTGTATTAGATATCTCACCCTACCTTAAGCAACATGCCCCCATGACCCCCACCAATGCAGCTCCTTGTATTTTTCTTAATGACGGGTTAATGCCTAACACCTTGCCAATGTTGGTACCCCACTGAGCTCTCAGTGCATGGACAGGGTGATTATACCTTGTAGCTATATGACTCAAGGCTTACGCAAACCAAAAAGAAACTAACATGTCTCCATACTATGAATTACATTAATACAGACAAGCATAAAAAGCTCAAACATTCTCTCTAATTTGCTCAAAAGCAACTGTTGTAGAATGTTCATGCTTTTTCCAAGGACTGTGGATTTTGGGGATCTAAAACTCAAAAATCCCACTCCGGCTTTAATACTTTAATGCAGCAGGTGAAGATAAGGTCAGCCCAACTTGGGGCGAGATGACATAGAAATGGTGCCACCAGCATCGGCTCGTTCCTCAGAGGGTGCTTCTAGGTGACAATGGTGCAGCATAATGACTGCCATTTCACAGCTATCTACTCAGTGACCGCATTTCCAAATCCAAATTCCCTCATTGGTATTCTAGCCACTTTTCTGGAGTACATTTTAAGAACTTTAATCCTGAAATTTCAGCCAGTCCTGCTCTTTGAAACACCAGTTATGTAACGCCAAAAATGACTTTCGGATTGAAGAGAAAAAAGGGAGATTGTACAATTTCTTCCCCTTTCTAAGGGCTGTGCAGACCAGACAGTTTGACCAGAACAAGTACTGCTGGGCTGCTGGGCCGAAGATGTAGCAGTCACATTCACAAATAGTCTCTTTTTAAGCCCCTGTCATCTTGCCCGCTGTCTGGAACATGCCACAAAGGAGTCTGGTTAGTGTTTGCCAGGGCTGCCCTATTTATCTTTGCATGGTTATTAATTTGGGCTCTGTCCACATTACCGGGTGGACTGGGAAAAGAGGCCACCCAGGCCTACTGGGAATTGTCACTATACACTGAGACAGACAAGGGTCCACTGTGAATGACCTGTGGGACTAAAAACAATTTGGAGTTCCTGTCAATAAAAACAGAGGGTCCACTTGTCCCCCTTTAGGCTTTAGTAGTGACGGGCTGATTATCATTGTTCAGTCATATATCCCCTACTCCTAATTGGGGCGCTGACTGAAGTGGATTAAACTGGTATTGTTAACTCTTTTTTTCTCTGGCATAGTTTTAAACAATTCCTTTGATCATTCCGCTATGGACTAGGGCAGGCTAGATTACTAGCTCATGGATTTTTACTGTAGTACGGTTGCACATTTATAGAGGTATTTTGAAGAATTTATAAAGGCAAAGCTTGTCTGTTTGTGCACCTCTATTTACAGGTGGTAATATTTACCGTTTGATGTACAGCAAGGAGAACAATGATAGCTTACATGTGTATTGTACTTGGCTTTTCAGTAAGAGCACTACAGCGTTTTTCTTTTGAAGCTACTGTTCCTTTCGATCTACTCTGTGTGAGTCGTAACAATAAAAGCTTTGGCCTGAACAAGGTTTTTTGTGGTGAGAATGGATTGAAGGATTTACAGTAGGGCATTCCACCTTGTTTTAATATCACTGTGGTAAAAGTGTATCCTGTGTTTCCATATTTGCTGAGCCAAGCCAACCCACGGTTCTGCACTCACACAGTCCAAATTAGCATCTGGAGGCCTTCCGCACCTTTACATCGCACATCACAATCAGCTGTACAGTGCCGGCTAGTGAACGTGATTTACTCCAGCACATGTCCTTCAAAGTGGGCTCCAAAATGACCTCTAAAAAAATAATAAGCCAGAGGTACGGATGTGATTATGGACTTGAACTTTTCCATCGCTCTTTAAGGGGCCATTATGCATGCGGGGGCGACAGGCAGGGGGGAGGGGCTGCAGTTAAGGCTTGTTTACCAGCATCATCCCTGTCTGGCTAGATGGAAATGAGCGCGGACCTTAGAGTGACACTAGCTTCAGGAGGCCATCAAACCTGACTCACTCATGCGGATCCTTGTGTGTTTATAATAGAAATGCGCTCACATTGGCTGGGGGCTCGGGAAACCACCTCTGAACCCTGTAATTGCCTTTCCCTGGGGGAGGTGTTTTGTGTGAGTATGTGTGTCTGCAGGTGAACTGTGAATTTGTATGCATATTTAAGTGAGTGTGTGCTTGTGGGTGCATGTGTGTGTGTGTGTGTGTGTGTGTGTGTGTATAAATAGTGGCCAGTCTGAGCCCACAGGCCAGCAAGAAGTCCTTTAGCTATTGTCACATCCCTGACATGCCGCCACACACTGGGCTCCCCCCGGGGCTGTAACGATCTCCCTGCGGTGCTCCATGAACAAGAGGATGGTGGGAAAAAAACTTGCAACTCTAGTTCATGGAATTCATGAGGGGGCATTAAATTGAAAATGCCCAGAGCCATATATTTTGTGAATGAAAATGGATTCTGCCTAAACTGCTCCTCTTTTCTGCATAGCTTGGTACCGCTGGCATGATTCTCTCTTGAAGAAGCCGGATGACAAGCAAATCAATTTAATGGCTTAGATAGGGATGGTAGAAGGCCTGATCGATTCTGACAATCACGCCATCTTTAACAGACATCTCATCAAAGGCCCATTCCCTTTTTCGCCATCCCATTACCCATCTATCCAGCACTTGGATCCACTGCCTATTTACCCATCCCATGCAGGAATAATGGGGCCTTCACCCCCAGTTGGATTAATCAGCCATAACCATATGCTACCGTGCGCAATTACGCTGCAATTTTGACCAAGGGAAACAGCTGTTGCCATTTGAAAGGGTGGAATAAGATTGTAATTGCCTTAACTTTGATTTGTGGGGTGCTTTGATTTGATGAGAGAACACATTTTTATGCTTTACATAATAATAACACGGAATGAAGAGAACTATTAAAACATGAGAATTTTTCCGCTTCCAGCTTCCAGATGCATTCGGAGGATAACCTTGCTGTTATGAGCTATTACTCACACATTATAGAAGGAATGAGTATGTTTATTCATTTGGGTTTGAATGGGCTTTTCTATTTTCGGAGGCTGTGTTTTAGATTCAGTCGTCTAATGACATTTGAATATGTTTATGCATGGCGGCGCCTTAACATTTCGATACAGGAGGCTCTCTCTCTCTAATCCCCCAGGTAAGGCAGATGCATCAAAAGTGATGTCTGCTTAAGTCATTTACACTTTCAGCATCCTATACCTTTTATCTGCCAGCCTTCTTGTTTACACACTTTTTATCAATCGGCTGCATTTGGTGACAAAACCTGCCTGCTGTCCAAAACATACGTTCAGTAATGCCCAAGAATCCAAAAAATTATACTCTATAAGACATTTTTTCCCATAATGCTGTCATGTTGGCATGGAGGTACACAAATGTTGCAACTAATCTCAGATGAGCAGGTCTGATTATTGTATAAGATTATCCCAGTTGGAGACTGACAGTAGATAATGATTGTGATATTCACAGAAAATACCAGAAGGACCCAGGTTTTCCAACTTAGAATGCATCTTGTTTTTGGCTTTGATAAAATCAAATGTCCAGACGCATCTCTTAACTATTTGAACTAGAGATCCTCTTGTGTTATATTTAGAGGATTTCTGTCTCAAATCTTAAAAAACGTCTTGTACAGGCGAATCATGGAAAAAAGTAATTTTGTCTGCACTAGGGTTAAGATGCACCATCAGACCCAGTCAAGACATAAACATATTTTCTACAAATACTTTCACAGGTATTTGCAGATAGATGGAAGGTGGGGAGAGAGAAAGGGAGGATGACCGTGGACACCGTATACCAGTAAATTTTCACCAGGAGTGTTAGTGATAATGAAAGTAACTATGTTCAATACTGTGAATGCTAGTATTCTGCCGTGATCTCCCAATTTTTCAGCCTTGTTTTTGCACTTGTCTGTAGAGTAGGCAGCACATGTTTGAATTTTTCATATGACTGACAATTACTGGTTTTCTTAAAGAATGATATAGTAAATGATACATAACTTTCAGTGCAGTTGTTAGATATTCTGTTTTTCTGTGTAATTAGCCAAAGACTGAACTTTGCACTGATTGAGAGCTACAGTCGGGAGAATGTAACAATGAGCTGTCTTCTTATTGAATCAACTGTGTGAGGCCAATGTTTCTCCCTCTTTTAGTAATACCATAAATGACTGCTCCCTGGCTGCTTTGAAAACTGTACTCATTTAAATTTCTTTCTATTTTCCTTTTTTTTTTTTTTTGCCATGTTTGACGCTCAAGGACCAGTCTCGAGAGATTTAAGGAACGGTTCCTTCAATAGAAGACATCTCACATCTCCAAAAAAAGAATGTTCTCTGCTGGTATTCGCACATTGATCACGGACGCCTATGATATTGCTTTTGAAGAGTTCCTTTTGACTCCTGCCAAACAACATGTAAACACCAAGCACTGTTCAAATATTTTTTTTCCCTTTTTTTATTTGTAAGTGGATGTGTTTCACAGTCATCGTCTTATGTGAGGAGGGCGACACGCAGAGAGGGAGAGAGGCAGCAAGAAAAGAAACAAGGTGATTTCAGCATCACCAATTAACTGGAGGCTAATAAAAGGCTTTATCTGAAATGTCTGGAAGCGGATGACATTTTTTATCAATTGAAGACTGACAAGCTCCCAGTTGCTTCCATAGTCAACTGCTCCTCCATCACTGCATCCAGCCCCCCAACTGGTATCTGCTTAGGCACTTGCTAATTTAAATGCTTTCTCTATTTATGGCTAAGAAAGGTGGAAGAACGTTTCACACTTTTTCACAGCCGCCCTTTACACTTTACACTTGAACAGTTTCCCGAATGTAGATTTGTGAGATTAATATCTTGATTATCATTTGCGTGGATGCACTTTACACATGAACAAGTCCCTTAACACTGAACAGTCAACTTAATGGGAATGACCCAATGGTAATGGAAGATGACACAGTGAGATGGATGTTTGGATGCAGGGTTTCGACCCTCAACATTACTTGTGCTCGACCTCAACTGGAGCACACCAATAGTTAACTACACTAGCACCTAGCTCACTCACTCACTCAAACATGTACACCTTCGCATTTCTGTCCCCTACATGTATTATTCGCACAAAGATAATCACTCTAGCAGAGTTGAGCAGAACAGGCAGGAAGTGCTCCATCCATCTTGATTTGTCAATAGTTACAATTTTAATTACACCTGAGTGCTGTCAGCCTGCCAAGCTGGGCGGGGAGTATTGATTCACTCTGGCTAATTGATTAATTGCTGTGTTCAAGGGGGCAGTTTTCCCTACACCCCCCATCTCTTATTTTGTCATACTCTCCATTCTCTCTTCCTGTATATTGTATTTACTGAGTGTTAAGATTTCACCTGCAGGGAGAGTGGTGTCGTGTGGAATAAGTGGGGTGCTTGTAAAGACGTCCCACCATATTTTACTCTGGTGGAAGACTGGCATATTAAGGAGAAGAAGACCTATTGTTACTGTAGAGCAATAGGTAACAATGGAGTACAGGGCAGGCGATGCAGTACATCACTGCAGCCATTATGTGACAGTTAAAGGGGGCGAGAGATTTGGAGGCACAGCTGCCAGAGACCTTTTACTCAAAACCGTAGCTTAAATTTGTGTGGCTGTTTTTCAACCCGCTCAGCTGTCTGTTGAAATGGGCTCCTACCTTTTTAACGCCATTTCAGAAGACAATATACACCAGTGATCAAAGAAGTGTGGACAGCCCGGTGGATTGGCTAGCACCACTAGCTTCTCTAAATCTTCCCTCCTTCCTGGCAGAAGTCTTTAAACCTCTCATAAAATGACAGAACTCTGGAGCTGCTGTGTATCACAGCCGACCAGACTGCCTACCTCCCCAGCTTGAGTCTATATGAAATGGGCCCACTTAAAAAGCTAATTTTGACACTGTCTGTTATTGAATCCTCAAAGAATTGGGAAAATTTTTATAAAAATCTAAAACCCCAGACCATAACTGTAGTGGTTTAATGTTGTCTGACACCATAAAAGAGCAATTCAGTTTTGATTTTATAGCAAGTTAAATGCTATGTAACAAGCTGTAGAAGAGGTTTGATGACATTGGTAAAATAAGCTAAAAACCTTTGGTAATAAAAGCTGTGCAAAGCTTAACACTCCAGAGACATCAGTTACTGACTGCTTTGGTATTTCTATGGTTGTATTGTAAATTCTAGCTTGGTCTTTTTAAATATTTACACTCAGTGTGTGGGCTATGTTTAAATGAAGAAGTTAATGAGTGTTCTGACAGTGTTTGTTTCTTGTGGTCGATGGAAGGTTTGTGTTAGTTACAGCAGACACGATGACTAATGGAGACTAAGTGGAGATGTGCGGGAAATAACAGATGGTCATCCTGAGTTTATATATGATGTACGATACGTCAGAAACATGACACGCAATGTCATAAACAAATATTACAATCAAAAGAAATGTAGCTGTATCTCTCTCTGCCTTGCCCTAAAAGCGAATTTCTTCACTCTGTTAGTTCCCACTTTGGGATGTTTTGAGCTGCCTTTTTTTTTTTTTTTTTTCAGGTTCAGATTTTTCCTGCCGCCAGAAATCCCAGCATACATAGCTGAAAGAGAATATCTGAGAAGAGTGTGTTGAATTTCTGAAACAAGTGTGTTGATTCTCTGCAGTGACGTGGTTCAGAAATGTTAGGTTTTTTTAGCGTTGCACTGCAGATATTATGGGTACAAAGCTCTTACTACAGGCATTCAGATTTTATATTCAAACTTTCAAATCTTTTTCTTTAACACTCATGAATGTGCATTCCAGGAATGGATAGCATAGGGAGCTCTTTCACTTGTGACTGTGCATGTAATTTCTCAGATGTCACAGGAATAACGTCAGCTGTGCAACAAAGGCAGAAAAAGACAAAGCGACCAGTCCCTGTTTGATCAGTGGCAGTAAAATACAGTCAAAGAAGTGGTGAAGAGGTGCTTTTCAGTGTGACTGCTCCACCGAAGAAAATGTTTCCTATGATGGCCAATTACTTCCTCTTTCATTCTCTCTGGAAGCTGCAGAACACAACACAACCTACGCACAGGTTCGCTATCCCTCAGTCCCTCATGGTTCTCACTGGAACGCATAAACACACACACAGTCATGTGCGCAAACACACACTGCTGCATGAAAAATGGCATTTTATGCCGCAGGGCTTATTCTTGTAAACACTATCTGAAAAAACAAACACACACACAGAAAGGCAGACTGCATGCCTAAGACCCCCCCTCACACACAGCCATCACACACGCATGTACACCCAAACACACCACACACACGCTCCTCTCCGTGGAACTGAGCACAGACAAGCAGCACTGTTTCATTCCCCATCTGTTTCTATCCTCTCCTGTGGGATCCAGGAAATGATTGTATGAGGATGTAGTGGTCTTTACAGACCACGAAAAAAGACACACACTTACAGGGTAGAGAAAACTGAGAAACACAGAAAAACCCATTCTGTTGAGATGTCTGCAAAGCTTAAAGTGTGTAAGTCAAGCTGCCTGGTGTGACACTTTTTTCATTTGATTGTTTTTTGTAAGCTTTAAATGAACACTCCGATATTTTGGGAAGATATAATTTTTTGCCATTTTACCCACAGACAGACGAGAAGATTGATATCTGGCACAGAGGGTTGGGTTTGTTATATAAATGTCCTACATAGAAAAGGTGCTGTCTTCTGAAATATCAGTGATATTTTTTTATACTTTATATATTTAATAGACTTGAATAATTTAGAATCTACTCATACAAAAGAAAGCAGACTGTGAGGAGGAAATTGTCTGCTAAATGCAAAAAGTACGAGAGCTGGAAAAAAATTATATTGTAATTGATAGGCCAGGGTAGGTTATTGTGTAACTCTAAATGACACTGTGTAACTTTTAAAAGAAGAAATAGGACATTGTTCCTTTGACAACCTCAAAGTTACATTCACAAGTAATAAAATTCACCTTTAGCCATTTCAATACCTCTTTTGCTTCTACAGCCTTACTTCGTCTGGTATGACCATTAGATTAGGTGGCTAATGTTAGCTGATAAATTTTCATAATTCTCAAGCCTATCATCGGGGGCATTGTCATCCTGTCTCTCCACTCATTTTTCAGGTTTTTCCTGTAATATGTCACCCGTCTGTATGTCAGTGTCATTCCTCTCTGCTTGCATCCACAAACAGTAAAACCCTATCATCTCATCAAAACGTGTGTCACAACGTAGCAGGAGTCCAATGCATGGGTCTCACTCTGTCTCTCAGCTGTTGTTGGTAGAGAAATTCAATCCCTGAGCTAATTGCTCCTCACAGTTTCTATTTTTACATGTGTTAATACATAAGATACAGCATGTAAATAAAACAGTGTGGGAGCTGTATTGCAATTTGTTTAATTTTTGACAGGGCTCGGCTAACTTTTGCCCCTGCCTCCAGTCTTTATGCTAAGCTACTCTAAACATGTCCCTGACCTACCGAGATGAAATCAGTATTGATCTTCTCATCTCACTCTAGCTTAGACTGCAAACAAAGTTGTCTGAGTGTTCCTAAGATGCCTTCACAGAAAGATTACCACATGGCTGTACTGAGGAAGCTGTCTATTTTTTTGAGTACAGATATTCGCTATCTGCTCTTTGTCAAACATTGCTGCTGGTAACCTTTTGTCCAACAGCTAAAGAAGACTGGATATCATTTTGCTTTAAAATACTGCCTGTACTATACTACTTCATTGTGCATTCAGTAGGCTTTGTACAGATTTAGATGCAGTTTCCAGGTCAGAAAGTTCCTCAGAACTGTTCCTCCTTGGCCTCTGCAGCTGCTGCCTTGCCCTTCAGGTGCAGACACATATAGGCCCCGATCTTTTGACCCACAAAGCCTAGTCAGATCCTCCAAAATAGAACTCTATCCACAATCCGGCATGACCAGTGAAGCTGAACGTGCTCGCCAGGCCGGAAGACACCGTCACGTCAGAGGATATGGTGGTTCACCGCGATGATGTACCGACTGACAAACACAAACAGGCTGTTTGATGTTGTACTAACGGAGCTCTTAAGGGACTCCTCTGTTTTGCACCGTTCTCTCCTTGACTGACTGACATTTTTTTTCCCCTCTGTTATCACCGGGAGAGGAGGCTTTGAAATTTGATTGACAGTTGTGATCAGAAACCACCTCTCTCAGTCTGTTATGTGAGGAGGCAGATGTGGGGGAGGCGGAGGGTTAACGCTGGCAGCTAGCAGCTGGACTGACAGACCAGACAGACATGCTGTATTTGTCTCTGGCTGCTCTGAGAGACAATCTGTCGGACTGTTGCGGCGTCTCTGGTCAAACCCAGCCCTGTTGTTCAGCCAGGGCTTAAGGAGAGCAGCTGTGAGAGTGATGAGCTGTCAGTTGTCCATTGCCTCCTCCGCAGGTACAGCAAGGCGAGAAGAAAGACTTTTTTTTCCTCTAAGGTTTCACTCTCGATCATCCCTCTTTTTCTTATTTTTTTAATGGGGGGTTGGCGATTCTTCCTTTCTCATTCTTTCTCTCCTTCTTCCTTGTTCTCTTACCGCTCTGCTCAGCTTCTTTCTTTGCAACAGGCTTTGAGGGATGAGGAGGGAAAGAGGGAAGATCAAAGGAAGCCCACATACTCTGCCCTCCAATATCATTAGGCTATCTCTGATGGCATTATTAGTGTGCGCGTGTGATTTTGTCTGCGTGTATGTTTTTTTTTTTCTTCCTTGTTTGAACGATCGTGAGTCTTTTGCCCGGGTCTCTCTTGTGTGTATGCACATGTATGCCTGTACATGTAGCCAGTGCATGCCTCACCTCTTCTCTGGCACGGGGCCCGGTGCAGCCGTTGGGCCGCCTCGCCACCAGCCCTTCCATATTGAGCAAGACGTCCAAGCTCCCCTCCAGCGCAGTGCATGAGGGAGCTGCCCTCTGTTTGATGTCACTTCTCTTTTGCTCTGATCTTCCTCCACCAAAGCCTCACACCAGCACAGTCAGACATAGTAGCTCAGATAATAGAGAGACACTATGATGGAAAAACATCTGGAACGTACAGGAGCAGAGGTCTCAAACCACCTGCTGAATCAAAGCTTACCTCTGCTGCTGTTCCTGCACCTCTTAAAACATAAGGTTGGTGCTATTTGATCTTTTAATTATGATCAACAAACCTCATCAAAGGCTGGTGAATATGCCATATTACTCCACTGCCAACCAAAAACCATAAAACACCTGTAAGAGCCATACTTTATACTGTGCTACATTCTTGCAACATACTGCATCCCTTTATTATGATGAACACAGCAACTGTATTTTTTACCTCACCATAGCTCATCAGGCTAACTGTGATGTCTATAATGCCTGCCTGCTGCAGAGCTACCCTCCAGAGATTAAAAATACAGATACATTCTAGATAATTATAAAAACATAATGCCAGTGTTATTATTTGACTGTGGCTTCTAGCTCACCACAGCCATCTGTTTGCATACATGTTTGTTTGTTTGTGTACAAGCTAGTATGCATATACACGATGCATGGCCCTAACCTGGTAGATGTCTTCCCTTGCTTTTTTGTATGACTTAAACATGTTTTATACAACATGTAGGCTTGATGTATGTTGTACAATTTAGAATTCTGTTCCCTTGTACCTCTTACATAATGTATTATGGCAAGTCATATGAAATATTTCACATTTTCTTTGCCTTTACAGAATGCCATTCTCTTTTTTTTCCCCTCTTGATCAAATGCATGCATTTGAAATGACCTGCTGCTAGAAATGTCATCTTGACGTGACTGCAGGTGGAATGTAAGAACGAAAATTAAAGGCATTGTGGGCCCAACATTTTCAGGTGGCTCGTCCAAGTGATCATTGTGTGTGATATGTGAAATATGTGACCGTAAGACTCGCAGAACTTGTCGCGTCACGGGGTGCCTTTCCACCACTGATCCTGTCTTGGCTGGATGCTGAACCCTCCCAGCAACATGCTGAGTCCTCACGTCCGCCCACACACCTCACAGTGTGCTGCTGTTGGGTGGTGGAGGAAGCGAGTAAGTAGGGAGATGGAGTAGTGGCCATATAAGGCAAACACAGAGTGTAGGTGTCAGCGGGGCTGTTAGTCCACACCTGAATGTTGAAATTGCTGCTGGAGATCCATTTTGCCAGAAACTCAAGGTCCCTGTTGTGTGTTTCCTTGCCTTTCAATTCTTCATACATCGTCAGTTCTGTTGCTCATTTGGAGCTGTGTGCAATTTCTCCTGTGGATGTGTGTACATGCGTGTTTGTAATGCACAGTTGCTGCAACCCTGCAAGTGCCACATAATTGGACTGCGTGAGAGGGGGCGAGCAAGCATGCAAGATGGAGGGATTGAAAGATTGAGAGAGACAGGAGGAAGAGGGAGGGGGCAGGGAGACGGAGCCTGCACAGTTACTGAATCCATAAAGGATGAAAAGGGCCTTGGCAGGAGTCTTAAGGGGCTAATAAAATAAAGTTCTCTCAGATTAGTTAGCTAATAGAGCTGTAACATAGTGTTGCGTCTTAATGCTGAGGGGGAACGGGGCCTCCTGTGTGCTGGCTGTGATATGGGGTGGGGCGGTGAGGCTGGAGTGGGTGGGTGAGTGGGCGTGGGGGGTTAGGCACCTGCTGTGAAGGAGCCCTCCGGGTCTAGTTATTCAGTCAGGGGTGAGCAAGGAGACAAGGAGAGGAGAGGGAGCCTACCTGGCATGAAATTACTCTCCCAGCAGCTTTAGTACTCACTGTATGAGATCAATGCACAGCCTGTAGTAGCTACATGTGTTTCAGTAAGCTCAAGGAAATTAGTGCTTTCTGCAAGGCATCAGATGTAGGATTCCTGCTCTACTGTCGCAGCTCATATTGTCTGGCTGGCAAGGAAAGGAGTACAAGTAATAGGAGTACAAAGACTATTATGTGGTACATGGAACACCATGTCTACACCAAGGATTTGACTGACTGAGCTGTAGAGAAGTGGCCTGGTGTTACGACTGTTGCAGTTTCAAAACTCCAGGAGCAATTCTTCAAATTCAGAGAACAATCAAGAGAGAGAACAAAAGCCATCATGGCTGCAAGGTCATCAACAAGGAACCAAAAACACAAGTATGCCAACAGCAAAGTGAACACATGCCTTGACCTTGAAAGAAGCAGAAGCAATGCAGACAGAATGACCAGGAGCAGCTGCCTCGGAGGCAAAACTAAAGCAGACATGGACACTGTGACGCAAGTGAATATGTGCCAATTATCAGAAGACAGGATATGAGGAATTGTACATATGTGTCTTTGTTTTGTCTTTGTCTACAAAGAAAACGAAGAAGTTTTATGGTGTTGCATCGTGTCTTGGAGTTAATTTTTCACCCATAAATGTCCAGTGTTCTTTTGAACTGTATTCCAGGGAGCTGCTATAAATTCTGGGTGTGGGTGCAGAAGTGCAGCTTTCTGCTGCGTTGAATCTGTAACTTCTTTCCAGATGACAGGACATCCACTCCCTCTCTTTTGACATCTCCTCTGCAAGACAGGAGTGACCATGTCTCACAGTTCATCTTCCTCTGTGTCAGTGCTTATCAGAGTGAGGTATTGTGATGAGCATAGACCATACACTGAATGGAAATAGGGAGTGAGCTGGAATGTTGTACATCTATGTGCAAGGCCATAAGTTGCAGTATGTAGTTACGGTATGTGCAGCCTTTGAAAAGGCTACAGGACACCTGTATTGTTGATGAATTGAATTGTACACATGAATGCAGTCTGAAGGCGTCTTTGTGCTGAAATACAAGCAGCTTCTGTTGTGCTGATGCCATGAGACACTAACAGTAACAGTAACCGTAGGATGGAAAATACCAGCTTGAGGTGGCCTTCCTCTAGAGATGACAAAAAAGAGGAGGGAGGAAGAGAAAAACAGAGGAATATGAAGTTCTCTCAAGCAGCTGAAGTGGGCAGACACAAAGTGTAGAGATGAGCAAAGAGAGGAACCTTGTCTCTAATAACAGAGTGCGAGTAGCTTCCTCAGTGCTGTCATTATCACAGGAATAGGTAATGAGAGGCCTCTCAGAGTGGAGACTGATTGAGTGCGTCATCTTTTATCATTCTCTTCTCACCCTCTGCCTTACGGCTCTCTGCCCCCTTAGTCTGATTCCACTCTTTTCTTTCTCACATCTCATTCTCTGTAGACCTCCACTCTGGTTTTGATTCTGAGAAACTCTCATTGCTCTGTGATGTTTGGCTAATGATTGTGTTCTTTTTTCAGTGCATGTAAAATGGAGCTAGTTATCCTCTGAAAAAAAAGGTCCATGTGTGTTCTTGTGCTTGGTGTTGGGTTTGTGCATCTATGTATGCGCCGCGCGTGTGTGAATTACTTTGGCATATTCATACACATGATGTGTGGGCGTAGAGGTGTGTGCATGTAACATACTGCACATCTTCATACTTCCATGGTTATGATGACATGTATGCACATTTCAAGTGTGTATACGCAGTTTGTGTGATCAGGCAGGTCTCTAATGCTCTCATTAGACCCTGCTGTAATGTAGGCATCAGGAAATAGCAGCTCGTGGCCATTAAGCCCCTTAAACCCCAAATGAACTTGACATTTTCCCTCATTGTGATTCAAACTTGTAGGCATGTTTCACAAATCTGTAAAGGAAAAACTTAAAGCCATAGCCATATTTTTTATGCACAGTTTTGAGAGATAGTATCTTGAGTTGAAGTGCTGGCATTGATTTAACTGTCTTAATTGAAAACCAAATAAATCTATCAAACAGATAATGTAATTAAGTCTAGGCATATTACAGGGGCTAAAGGTCTATGCTAGACTACTGCAAATGCCGTTATTTTGACTGAAGGTATGGCATGACGAATTCTGCATCATCCAAGCAGTTTCATATATATAGGGCTTTTTTCCCCAAAATTTAAAAACATGATAAGGAATGACAGAAATCACTGTACAGGCCTGTATCTTCACTGGAGCTGTGAACTGAACTGCCTTAGCCTCCCAAGGAACAGTGCTATAAATGGACTTAAAAAAAATGGTCCGGAGCATAATTGCCAAACCGCTGGTACTGTAAGAGGACAGGCACCTGAGAGGCACTCAAATTGAGAACTGCTAGCTGAAACAGTAGCAGTTGTTTTATGTGGTGCATCGGAACACACACACACGCACACACACACACGTACACACACATATATGAGCAGAGTGGAACAGCAGCAATTTCAGCTCTACACTCAAATCACTCTGTAATCACTCTACTCCAGGCCACTCCAGGTTTTCTATTTTCCACTTCCCAATCGGTCTCTGTTCACAGTGAGAGGAAACCTGCTCTAGTTTAGTCCATTGCAAATATGATAAATGCTGCCCTTTAGTTGAATTACACAACGCAAAGCAAAATGTAGAAGCGGCGTGATGGCATAGAAATCCGATGGAAAGACGTGAACGGCGGTGAGCAGACGCAAATTTCCCCTAGGCATCGAAGACGTGTCGGGCTTGGGTTGAAAATGTTTCAACTTAAGCAAAGAAATTTGCCTTTATCTCCGCTTTGTTAATGTACAGAGACAGTTGGAAAAAGAGAGGGCCTGGAGGAAAATAAGTATTACCACCTGTGTATTACCATAACCAGCCCTCTTTCTCTTTATTTGAAGAACTCAGGACTAACAGAGTTGGCAAAATAAACTGCAACAAAAGCCTAGAGGATAAAGAAATTCTTTAATATTACAATTTAAGAAAAATATCATTAATTCTCTGAGGCACTACAACAATACATATATAAAGTGAAAAATAATTAAAAAGAAAAGATAAAATTGGATAATATCACTGAATTCATAGCTAAACTACAGTGAAATATCATGAGCTTCATTTCATTATTTTTTCAAGTATTGGACATTGTTCTGCCTTTATTATAGACAGTAGAGAGTTGACAGGAAATAAGGGAGAGAGCAGCCCGCGGGATCAGTTCATAATTTCCCAGATGATATAAATTAGGGGATGTACAATAGTGTCTGCATCTCAGAAACAGAAATACACTCTTTTAAATGAATCCACTGTGCTGTTTCACTGTATTACGACCCACAACACGCCAAATAAAATCCCCCAAACTCCTGAAATCTGTGTCAATGACATCTCTTCTGCATAATGAATTCAGTGAGCAAGTGCATTCCCAAGACATTCTTGTTGTCCCTATATTTAACTAATTCTTTATCTGAGAGAAAGAGGGAGTTAGAGTCTTACTGTAGCGGATTACTTGACGCCTGATTTGGAACTCTTAAGCTGTTTTGTGCTTTTCAAAATGAAATTAATTAAGAGCATCTGTGTTCAGTAATAGTCACTGTATTAGTTAGGTGGCCTTAATGTATCCTTTCTTATTTATTCTTGGAGCCACTTGTTTGCATACAGTGTCTCTCTGGATTTCAATCTTTGCCAGTTTGCAGCACTGCTGCTTGACCACAAACAGAGGGAGTTAAAGTCGGGAACCATTAATAAAGACTAAAGCCATAGGCCGGTGCTGTAGCTGATGCTGTAATGATTAATGAGGACCGGGCTTTAGCCTCAGTGGTGGTATCTCTGTTGAATTAGGCTCTGATTACGCCTGGCTGGGTCATATATGACTAATGGCTCTTGGGCCTAATTCATCCTTCCTTGAGCCAGGCCATGTGGAATAACTACTGACTGTAACTATCTGTTTGATCTGACGTCTATTATAAGATCTGGCATGCATTTTGTACTTATGTATGTGTATTTACATGAATTTCCACAGCAAATATGTCCCCCCCTGTAATTTTATTGCCCTGATGATGGCTCCTTTACCCCCCGGGGGAGCCCCATTTCTCCATAATTAAGATTTCACCATTAAAATGTGGGATTACTGTGGCGCCTACTTAACTACAATATATTTCCTTTTCTCTAAGGGCTGTTTTTTTTCCATTAGGACCTCATGAAATGGATTTTTGTTTACTCATTATTATTTGGTTTTCATAGCTAGATTGTAATTTGTTAGCTTGTGTAGGAGGGAAAGAGGCTAGAGCTGTTGGTATGGCACTACGTAAGGAGATTATTGTCATGCCCTCTGCCCTCAAAGACAGGCTTTGGAAATTGATTTATGAAGGGAAATATTGTGCACAGGAGGTTAAATCTGCAGTGGCTTTATCTGTGCTCTGTCTCTACCCGAGGAGTGAAAATAGGGACTTTCAGTGGTAGATTTATTCACTGGATTGACTGATTATCTGATCCTCTGATGCGCTGTTGGACCTCCAAACCAACTCGCTCAATACCTGAGAGGGAGCCAGTGGAGATCAGGTTCCTAATGTTGATATTGTAATCTTTCGTTTCCTTCAACTTCTGCGCATAGCTACTATGATATGATTAAGATTGTGAAAATTACTCTGAAAATTGTGGTTATGGCAAATGAACTATTGGGTATGGTTGGGGTTGGGCAACTAAAACACTTGGTTAAGCTTAGTGTAAGACGGTTAATACAAAGGTCAGTTGCGAATGTTAGTTATAGAACTGTCATTAGACCCAAAATCTGGTCAGTCAGACATGTTTGAACTAGGCGATATTTGACTGTATGATCATATCTTGTTATAGTTTTACTCAATTTTGTTGTCCAAATGAATGATTCTAAGCAAACTATAGTGATAAACTAACAAAATGAGAGTTTTATTACATGTAATCCATTACTAATGAATCAAAGAACATCAGTTTGATAACTTTATATGTGACTTTGCTTAGAAAATGCTTTGCTTAGTTAATGTCAGAAAAAACTTATTTTAACCACAGTGTTTCGGTATGTCAATGACCTGAGGTTGTTGAGAAAGGGCATGTTGTTTAGTAGGTCAATCATAGTTGTGCATAATCCCTCACAAGCCTGGCTTTGTGACTTCCTGACCCATTTGACCCTTTTAATCGAAGTGAGGATTATGGGAAAGGCCACTCCTTGGTCATTTATCTTCAAAGAAATTAGACTTTCTATTGAAATATTTGGGGCAAATTAGTGCCACTATTGTAAATTCTCCCTCAAAACATAACAAATTGAAGTAATGTACGTATGGAGGTTATATCTATTGGGCTACAGTATGTTAAGCTACGGTTCTTGCTTCCTGCTTAACTTCCAAACAGACAGAAAATACTACTGTTTCATTACCCAGTGATCGCCCACTCTCAGGCCTGTTGACTTGTCATTTTGGCTTCGCCAGTCACCATTCTGCTCCATTTCCTTAGCTGCAATCACACTGTCAGTATCTGAGATGGTGTTAAGCTGCGGCTCATTGCACCATGGCTGTGCTTGCTGGGCACGAGCCATGTGGAAGCAGCGGGCATGCTTCTCAGGCCAGAGGGAGGCAGGAGCAGGGTGGAAGGAGGCAGTATGGAGAGCAGTGGCAGTGAAGGGATCCTTTGCAGCTCCTAACCCTGTATTTTTCCACTCAGGTGGGCTCGTTGTTTACTGCTCAGCAGTGGCAGCATGGTTCTCTACTGGGCTAATTTGTCACCCCATAAAAACAGGACAGCACTGGTACACACAGAGTGGGAGTCAGTGAGCTTGTTATGTTCTAGCAAGGATGGGGGAAGATAAGAGGAAAGAGAAAGATAGGCAGATATGGAGAAAGAGGGAGCATCTGTGAATAACAGGTTTGTGCAACAAAAGAGAAAAGAGAAGAAGATGTAGGCCAGATGCAGAATAAAGGAAATTCTAAAAAAAAGTGATTGGATGCCAGCTCACCAGGCCGGGAGGAAGAAATGTAAAGACAGGGAACATTTATATGTTTGTGTGTATGTGTGTATTTGGATGAAGGGGTGGCTCTTTTTTCATCTTCGTGTCTGTTGTAGTATTCAAGAGTAAGCTTGTTTGCTATTCTGAGGGCCTGCTGCTCATTAGGGACCCTGCAGACTCCTCTAACAGGGCGCGCTCAGATGACCCAGGGACCGCCTGTGTGACAGTACACTCCAAAATATGCTGCTGTCACACTGTGATGAAATCGGCGTAACGATGATATGCATCTGAATAAATAGACTAAAACCCAAAATATTTTCTCTTTATCTGTTATCCTCCCTCCAGATATTCCTCTTTGTGCTGCAGTATGTTTTCAACTTCTATTTCTGCATCCTTTCTGTGCTTCGGCCAGTAATGAGCTTGCCCAGTTTTTTCCTGCCATAGGCCTGTTTTTCCCACCTACTCATCCTCCCAGAACCTCTCTCATCTGCTATCTGCTTTCAATGCCTCTCCCCAAGGACTCCAGGTTGCTTTTCTGTTTTTCTTATCCCAAGTCACGCCCAATCTTTTTCCCGGTCGAAAAAAAAAATCTCACTGAGATCTCACCTACTGAGAACTAAATATTTACTCCAGTGGCCATTCAGAAGTTGTCAGTGTTTGGGCCCATGTATCCCCATCTGCCTTTACAGGTGAAAAGTCAAGAACGCTGTATCAGTGCCCTGAGACCACCTGTGAGCTCCCAGAATGTCAAATGAGGCATCCCTCATGTATGAAAGTTCATGGCAAAACATCTGGTGTTTCCTGATTCCAAACAGACTTACTTATCTCCTCGTACTCACCTAAGCCCGAGCTGAAAACAAATTAAAAACAAATGAATGAACAAATAAAAGAAATATCCAGAAGGTCTAGAGCTGAAATAACGAAGAAGGAAATAAACAAACCAAGTGTCCTTAGAGAAAGAAGGAGTTTCAGAAAATAGTAGATATCTGAGCAAGCTCATTGTTATCCTGTCCAAGATATATTTTTCTTAAACTCCTTAATGCCTCTCCACAGCTAATGGAAAAATGACAGCCTTAAAAGAAATAGAACCCATAGATGGATTGCATGCAGGGAAAAATAAGAGCAAGTGACATGGGGGAGCTAAAGTTGGAGAACTGAAGTAGGACTGGAGAATTCCCATTAATCACTTCTTGCTCTTTTAACAACTGGGGTGAAGGAGTGATTTGCAGATATTGTTTGTTAGACTCTACAGAAACGAGATAGGCCATTATGACAGAGTCATTGTTAATTACCACCCCACTCAAACCTAAGCTCCTCTCGCTGTCATGCCCCAAAGAAGATTCTCTCAAATCCTTTTTTGTTTCCCAATCCGATTATGGCAGCATTGGTTTGAAGTGACCCTGAGAAGCGTTTGCTCGAGAGACGAGTTCGTACAATCCCCACACTGTGTGATTAAACCCTGGTTCTTTTGTATTTTGGAGTAAGGTAAATTCATTTGCATGGAGGAAGTGCCCGCAGTCAAAGAATTAGGGATGGCATTGTGTCGAATTGATAGAGGGGTCAGGTGAGCTAGCTGCACTTGTTCAGCATGCAGTGCAGAAGAACAAAGCCCTTACTGATTAACATTGTTACTCATTCATGAGAAGGAGCCCAGCGAAGCAGAGCCATTTGTCTTGGATACATTTAACAAATGCAAAACCAGTAGAAGAAAAAAAAAGAAACACCAATCTCCTTATGAGAAACAATTGAATAATTATGCCCCCTCAGCTCAAACCAGACTGATGGAGTTCTAAAGCTGTCAGCACCTTTTGTTTAAATATAGTGTTTTATTGTGGCGACATCAGTTTTTGAGATTTTAATTAGTCTAAATACTGTCTACCTGTCAGCCACTCAACAGGTCTAAACAGACTTGTCAGTACAACCAAAATTAACCAAAAAAAAAAAAAAAAAAAAAAAAAAAAAAATCAGTTGATGGAAAACAGGTGAATCAAGATATAAGAACAAGACAAGAAAACGAAACAGATGCAGTGTAAACGACAATTGATCAATACCATCAATAAGGAAATCAGTCAGCCTTTCTTCAGGGAGACAGAGGCTATTGTAATATTGATGTATCACAGTAACATGTTCAGTGCATGGTTTTAAAAGTCTCTTATATTTATCCTATTAAGATACTCATTTCAGTATGTGAACTGTCAATCAAGACATCTTGTTGATTTTCTTCATGATTCCACTGTATAATCTACACTATAAAATTGTTGCCTTGCCTGAAATTTTCATGAGCCTCTGCTCATTTGTAGCAACATCGTATGCAGATTAGCAAACAAAACTGTCTGGAACTCCTCAAATTAGCATGCATGCAGGCCTTCACCGGGGCTATGGATTAAGCAGCCAAATAGTGGTTAAGAAAATGTCATCTGGGTTTTAGTCATCAGATCTTCAGTCACTTAACTGTCTCCTCTCCTTAGCGTTTCAAATCCAAACGGACTATTCCAAACAACTCCATAGACGTCCTGTTTTGTCTGCTTCCCTGGAGTTAAATAAACAGTTGATAGTAAATGGTCACCAAGCCCTGGACCAAAGAGCTGTGTTTGTGGCTGGGGAATGCACACATAAACTCTTCAGGATGGGCAGGGAAGTGGGGCGTTACACCAGCGTTTTTTTGTTGTGTTTTATTTGGATGACGGCAGTAACGTCCATTTCAGTTATTTTAATCACCTTCAGGGTTCATTTCACTGGAGAACACTGCCTTCTTTGTCTAAAGCCTTTAAAGCTTTACCACACCACTGCAATATAGTACAATAAATCCATATGGCTTTTATGCTGGAGCATCATATTTTATGTCATAAAGTTCTTCGTATTTTCAGTATGTGGAAATTCGGGTAAAAAATTTCAGTATGTTATGTTAATATCTCATGTCCTTTTAGAATTTGAACGCGTAGGAATGCTGGATCTATCTAGCTGGTAATGATAGCTACTATAACCTGAGGCTTATTTGGAGTTGGACATTACCCTACTGGGTCAATGAGATGCATTGCCATGTATGGCATATTTGCAGGGCTTGGCACCTGTCCTGTCTGGGTGTGTTTTGCGGTGCTACTGCCCCAGCCAGCTCTCCTTAATGAGAACAGAGGAACAACAGAAGCAGATGGAATTGCCTGTGGGATTGTGGGAAGACTCAGGAAGGGCTAGGACGACGGTTGTGGGAGGAAACTAGTGCCATGTGGTGGCGTGCCCACTTCGCCCTCTGGTCATCTCTGCTAGTCCTGCTTGGTGGTCATCCAGGCGCGCTCTGGCCTGCCAATTAAAGATGGGCCCACAGTCAACCCTGAAGGTTCCTCCAATCCCACAAGCCTCTCTCTTCCTCCCTTCATCTTTTTTCTCTCCCCTTTCTTCGCATCGCTCTCCAGCCAACACCCTGCTGCGCGTTCTGCTCTATTCTTGCTTTCTAACTCAAGGGGGCTCACTACACAGAATTCATTAGGCTGTTTTCCCATCTTCCCTCCTCAGCCAGATAACACACCTCCACTGGGGTGACAGGTGCCAGTGCTGCGATCTGTTCAACCATGCGATATGACAATGAAGAAATCCTCTTCGGCTCTGACACGCTTGCAGTACTGCATTAAAAGCAGAATTAAAATGCAGATGAGGATGAACGAAAGGTGTGCTCATTTGCTCCTCACTAGTACGACCCTACATATGAGAGACCTGTCCTTTACAGAGTAGTTTATCGAGAGAGGGCTTAGAATTCTTCCCTTGAGGGTTTAAGCAGTCAGTGTCAGAGGTCAGAGGTCATTGGTCTGCCTGGCTTTGTGTAAGCTGATAACTTGTGAGAAAGAAAGACATAAAGAAGAGAGGCACATCAGGACAGTGCAGTAGTTTGGCTGTGAGCAGAGCAGTGAAAACAGCAGAGTGAGGAAGAATAGGTGGAATCACAGGGATTAGATCAGAGAGGCTTGTTAGTGAGCTCTAGAAGCTCAACCTCTAACACCTGCCTCAAGGTGTGATATCCATTACTACACTTGCATATAAAACTCTGGAAAAGTGGCTGTTTACATTGTCCTGTTACACGAAATTAGGAAGGTATTTGTCTGAATTGGCTGCTACCGAATGTAAACTAAAAGGTGCAATTCCTTCTCCTCTCTGTCCCCTCTTTCTGCAAACCGAGGCAGGGTTGTGTTCTACTTCTCATAATGTCCACCGAGACCTCACATAGCAGGGAAACTCTCTGACTTCCATATGGAGTGGACAGATGTGAGGAAAACATCAAGCACTCCCACGTTTGATTTCAAGGGGCGTGTCCCCTCTGGTCCCTCAGGAGGCCTTGCTGCTCAGTGTATTAGGGAAATGTCCACACTCCAGATTTCTGCAGTGGCTTTTATTTCTGATGACACTCCTCTTCTTCTGCTGCTTTTACCCTTAATGGAGCTGTTGCCAAGGACCATGATCTGAATGTCTGTTTCCAGCATTCCAGGTATTGAAAAGTCCTAATGCTTCAACTAGCGAACAAAATGGTGTGTTTTGCGAGAGCATGCTGAATTTTGCAGCCAATCAATGCAGCACTAAATAAAACTGTCTACCGTGTTTCAGCTCTATTTCAGGGTCAATTATATTGATGTAGTCTCCCTGTCTGCCTTTTTAAAATTAGGATTTAAAGTATGAATCTTGAAAAGTAGGAAAACTCGAGACTCTTACAGTTTTAGCAAATTTGTGAAGAGAGTTTTTGAATTTAGTGAAGACATTTCATTGTAAGGCTGTGGGCTAAACAAGAAGTGTTTGTTGTTTTTTTGTGCTGATCATATCCCAGAATGTTTTCTCTCTCATAGGAGTGATGATTAATTTCAATCACCATCAAACTACTGCCATTTTACTGTACAAATTGTTGCTGAAATAATAGAGGGACTTTTATATCTAACAATGATCTAAAGCTTCTGTTTGTTAATGCTTATTTATTGTTTAACTCTAACTGCTCTATTGTCAGAGCTTAGTTTGCACCTGCAGTGAAAAAACAGTATTGGAAAGGTGTACAGAGCACATGCAAGGCCAGAACACATAATAGCACTCTTCATGAAGCCAGCTCTATTTGTTCTCCATATTCCTTTCTGTTTTCTCTCCAGGAGGTTATCTCAGGCAGAAAGCAATATACAGCGAAGAGCATATCTGATGTATCCCAAATTAATGTAGTATATTTGCTGTCTAATGTAGAAGTTCAGACAGAGGAAGCAGCCTCTTGCTGTGTGTTTGTGCCATTTATACAGATCGGCTTCTCCATAAATAAGTTAAAATGTGCAGCAGCTGACAAATTGCTTCACAGATTGAGTTGGTGTTGTGGTATAGTTAATTAGGCTTGGACCACATAATACTTTCACATACTGAGTTTCTGGTAAGCTGTTGTCCAAAAGTTTGCCAAAATGACTTTCCTGTCACTGGTAAATCTTTATGGTGGACATAGATTATGGCATAGTTTTTGCATTTGTTAGATTCCGCTCATCGACCCGCAAACACATCACAACAAGCCATGGCATCGGCTCTATACTGTTTGACAGCTGCCGCGGAAATGAGCTGGATTGATTAAGTCTGACAAAGTGAATGTCCGCAATCAGGCTTACAGTATACCACACCGTCATCGGCTTTCAGTTCAAATAACATGTAATGATGCCTTCCTTCTACTACTATTCTGCAGTGGTTGAGTCCTCAAGCCTGAGCTAATGGGATCACACCCTTGGCACTTCGTCCCATACTTGTGAGGACCATCGTAACATAATGCATTCCCTAGCCCCAGGAATACATTCCCTTACCCTAATTGTATGCCTCACCCCAACTCTTAGCCTAACCTTACCCCTAAAACCAAGTCTTAACGCTCAAACAGTGTTTTGAAGAAGTGAGCACTGACCAAAATGTCCCCACATTTCAAAAACGTCCTTACTTTCGTCATCTAAATTTGGTCTTCACAAAGATAGAAAGACAAGAACATATACACCCCAATATCTGTCTTTGTGTGGGACCTTTTGATGTCATTTACACTGACAAATATCTCTCAGTGGCATTGCCTCAACTCAAACAACATTTCATTATTTGAGTAACAGTGGCAGTCAGATGGATGATTGTCAGTAATGAGCTTGAATGTCCAACATTTTAGTCAGAAAAATCAAAGGCCAGTCTAAAGCTGACAGAACAGAAAAAAACCTTTTGTGAATGGTTCAAACATCCATTTGTAAACCTGATCAAAAACGCTTGTTCAGTCAAATGTCTGTTTTTCTGAATTTTTCAGTTGGCTAAAATTCTGGTATACACATTTGTTAAACAGGCTTTCTCCTGTGTACATCGCAGCCCCAAACCAATCACAAGTAGATTTGTAAAAGCACTCAGAATGGTTTGGCGCTTGATTAGAAGTCATTATCTCTAACAGTGATACTCCATTTGTGTTGGAAATTGTGTCTGCTACATAAAATAATATTTTAAATGCGGTGTAGCATTGTATCTACTTAAGGCTCTTTTTAAACTTCACTTGTATACAGCATGTGGGAGCAGAAACTAGTTTTGAAAGTCAGAGAAAAAGAGATTGTTCTCTGGAGACTGTGTGAAGATCAGGCCTTTGATGCGATCTGCTCCCATTGTGCTTTGCACTCCAGAAGTTTCCCCTCACAAGGCAAAGATGCATCTTAAACATATTTGTTTATGGATGAGGGGCTCAACATCATAAAGCAGCCTCCTACCCAATCAGAAAGCTCCCCCGCTTTCCTCCTCCGTCAAAAGTTCCTGTCATCTTAACATTTTGCAGCTTTTTCTCCTGCAGCGCTGTTGCTATGGTTAGAACTGGTGTTTTGGTTGAATCTTACAATGTCTTAAGCACAGTGAGATATCAGCAGAAAAGCATCTGTGTGAGTTGTCACAAAAGTAACTGTGATTGTGTCATTACAACAAAGGTGACAAAACATTTTGAGAGCTAATCCAAGGTGTCAGGAGGATAAATTAAAATTAATGAATAACAAGCTCACAGCAACAGATGCTGCCATTTTTAGGCCACATAACAAGTCTCTAGTTTTGTTTTTTCTACTGCATGGAAAATCTGTGCATCTGCCTCTAACCCTTCATTTGGTGAAGCCATCAATCAATTTAGTAAAACCTGCTGTTCAAGAGTATGCAGACAGGTAACGGTCCTGTGAACGTGACATGAATAGATTGAAAGCAACACCTGTACTCTGTCTGTCACACTTCAGTTATGTGTTAAAGGCAAGCATGAACGTGTTAATTTGCACACTGTGTATATGTATATGTGTGTGGTACAATGAATCACACAGGAATGCTGGAATTGACTATCAGCGGCACTGACTGGATATTTGCTGCAGCTTAGGATGCATCAAATGTAAGGGAAATCAATATAGTTGAGCTGCGAGAGCCCTGTGGTAGGTCATGCCCCTACAAACTTCACCAGGCTCCTGCAGTGTTATCCCAGTAGCTGGCAGGATTTGTACACACAGACTGAGATGTATTAAAGGAGGGCGGGAGGGGGTGGGGCAGTTATAGGGTTGGCAGGTTTGGATTGCTCCTGGTGGACTGTACAAGCAGCAAGGGAGGTGTCAAGGCTTAGGAAGAGGCTTCTAGCTCAATACTGTTTAATTAAAATACAAACATGATTATTGCACTGAAGATTGGACAAGATTGGATTTAATCCTGTAAAAAAAAAAAAAGGCAAAAATTTGCAACATGTTATTAGGAGGATAGAGGGGTGAGCTCTGAGCTCTTGAGAGACAGAGGGTGGGACGATGGAAACAATATAAAGAATTAATAAGAGATGGCGGCCTTTGTAGATCTCAGAATTATCAACCCTCGGTTCTCAAAAGATTATCCCAAAGATGCAATTTCATTAGTGAAGACTGGGCCGCTGGGGCCGCTGGGGCAGCTGTATAATACATGGCTGTACCAAATAGTAACAAAACAGGAGGCATGATTTGACAACCAGGATTGTTAGTCTTTGATTTCTCCAATATTGTCTTTTCTGCTTTTACATGACATGAAAACAACGAGTCATTACTGTGCTTGAACGAAGACTTTTTTTCTCCAAATTGTTAATTTATCTAGGAGCTAAGAAAAGAGGAAACAGTGTAATCGATTAATTCCAGCTTGTCCAAAATACAACAATTTTTTTAGATTATCTGTTAAAACTTTGAGAGTGGCTTATAAAAGTTTGTGTCAACCTATAAGGGCACATAATCTTACAAGTGAAGCTAATAAATGACAGTCCCCCAAAGTTATCGTTACACGCAGTCACGTCATTCTGCCCTCTTTTATCTTCTTCCTTTAAACCTTGTTTTAAAGAAGTTTCTTCCTTAAAAAAATACATGGGGTGAATGCATCTAGACACCTCCTTTTAGTTTGGGCAATTTATCTGCCTTCTCACAAAGGGATCTGATGGTCAAGAATGGTTGTATATGAACAGTGGCATCATATTTGGGGGTACTGATCCATTGCAGCAATTAATTTCTGGACCCCTCCCCCACAGTCTTGTTGTCTTGACATAAGGTGGAGTGCACAGAGGAGATATTTCCAGCCCTTGAGTGCCAAACCATGCAGCATTAAACGATATCTTTCAATTAGTGACTCTGACTCAGTGACAATGGCGACCGGGACAGCTTTACACCCCAGCGGCCACGGTGATGAAGCGATTAAGCACCGAACTGGAATGAAAACTAGTGGACCTTATAACATGGAAACAGTGTTATTGCATCTTAGTGCAACAGTGTTTGACAGAGGTGTGGAATGTGTATGTGTCAAGGAATTTATGTGGGTGAGTGGTTGGGCGGTGCTGTGTTGGAAGTGATGGTCAGTAAAAAAAAAAAAAAAAAAAAAAAAAAAACAGAAAAAAGAGTTGAAATTGAGGAAGAGGTAGAGCGAGACCAAGTGTACCTTCATCAATCACATGCTAAGTGGCTCTATTGATCACACATCCTCATCAATTTCTTCTTGCACATGCTCTAGTTGAAATCGTTTTTTATCCTGATTTTCAAGGAGAAACTGGCTCTGTTGCTCTGTTAACTACCGACAAAGGTCTGTTGCCAAAGGTTGAGAACCAATGTACAGTATATGGCTGAATGTTGACCCAGTTATGGTAACTGATCGAGTTGTCTCCTTTCTCCATTGAACATCAGAAGATCTAACACATTTAACCCAAACAATAGCTATGAATAGATTCTAACAATATTATGATTCATGCAGGCACAGGTACGTACTGGGGGGCCAATTTAATTTTCTCATTTCTAAGAAAAAGGCCCAGCCGTTTATGAGCTAGGTGAATCATTTGTTTCTGGTTGCATATTAAGCTGAATGAGCCTCTTGGTTTGGTGCTGACAACAGATAGTCCTCCATCTCGCTGTGGACTGCGCTGTTATGCTATTCTGGAACAGTGCGAGAGCCCCATTACTCAAATTGGAGGCACAGACAAAGACCCGCTGCCACCAGTCCAGATGTCAAAGGCTTTTATGAAAATCCCTAATGTGATTCAACCTGATCCAGCCAACAAAGACCTCTTGTATTTCGCACAAACACAATCAGAGTCTCTGTGATTGCAGCTGCTGAGCCCCTCATTATTGATAGAAAAACAACAGAGAGAAACAGCTGACTGCAGCGCGATTATAACAAAATGCCATGTGATAAGCAGCAGAAAACCTTGCTTTTATAACCTGCAGAGGTGCCAACATGGTTCAATCAAGTGTAGATGCTTTCTTCACTTGCACGGGAAGCCTAATCATCAGTGTAATGTCTCTTACAGCTCAGACAAGAGTGTGTGCTCTTATTCTAGCTTGTTAACTTTAAGCTTTTTCTTGGTGCATGCTGACATAATGGTGACTCACTAGATGGGTGGCTGTGAAGGCAGTTAAGGTCCGTTCTCTGGTGCAACCTTCAGGCCGCACATATTTCTTTTTCTCTACCCGTTGTTGCCAAACCACCACTGGCCCAAGAGTTATTTTTTACAGGCTACAAGTGGGCCGCTGGCATGGCTTTTCCAGAGTGCTTGCTTCATATGGCAGAAAGTCTTCACATGGCCTGACCTGACCAAATGTAGTTACTTTAGTGTAGAGCATCTTTTTTGCCTTTCCCTCACCTTTCGTCTCCCTCTTCAGCCCCTGGCTAGATCACTTGTCCACTGCCTGGTGGAAAACAACCTTCCAACTGCAGAGACAGAGACAAACGCAAACACAGGGACAGCACCCAGCACAAGAACAGCTGTGGGGCTAAATGAGGGCCATTCATCATTGTAAACTGATTTAAGGAACTGAATGCATACGCTGACTCGGCTGATCTGCCGATTAGTTCAATAATACCCAATAACACTTGGGCCCCTTTACTGAAATCTCGTTCATAGTAGAGATATGATTTTGGAGGAATAATATGAGGGATCTTTTTATGTTGCAAATGGATGTTAGTATCTCTATTATAAAATATGAATGATATAAAAGAGTCACTGAGGAGAAGAAAGCTGCAAATGTGTCAGCTGCTAAGTATAGCAGAAAACCCCTTCTCCATTCCTGGTTTTTCATTCATTTTGCATTGTTGCATTGTTCTGGACTATAATCATCTTGGCGCTGAGGAAGTGGCTTTTTACAAGCTGTTTTAAGGTTTCGGTTGGTTTTGAGGCCTCGGCCCCAAAAGGCCTTACAAGGGGGTGAAGGCTCAACCCTGCTATTTCATCTCCATATATAGTCAGGCAGCTAGACCACAAAGTCAGGGCAGACTGCCTGTCTGGCGCTGGACTGGGTGTGGCCCACCCTGCAAGCACACAGTGGGCAGAGAGAAGGATGGAGAGTGCTTCGAGCTGCAGCACTTTCTCTTGTGTAAACTCTTGCTGCTACTTATTTTACATGTCCTCAGAGCTCAGGCTTAACATGGAAATACACGAGCATTTTAAACCCTCATGCCTTGACACACATATCTCATAACCTAGATGTTGAAATATTAAAATTCAGCCTGTTGAATATCAAACAGCATTGCATCAAACCCCCTGCTGCTTGTGTTTTACAGCAAGCCTATACGGGAGCCTCGCGGTGCCTTGTAGATGCCTTCGCTGCATGTCATTGGCCCTGTTTTTGAGACTGCCCGGTCAAAGGTATTTAAGGAAAGAATTTAAGTACAACAGTATATCAGAGAAAAGCGAGCTCCCCTTTGCAGGAAGTAGATCAGGAGTGACAGCCGCATTTGCTAGGCTCTGTTGAAGAGAGTGGGAGAGAGGGTAGAGCACATCCCTGGAGGCACAAGGCTCTCTGGGGCAGATGAGATGTTTCAACATATTTACTGTATGCACATGTGTGCACACAAACCATCCTCTCATCTCTCACCAATGATTTTCTTATGCTCAGTCTTAAAGAAGTCAAAGTGTAGTCATAAACACACAGTCAGATGCAAAGCATCCTTGCACAAAAATGAGAAAGTGAGAGAAAATTGAAGGGCAGACATGAAAGAGACAAGGAAAAGAAAAAAAAACTCAGAAAAAGTCGCACTCAAGAAAAAATAAGTCTGAGAGATTGATGATGCAAAAAGAGATTTAAGTAGGCTTTTTCACAGCATGCTTATCCTAGAAATTGGTTGACATGTGAACTTCAGGTTTCATCTTTTTTGGCCCACCCCTCTCATGGGGGCTGTTGCTACTGAAAGCTGTATAAAGACAGGCACACACACACACCATTCAACAAAGACAAACTCTATAAACCACAACATAACTGATCAATTAAAGAAGGATATATCAAGAGGAAATGAATCATATCTAGAGGGTGAGAGGATTATGAATTAGGCTCCGTGAAACTCAAATGAGCTCCGCCACCTGGAATTTACACGAGATAGAAACTACTTATTCTAATGTATTATTTTTCCATACCCAAATGGTCACCAGTTTTTTCTATGCCTTTTTCTTCCACTTCCCTTCTCCCCATATAATCTTTCCACTGGGGCACAATTTTCGTGCAAACTTGGTCGCCACATTTGATTCCCAGTATTCTATATCCTCAGTTTATTCAAAATCCACTCTTTCCTGTGCCAGTCCTTTTCTCAAGTAGGTCAGCCTGTCTAATAGCACAGACAAGCAAGCTATAAACCTCTCCATTTAAATACCAGGGCCTGTACTGTACTGAGGGTACCTGACGGGCTAGTCCAAAGGCAGTGAAGCAGGACCCACGTGAAGCAGTTTGAGCGGGACCCCTGGGGGACCCCACTGCCTCTGTTTCATGAGAGTCAACATCAGGCCTCATGGCATCAAGTGCCAGCTGGGTATTGCGACAGATGGATGGGCCTGGGTGGGATGGCGCCCTGAGGAAGGCTCCACAGAGACTTACCCCCATTTGTCTCTAAATGCGGCTCAGGGCTATCTTGAGCTCCAGACAGCTCAGCGTTTGCCATTCACAGCCGGCCCTGTCGCAACAGTTGGGGCTGCTATTGTGGTTCTTCTAGTTCATCTGCCCCCCCATATGATCCCATAACCCAGTTATAATGGCCTTCATTTTACCTATAGTCTGTGACTTCTTTCAGGTCAAAGATCCCAGTAGAATCGAGTAGCCATCAATGAAAGCGTCATCCATAATACCCACAAACTGTAGATTCCATGCTAAATTCCAATCATCCATCCTCTTAACTGCTCTTCATTCCTTCATGGCTTCCTTCTATCTCTTGTGTCTTCTCCATCCTCTAATAATTCCTCACACTTCAGTCAATTTGATACCTTTTGATGGAGGTTTTCCTCAGGCCCCAAGACCAAGCTGGCTTCCCTGAAATGGGCCCCGCTAACACCACATACCAAAGAGTCACCAGTCAGCGCCCTTCATGCCCAAGGTCATAGCTCCGACTCAAATGTTTCTCTTGCGTATCGGTATTTCTTCAAAATAACTAATCCCCAAGCAGCTTCTCCTCTGCGCGTTTCTTCGCCAGATTTACTCAGGTGTTCCTTTGGTTTATTAATGTGCATTTTGTGGAATGCATGAAATCCTAGCTCAACACAGTTTCTGTATTTCATGAGGAAATGGGTAGATGGATTCCAGCTTGATTGCTTTTTTAGGAGCTCAAGGTTAAACATGGTTTGAAGAGACATGTTTGAAATGTAAACTTATGTTTCTGCCGTCGCAGTGAGATCTGCGGCGAACTGAAAAGGATCATGAAGTCCTCATTGTCTTTGGTGGAGATATAAATCAGGCAAAATTGCTAACTTTCTGTTGACTTCAAAATCGGTTCGCTAGACCTACAAATTACATAGCCAGTGGACAGACAAAGCGTACCAATTTTGAAGTGAGATAGCAAGATATAATTTAGAAGATTAACAAATAACTGAGACTGTTAAAGATTTACAAGGTATGATTATATCCTCTTGTATTATTGTTTGGGGTGGTTATACCACTTTGACAGCAATAAAATATTATACTGTCAATAAACACTGAGGCAGTTGTGCAAACACAACATGTCTCACTGATAAAATATGAATTCCCAAATGTAATTGTATGATTAATCAAAACACTAGAAAGCAGCTACTAATTACCCTTGAGTGCTTAGGAACATTATGTCTCATAACAAGCATATTTATTTATACACAATTTGATTTCATTATTCAGTGTTTATAACCTATTGTTAATGTGTTTGTTTTCATTTCAGCTGTACTTGTGCAATTATTTTTCTCATCAACATTTCAATGTGGCCTTTTTTTACTTTTCCAGTTACAGGCCTTCATAATTGATGTGTTTGTTTTGATGATGAAACTATTAATATCCTTGTGTAAATTACTCTTGTGTCAAGTGTTTATTATATATTTATCAATTTGACGGTTTTCTAAACGGAGGAAGTTAAATTAAAACATTTATCAGACAAAATTGGGACAACGAGTTTTGAGGAGTTGTCGCTCCCTGTCATCTCTTTGCCTAAGCTTTGTAAACACACAAAGTTTAAAAAGCCAGCCACAAAAAGAAATGTAGTAGGAAATATTGTTTAATCATTTAAGACTTGAGAAAGGAGAGAAATGAAATATCTGGGACAAATGAAAAATCAATCAAAAGCTTGTCATGGGGGGGTCAGTTTTGAGCATTTTACAGCTGTTTTAAGTCTTCGTTATCCACTTCCAAAGAGAAGCCTCTGATCCACTGAGAGAGGTTGGAAAACACAGTTTTGATCCATTTGGCTAATTTTTAGTTGAAGTAAAACTGCAAGTGTTTTAATGCCCAAAGGTATAACCACAAACCGTCTTCTAGCACTGTGTGATGGGTGAGAAATGTTTATTGTTTTTATACAGAACGTCATGCATGGAAAAATTACAAACAAGTACTTTAATAAATAGGGCAGTAATGTTGCGCTTTCTTGCACAAGCAGTCATAAGCACTAATGTGTCACAAGAATGTTAACACGGGCTCTTAAAAGAATTTATTGCTCATGCTACTGAGCATGCTACTGGCTTTTTATGGTGTAGCCTCCTTCTGATTGATTCTCGTCCCAGGGCCAGTATGTACTCAATGCATGTTTCATGTGGCTGGCCTCAGAGGCTTGGCCCCACCTTTATTAGTGATTTCACTTACCTCTCCTTGCTTCAGCAGTGTGCACTGAACAGGAATGTTGCTACCTGCCCCAAACCAATCAATTACCAGCTGAGCCTTGCTTGGACCTGTGAGCACTTTAACTCTTCACCTCTACGAGTCCACAGTCAGTTGTTAATAGAAATATATGTAGCTCGTCACTTGCATGGTACTCCCATTTTTTTTTTATATTTATAATGTATATTTTAATTGTAAAAGTCAAACTTAAAACAAACAAAGGGTCTGTTGAGACTTTGATGCAGCCTAGCCAGATACCCATTGACCAATGATTGAACATGCAGATCTATTGTGTCACAGATATAAATAGACTCTCTGCAGCTGCTTTATCTCAGATTTTATTTGTCTTTTGTGCAAGGGAAATATGAGTGTGTGTGTGTTTGTGTTTGTGTGTGTGTGTGTGTGGGGGCAGAGATAAAGAGAGAGGGACAGAAAAAGTGTTGGCAGAGAGCAGAGAAAAGGGAGCATATTTGAACAGAGGCATTTTAAAGCAACAGTATGTAACCTTGCTGAGTATTGCACAGTGGCCTTTGCAGCTACAGGTGGGCTCTGAGTCAGAGCGGTTGTGTATGCGCATCACAACTCTGTAGAAGCCAACAGCCCATGTACAGAAAACAAAGCCTATTAGTCAGTCAGGGCAGCAAATTGAGCACAGAATTCAGGTCAGATGGGAAAGCTGTGTGTTGCACGCTTCTCAAGGGAGATTGTACATCAGCATCAGGCATCAGTCTACCTCTTTATGTCACTGTTTTTAAGGTAAAATACAGTAAAAAAAAAAAATTCTTACTGTTGTTCCCTTGCTGCCTTTAGCAGCATCCAGTACAGGTAACTGGCTTTACTCATCTAATCCACTTAAACCACCATGCACAGAGGGTGCTTTGCATTAGTGCAAGTGAGAAATAATGATCATAGAAGTTTGCTCTTAAAGCATGCATAAAGCTATTCAAGCACTTCTTCTTTAGGAAACTTTCTTTTTAACCTCAAGTGTATTTGTACAATAAACTCTTCGTTACTTTAGTCTGAGAAAAAGAGTAAAAAGGTGAGAAACACACAACACGTACTGTATCTTTGATACCTTGCTGTCAGGGTCACTGTGAAAGGCATGTTTTAAATAACAAGTGTGTGCAATTAGGAGCATTGCATTGCACCCTGGTTACATGCATAGATCTCTGCATGCTAATCAGCCTGTATTAGCCTGAACATGGGTGTCTCAGCTTACTGTTTAGCATGTAAACTCTGAATATTAATTAATGCACAATGTGATACAAGTATTGCTGCTGCCAATAGCAGGATGGAGAATGTTTTGCAGAATGTGTTGAATCCCATAAGGATGTATACGCCAGAGGAAGCATAACTAGTTCAGTGTCTTGTTTTATGGTCATTATTACATGTTGTTATGGGTTTAAATAAGAAGATCCCTGTTAAGGATGGCGGCACACAAATAAGTGTTTCTCTGGCATGATATTTGGGGATATTTTTGCATCCTTGAAGTCAACTATTTTATAAGCATATAAAAGACCAGAGGCAAATAGAAAGAACAAGGGAAGCTTCAGTCAAGTGTAGAGATCCGAGATATCTCCCCAGGTACAGAAGCTTTTACTTTTTATACTGTGCATTGCAATCGGTAGATGATAGGATAGTTATGTAAGGCAAATACCACAGATTTTATGTAATCTGGCCATTGTTAACCACCGTTAATATCATAACCAAACACCAACCAACAAACAGGGAGGGACTGAGAAGGAGATAGTAGCAAATGTAAGTCAGAAATCAGTGATTTAGGAGGAGATACTGGTGAGTGCAAGATGGGGAGTCAGTAGGAAAATGGATATTGGTGAGAGATGTAAGAGATGAAGGATCAGAAAAGAGACATTCCAAAGGAGAAACACAGCCGACACAATCTAAAGAGAAGACATTTATAGTAAAGTATCTAAGAAAAGCAGTAAAGAGAAGTGTCAAGGCTGAGGGTAGGAACAAGAGCAACAGATGTTTTAAATTAGCCCTGCCTCGAGGAATAGCCTGTGAAAGAGGCCAGATGGTGACCCCCAGCCTTGCAACCTGATCCCCTATGGCTCAAGCATCTCTTTGTGGTCCTCAGTACACCCTCCCTCCCTCTAACCCAGCACAATAGAGTCAAGGTGCTCAGACCACTCCAATCAGGACAAGAATAGTAGGTAGCAGGAACGACGGGGTCTCTGCCCAGAATGTCAGTGGTGCCAGCTCAAACCCCCAGTGCCTGTTTCCAGTGCTCTAGTTCGCTCCTTCATTAGCCAAGGCCTGCATTCAGCTAATGATCACCGCCAGCTTTTCTTCCTTCAACTCAAGCAGGTTCGGGCCTCTTTGTCTCTTTTCTGAAACTTGGATGACTCATGACATTCGTTGTATAACGTGTGTACTGGTACATCATCACTCTCTTTCAGTCTTCTACCAGCAGAATTACAATTGTGACACCTTTGACCTTCATAGATCGTGATATTTTCTTCACCTTCTGTCTCACCTCTTCTACATGAGCTAATCATTTCTATTCCACATATCGCCCATTTGGTGTTAAATCACCATATTCCCCTCAGTCTTTCCTTCATCACCTCATACAGAAATACATTCTTCATTAGTTACACCTATGTGCAGCTGTCTTCTGTCCTTGTGTTTTGCACCTGTTCTATCTCTTGGGGTCCTTGTGTTCTTCCTTCATGATCCAATCTCCTATGTGGTCCTGTGGTCAAAGCCAAGTCATGTTTGTTCCATGTCTGTCTCTAATTTTTTTTTTTTTTTCCAAGTCAGCTATGTTTGATATTTAATGTGATGCAATTAGAATAGAATTTAAGATTTTAAGTTTCTTTGAACGAAATGTTCAAGAAGGGGTACAATGCATACAAAATATTTGAAGAAATTCTCCTGTCTCTCTCATACACACACACATTAATATTTACACACACACACAGCCCTGTGCCTCAGCCTTGCCTGGCAGGATGTGCTGTTGTTCAATGTTAGCATAATGGTCATTTACAGGGCAGAATCATACAGGTAATTCAATCTATATGTAAAACACTGTTGCGGTGAGGCAGGGGGCTAGTGACAGCTCAGCTAACCCATGCTGCCTGGAGCACCCAAGTGCTGGGTTACACTATAGCCTGCACTGGGGACCCAGTCCACAGCCATGTTTAGTCCAAAGTCAAACCAACACAGAGCGAAGGATGCATTGATCAACTGTTGTTCTGGAAATACTTGCATACCTCCAGAAGTTGCTATTGGTTACTTTAGGATATAAGCAGAAACGCACAGCCTTTTCTGTCAGTTTGCAGGTCTGTCACTGTGTTTTCCGAGAGCTGTTAATTTGTTATGAATCATGCAGATCTACTTAATGAATTCACTGGAAAGCCAGATTACAAATGTTGAATCTTGGGATTACTTCCTTGACCCATGTAATGTGTTATTGTGGCAGTGAATGTGCAGCCGACTGCTACCCTACAAGTGTCCTCAATGTCCTCCCACACACATGCAGACTCTTGCTCACTAACACTATCCCTCTCCCTGCATTTTTGTTTGCCAACGCATTATCATCCTGTAACACTGCACTGATCACTGATCCGCTATGCATGCAAGTCACACCGTGAATAAGTTATCATCATAATAAGCCTCTATTCATCCAAGGAATGACAGCCGACTTAATTTGAATTGACTGACTCATTTGATTTGCTGCCCACGAGCTTCCGCCAAACGGCAAAACCCATTCTTTACAGAGCATTTATTTTACCCCGACCCATTTACAGTCACCCATGTTCTATCGCTCAACTCTTCATTTTTTTCTTCTTCTATTTGCCGACGCCTTCCTATTCCTCTTCATGAATTATCTATGAGCCAGTATAATTTAGGAAGCAGCCAGAGATTTACACAGCTCTTGTGTCACTGAGTTTTGTTTGTGCTATTCAGTTCTGCTAATATATCACCACTGGGAATTGGGAGCCTGGGCTCCTGTGTGCAGCACTGCCTGATATGTCTTGATTATGGTGGGTGAGCCAATACTTTCCTAGAGTAGGAGACTCCATTAACAGCCGGGGGGAACTTCCTACTCTGCCTCCACAACCATAATTTTCATTTTCTATTGGCTGAAATGTTTTTGAATACCGGCATGAAGTCCACACTAACAAAGCACAGAGTCAGTCATATTGTCACGCGTGAGGGATTCTGTCCATCCCACACTAAGGTCTGTTTCGATTGAGTCTCGCTGTGGGTGTCGGCCTGCCAATGTGTCAGAGAGCATTCTGTTTGGTTTAGTCTTCAATCCTTACATCTATGTAAGTGAGTTTAAAATATTCAAATCCTAGAAAGAGTTTTGACAACATTAATAATTTTACATTTCACAGGAGAGGACCCAACAGACATTTACTGGTCCTTCCTTCCTTATTGAGTAAAATACAGGCATTTGGTCAGTTCTGTTTATCCCAATAGAATTGCTAGAATAGATTTTTCCACAATTTCCATTGTGTATTTCAAAAAGGTTTATGCACTGTACTAGATCCATGTAGTATGTTATTATTTCTAATATGTCCGCTTTCAAAAATGTGTATTAGCTTTGGGATACACCTTTGTTTTTATTTGTCTGATACCGATTGCAGAGATAATCCGAAGATTAGTTTCTGGCCACATCCCCAACAACATCAACAACAATACATGCAAAAAAAAAAAAAAAAAATGTAATGCAATAAATCTAATCCTCCGCAGCTTTACCTAACATCCATTGTTGTACCTCTTGAGGTGTGCTTATGACTGAAGGGAACGCCTTTGCCAAGTCCTATTTAATGAACCACTTCTCTCTGAACTAGTCCTCTTCTTCTTGGTCAGTTCTGCCACTTGCTCTTTCCAGGTAGGCGGACCTTAAGTCAAGTATTTCAGTTTTGGTGCTAATTTTATTTTGAAGACCACTTGGGGAGGCGCTGTAAAGTTATTCTCGTCTTCACCGTGATAGTTTGACACTGTGGGATTGTTTTTAAATTAAACCAGAAAGAATTTGGGGCTGGGCCGTCGCCCCCAGCTTTCATCCAGATCATAACCAACACATTTAGTGAATGTGAGCCTTCTGTCCCAGTCTGAGCTGTGCTATATTGCTCCTGCAAGTCACTGAGGCCATGGTGAAACCAGAACCATCACATGTTCCTTTGAAACGCCAGTGCTCCTTTCAGCTTTTTCGGTCCTTGTGGACTGATTGAAACCAGCCAGCATTGGACACTTAATGTGCTTATATATGCAGAGTTAAATATTCTATCGGAACCACTGAAGAGAGAACTGAAACCAAAACATTTTATGTTGAAGTGTGTCTACCTTTCCTCTAAACGGGAAACATTATTGATATCCTCAGCAGGGAACACTGATGATGGCTACCAGGCAGTAGGCTGTGTCCTCACCAGACCCTGTGCCATGATGAAAGGCTAGATACAGACTGTAAAACACAACTACTCATTTTCATTGTTTCCAATTAATAACGGTACGCTGGACTGGCAGCTCTAATTGGCTTGATTTGTTTAATTTCAACACTGCATCCCAGGCACGAAATGTCTATGGCTCTATGGGTGCAGTATGACATCAAAACAATGTTGATCATAAGTTTTATGTGCAGAAACTGGATTACTGAATGAAACACCGTGATTGGCTCTTTTGTTTGCCTGGGAGCTGAATTGTAATAAAAAAATATTTTTAACTAAATTAAATATTCATATTCAACCACAATTTGACAAGGAAAGTCTGTGACATTAAAATAAATTTAATCCTCCATTCTGTCTAAAATTGCTCTTTGTAGTAACGAGTAATGTGATAAGCTTCTTTGATATTTTGCCTGCTTCTTTTCCTCACTGCTCCGCATCAGCCATGTGCATTTTGTTTCATTTTGCTGATGAGCTGGAGATTAAATATAGGTCGTTTCTCTCGCTTCATTGCTAAAAGCTGCAGAGAATTTGAAGAAATCAGGAGAAACTTAGGAAAAAACAAAAAAAAATTACAGGACCAGGATTTTGACATCACGCTTCTTAGAAGAAAACGTCATATGGCATAAGCCAGTGCCAGCCACAGTGATGCGCCCTGGTACAGAGAGATATTGCCTCCTGTATTTTCCCAAAAGTGTCACCAACATCTGCATTGAGGAATCAAAGTGAGAACACCGCTACAGGAAAAATGCCATCCGCTTGCTTGCCGGACACCACCAAGCTTTTACGACATCCAGCGAGCCAAGGCAGATGACAACACTCCAGCCCGGGCACCACCAGACAAATTGGACCTGGGAGGAGCGTGAAACTCTTGGTCAGGAAACAATTGACTGGATGTCTGTTCCGCCACTTTGCTGTTGGATTAAGGGCAACTTCTGAAGGGAGGAGACAGGAGCAGGATGAGAGGTAGATGTGGATGGACTTTTCTACAAAGTACAGCAGGTGTGCAAACATCATTTTAGAAATAGTAGAAAAGGAGGGATAATGCTTTGCTACATTGTTAGAAGAGATAGAGTCAAATATTGTCTTTCCAGCTGAACAGGAAAGAATGATTAAAAAACTGTGGAAGCACACCAGGAGTAAGTTCAAGTTCTGCCCCGTGAGAGAGAAAGGAAGAAAAGCACAAGGCCACCTGGATGGGCTAAAGGAAAAGGGAAGAAACATGGTGGCAAGTGCTGGGGAATAAAATGAGAGCTGGAAAACAGAAGAAGTGGTGGGGAGGAAGGTCTGAGGGAGACTAAAGGAGTTTGAGGGATGTCTGCATGCAGTAAAGGAAAGAGTATTGAGAGTGAGGAGGATAAGTCCTATTAAGCTGTGCATCATTAGTGCATTAGGATCAATCCTCAAGACTCTTGTTTGCGTCTTGCCCATACACAGGGGCTGAGATCATTTATATGGGCATAATGCAGCTGCTGCAGCAACTTATTGGATAGCTTCCCCACGCCCCACATCCAGACCCCTTGATCTTCTCCTCCTCCAAGCATCCGCCTCACACTGTGGCTTTTCTCTGAGCCCCTGCTCCACGTGGCCCTTGTCCGATCTTAGTTTCACAGATCTAAATCCAGAGCCTAGCCATGTCGTGATGTTGCTCTGTTGAGGTTCATCTTTTCTCAGCATGTTGACATGAGAAATACAGAATTCTAGGATAGGCTCCTAACTACAGCCCTCTTTGCTCTGCAACTCCATCCACTCCTCCCAATGGCTTTGGCTCCCCATTGTTGTGGCTATTGGTTTATCAATTTAGTCAGTGTGTGAGTTTGCTAGAGACTGTGGGTGTGTGATTAAAGATCCTCACTCAATTCTGAGCCAGGCAGCTGGTACACTGTGACAGCAGAAAGCTTGGTGGCAAGATCGAGGTACGCTGGACAGATTTACACAAGTGCCTGGGACATACAAAAGAACGGTTTTAGCCTTAATGTGTAAGGTTCGCACACGTCAGATGCTGTTTGTTCCGATTCTGTATGTGTTTGTGTGTACCGTATGCATGCACTATGAATGTTTACCCGCGACACAGCAAACGTTGTCCTTGAACAAGGCTGATACCACTGGGAGCCTATTTGAAACCAACTGCAGGGCTGTGTGAGAGGTCATTGTATGGAAAACAATGATAAATTGATGGCTTGTGGCCATTATAGTAGCATGTATATTCCTGCAGATCATTGTGCATATGCATCCACCCCCTGTATGCAGCCCCTTTCTCACCCATTGAGCGCTCTGTTTGACTTCTTCTAATTCTGGGCTAAAACAATAATTGGAACAATGGTCATGTCAAAAGAGACATCTCATTCATTGCAGGCACAGCCTGTTTTAATCTACGAGTAGTGTTAGCCAAATGATTTTATCGGCCTCAATTAATCTGGGCTTCCCCTTTGTTTGCATTTCTTCTATAGTTCTTAGAGTTATCTTCATTTCGCGGCGGTAAGTTTCAGTGGGCTGCAGAAGCCATGTCACATTAATAGGAGAAGAAAGTCCTCGCATGTAATTACTAAACACTCTGGTTGTCTTTTCAAGGAAAGGAACAGGACAGAGGGATGACAATATTTGCCATCCTATTTACTAAATGAGGCCTTTACGCCTTTGTCTAGCTAAGAGAACTGTGCATTGTGGCACAGAGGAATCCTACCTTTGTTTAGGAGTTACTGTTTAACCTGCTGAACCTAATTATGATACATTAGACCCATTATTGCCCATGTATGCACACATTGTCTTGCAGTGTTTTATGAGCTCTATGTGGGTGGCTTCTTGCACGATTTATATTGTCAATGTATCATCTATGACACTAATGATGCCCAGAAAACCTCTTCCCTTGTCCCTAAAAACTAATGCTACTTTGTCATATATGTAAAGAGAGAAATAAATTACAGATTGCCATATCTATTTTGTCATTACATCTACAGCATTTCTTTTCCAGTACCCACAGAAGCGCAATACTTTGAACATGCAAGAAATATCAGCTGTGTCACGATTTATCAGAAGTGGTAAGGCAAGACTGGACTGGTCAAACAGAAACCACTGGGAGGTGACTCCATACCATTCTCCCCGTGGGCACGCTCTTGGACTGGCTGCACGGGCCTTAACCGCAGCTGTGTTCAGTCTGCGGTGTGCCTGCATTACTATGTGCCAAGGAGGGTGGGTTTGTGAGTAAAAAAAAAAAAAAAAAAAAAAATCCCTGCTTTTCTCATCTCTTGAGCAGACATGTGCAGCCCCTCCATCCATCTCTAACTGCCTCCACCTCACACACATCATTTGTGTTTCTACAAAGAAACATTGAAACTCCACCACTGGGATCCATAACCATTTTCCAGCCTATATGCTTTTTATTGCCGTACTTAGAGCCTTCATAAATATAGAGCAAAGCATTAGGGAAAAGAGAAGTACTGAAGAATCACAGCCAAGACACCTGCTGCTATTTCTGTAGATAATCGGGCAGACAGACCAGTGGAATGGAAGGCAGACAGTCAGACGGGCAGATAGACACACAAAAAAAAGCAGGAAACTGAAGCGATAGCAGATACAGCATCCAGGAATATTAGCAACATAACTCACAGTGGGTATAAACCACAGATTAGATTGCATATTAAAACTCACAATAGAAACACAGAAATGCGTCTACACCCAAACAAAACAAGTCAGTCTAGTAGCATGTATGTGTGTGTGTGTGTGTGCCCTGAGCCTGTAGGCATTAAAAATACATCGTCATCTACTGGTGAAACACACTCAATATTATTTGCTTCTCTCTCTCCCACACACCTGCATACGCACACATGCACACGATTCTTGCCTTTGTCATTCTCTTGTCCATCTCTTGCTGATTATGTGCCAGCCAGGTTCATATATGAGCGCTGCACACAGTTACACACACCAAAAGCTATACGCCCAGATTGTTTAGCATACAGCAGGCAGTTCTCATTGTTCCTCGGGAGTCACAGAAGTCAACAAGTTCCCTCCTGATAGACTCAACATGGAGAGAGGATCGAGGACGGTAATGTGCCAGCGTATGCATACAGGCATCACCCTCACGTATAGAAACAGATGCATTACATACACAGCACACACACACACACACAGGCACCTACATCTTTTGGTTGTTTTTCTCCCAACAAAGTGTACATACAATTAGCATCAAAGTAGGTATTTACCAGATGTTCTCTGACCCCAGTAACAAGGTATCCAATAAAATATTTATATAACCTTCCTGCCCCATACACTGTGCATGAGCGAAACTCCAACATAGTCAAACAGAATGTTGAATATTCTAATGTTCAGTCATGGTAATGCATAAATCTAGTTTACTACACAGTTCACTGTGAGATGTATTATATTGAATTTTTTTTGTTTTTTGCTTTCCTTTTTTAGTTTTACTGCAAGAATGTTTATAGCTTTTAATATCTACAAATACAGATGAACTAATTATCACAACTATATCAAAAGTAGGTGTTATTAATACTAATTGTAGAAAGGTTAAAAGTAGCATATATGAGTGTTATAGTTAAAGAATTATAGTCAGGTGCTCGCCAAGAAAGTCAAAACAAATGACATAGTTTACTCATCCTATATTTAAATCTATAATTATTGACATGTTGGTAACTGAGCACAGCTGAGACCTGTAAACTTCTTGTTTAAAAAATCATGTCACTGTTTGATTATTAGAAGAAAAGATCTTTGATCTCAACTAATTGTACAGAATGCATCACACATATCAACTCTAAGGTCCACTTATAGCTTTTCTGTACCTGTACCACATGTCATTTTGTTCCAAAATTAACTCCATGCTTAAATTCACAGTTAATAAGCACAACAGGTCACGCCTCTACTCCAGCAGGGGGTTGTTCATAAAATGACTCGGCCCATTGCATGCCTAGTTCATTTTAATAATTAGGCAACAATTAATAAATGACAGCTGTCGACTATAATGTGGCTTCACCATAGATGGTGGGCGACTTTTAATGCCAGAATCTGACCGTCCAGTCAGTCAGACAAAACAAATTGATGACCATGTTAATAACATCTTTCCACCTCTGCAATCAAAATGATTGTTCTCTAAGATGAAACAAATCAATCAGTGAAGGATGACTTTTGCCAAGTTGCAGGTTTATAATGACATTTAAGGTCCAACCACATTCTATTATACAGCCCATTATTTTTTGATAGCTTTAACAGGGATGATGCAATTTGTAGGTTTGCTAGCAGTTATATTATTTTGAGCTTTTTAACTGATTATGAGTATCTCTCCACTAAGTTCAGTATGATGTCAGCCTTCACTTATCAGCCTTAGCCAGACGGCAGACTCAACACTGTGAGGGGAAGGCGGAAATAAAAAGAGAGGGGTGAGGAAGACAAACAGGATGGCTTTTTATCATGACTCAATTAAAAGTTTCTTTTCTCTCTGCTGTTAGAGAAAGATTGTTCTCTGTGTGTATGATCTGTGTGTAATATGTTGCAGTACAATGATGAGATGACTTTTATTGCCCAGAGTGTTAGCAGCAAGGGAAACCGGTTGAGGTCTCATCTCTCTCACCTCGTCGTTGAAGTCAACCATGGCTGTCACACCTCACAACTAACAAATTCAAATACATCCATGTCGCCTCTTTTTTTTTTTTCATCACAAGAACAGTCTTCAGCAACACATGTTATATTGTTATTAGTCCACACAAGCCTGTTAATGGTGGAGAGGCACAATCATTTCATTTAGCAATAAGTCAGCTGTGAATAGATTGATTGATCAGTCTATCAATCTATCAATTGATCTTAATTTTACTTCAAAGCCTCAAGGGCCATGGAGTTATTGGTACCTGCTGCCTTCCTATTTTTATTTCGTTCTCCTCGTACCTTCTTCTCACTTAAGCACTCTTCCATGTCCTTCTGTGTAATTTCTCGCCTCCAACTCATCAGTGCCTTATTTTCCTCTCTGTCCTCACTCTCCAGCCCTCTCATCTGCCTGTCTCCCTTTCATTCAATTCCCCTCGCTAATTCTAATTAAGGACAAGAAACGGCCATCTTTATTAATGACGCCTTTAATGAACAGGGACCGCTTTTGTCAGGGACAAAAGTTTCCACCAATTAATTTGTCGCAATTGTTAGAAGAAAAGAGTCTCGGAAGAGTAAGGTTTTGGCTCCGCCCCTGGTGTGGTGTGTTTTCAATCCATATGCTAAAAGCTTGAAACTTTATGGGGGTTTTATGCCTGGAGGCTATAATCTGCTAAAGGTATGCAGGGGTGAAATGGATTTCCAATTGCAGTTCTCTTTGTATTTGGTATTAGTATTTCCTCCAAGCTAACCATTCTGAGTAAATTCAAGCAGTTTTTCAGTGGGAAGGTTAGATGTATAGTTTATTTCTCTTCATATACTTACATTCATAGGATTTTATATATGTTACAGAGTTAGTTTCACCTCAAGAAACTCAGTAGAATATATGTATCCGCTTCTCATGCCCTCATGCAAAAGCTTTACAGGTAAAGCCACAGTATTGTTCAGTTTATTGTTTAGTCTGAGGCAGGGGGTGTACTTAGTCAGCAGATAACCTTAAAGTGGCAGGAGCCCTCGATCTCTACTTGACCCATTTTGTTTGTTATTTAAAATGTAATAAGGTTTCATATCACGAAGGGCCACTAAATATCAGACAGCAGCATGGAAATTTTTGTTTTCTCAAAATGGAGGCTCATCACTGTGGAAAGTTTGAAGAATCAGCCAGGTCACTTTCCAGATTTTGTTTCCTTCAAGTATTCCAGCAAAAGACGCCTAATGGCGGGGACCCATTTATCTGTTCTTACTTACATATTCATAGGTAAAGCTACGAAAGCGATAGGAAAACCGCAGATACACCAGTGATGCCCCAATTAGCTGGAGAGGCACTGAGCGTTAAAGCCATCTGTGTCTCTTGAGTGTTGTGCTATTGACAAACCATGGTGGCAATTTCTGAATAATGGTCCTCTTTATGTGTAGGTCTGAGCAGTGTTCTTGTACTAACCATAAGAGGAAAGGCATTAAACTACGCACACACTGCATACAGGCTGTAGACACACATAGGAGTTAATGTGCAGCACCCCTGCCTGCCTCCTCTTCCCACTCAGCGTGGTAGGGTTTTTTTTTTTTCAATAGTCCTTGGAAGAAAGTTTTATTTCTGAGAGTGGCTGCTTTCAATCACCATATGAGAGAGAAGAATGACACCACTGAGAGCTAAATTAACCCTAATTAAAGACTAAAAAATGATACAATAAAAGGAGTTACAGCTAAGTTGGCTGGAGCAGCCACATGCCATGTGTCTTTCTTTTTCTCTGTCTTTCTTTCTTTCTTTCTTTCTCCTTCCTCCTCCCTCCTTCTTTTATAGTGCAATATGGAGTTGTTATTCAGGGAAGTACAAGGAGAGGTGCAAGGAAGTTTGAATCATAGTGGCCATGTTTGAGTTGTGTTTGACATTAACATAGCAAAGGTCTCTGCTACACATGGCTGTGTGTTTTACTTGTTTATTTACACTATTATACTGACACTGTTTTAATAATCAAGTCATTATTTTGTCTGTTAAACACTAGTGTCAGTAAAACATACCACCATCCGAAACTACAAATTCTCTCGTTTCGAGATGTGAATCAACAAATGTCTGGCGTTTTTTCTGAAGAAGACTTAAATGATCCCTAACTTTCCTAAAAAGCGTAGAAAGTAAACCTCTTCTAGGTCTGATAAGGCTGCTCGCTTTTAAGGCCAGTGAGAGAAGAAGCAGGCACGACAGCTGGGTCTGTGATCCATAGAGCCTATTCTCTACCTTGCTCTTCATCCTCTCCTCCATGTAGGAAGCAGATTATAGGGCAGACTAATGGAGTGTCACCTAAGTCGAAATGCACCGTAGCTGACAATTGTAATTGCCACTGCTGCCCCTGCAGGTCATCTCCTCCTACTAATGATTAAATACCATACATCAGCCCTCCTTCCCTCTTCTCATTCCTTTGTGGTTGCACTCCCATCTTCACCTTTCTCCATTCTTTCAAACTAGCTCGTTACTGTCCCAGATGAGAGGGAAAAATTGGAAATGGTATCCATTTTCTGATGGATGGATGGTGCTTTTGATTGTTTCTTTTGAGCAAGCACAACACAGCGCTGAGGAGCGTAATGGCGTTTCAGAGGTTTGACAAGTGTGGATCTAGCTGCTGCATTAAAGCTTATTATGGATTGGGGTGGGTATGAGGTAAATGCATTTCTGACTGGAGCGTGGCGAGGTAGGTATTAAAAATTTGATGTCTGCAGACCATTGGGCATTTCAGTGTGTGTGTGGGTGACTTCTGTGTGTAAAAGGAAGAGGGAAGAAAGGAACAGCATTGTTTCATGTCAGTTTTGGCACCATTGTACATGGTAGATGATTGTGTGTGTTGAGTGTTGCGTATTTCTATCTGTGTGTATGCAGGCCTGCATAAGTGTGCTTTTGTTTTGCCAAAGACCCTCATGTTATGTCTGTATCACTCCCCCGAGGCCAGTTTTGATGTGCTAGTATCTGATTTGGCACCCCTTCCACACTACCACAACCCCTTGCCCTAAGAAACAGAAATTTCACAACCTTCCATTGTGTCTATCTACGTTTCCTCTGGGGTCCTGATCTGGCGAAGTCCGCCCATCAAAATGCCTGAAAGTCGAATGTCCAGAGATGGTTTGTTTCATCCCCACAGGCTGCAAGGCCTATCTGATGAGTTGGGAGACTGCTACAGTAAGTATTCCACGCCTCTTTTAAAATTCTTCAGCATATTGCCACTAAGATGGGACTTTCCTCCTTGTGGCAGCAGAAAAGGAAGTTGTATTGTTTTGATCTACGATTGTTTGATATCATTTGGCTGTGATCCATGATAGAGCGTGTCACTTCTGCTATCTTATATTTCCAGGTTTTACATTCTCCTTGTCTGTGGCGTAATAGAGAAGCCATTCTTTATTCTGCACAGGGAAAACCTCTGCTCAGGTCTAATCCTGTTAATGCTAAAATCTGATTATACAGCCCACAGCACAGCAAAAGGTGTGTGTGAGAGAGAGAGAGAGAGAGATGCTATGTGCAATGTAATAGTGAGTATAAAAAGAGGAAAGAAATACTAAGATAGTATGATAAAAACATATTTAAATGAATAGACTTGCATGTGCAGAGTATATGTGCATAGATAATAATATTTTTTGCATATAATCCACCATTCATAAAAAATGTGACTTTTACACTTCTACAAAATGAACACTGGTATGAAGTTAAATACATTTTGAGGGGACTGAGAATCAAATCAGCAAGAAGACTGAAACATTGACTGATGAAATATTGATTGATAAACATCAAGAAATATTTTGAATGTTATTCAATACCTGACCTTTTCTTTCAACTGTATGTCAGCGGTGAAGAACACAGCCAATCTCAGGGCAGCGAACGCCCTGAGAATGTTAAGTCTTAAAAAGAAAAGATGGTTATCATCATTCGGTCAGACTCACTCTGAGGTTTTAACATATTCTGGTGAGACTCTAATGCTGGACTAAATTTATGGTTATCAGCCCTCACTCAGATACAATCTGTCAAGCTGTCACATATGACTGCACACCATTGATAAAACAGTTTGTGATTGTTGAACAACTGGCAATATGAATCAAGATACATAAAGACACATCTTTTCTCACATTAATCCTTTGTCTGTGCTGGTTTAAAACTTTCAGATGAGCAGCTCCTCTAATCCAGGTAAGGATTAAGGTTGTAAAGACGAACTCAAACCATTTCTGCGCTTTACCAGTCGATCTTTGCTCTAGTTTCCTTCTCTGACCATGAACTGTGGGTAGTATTTGCATCTTTTCTGTGTCATTGAAGTGACAGGCCAAGGTATCCCGGAGTGAAAATGAAATTTTAAAAGTAAAAAAGACATCTCAACATGTTGCTGAAGATTCATTTTGTGTGACATGCTTTAGAATAACCTGTGTGAATGGCCTCTTTCTCATGCTGAGCAGAAAATGAGAGTAGCTCGTGGAGCGCAGAAGCCCACTGCCTGATAAATAATGGTTTTATGCAGATGTGGGTGGCTGAGAATTTCCAAATTGGATAGAATTATCGAGACAGGGCAATTGGATAATTGATGAGTGTGTGCATATTCAGGGGATATCAATGCTGAACTACACACCTTAGTTGAAATATGTTCTCCCACCTGGCCTGGGTTTGTCTGGAGATCCCCCTGTAGGAGCTGGGAGAAGACGGATGAATGGATGGATGTTAAAACATGATGATGATTCAGTGGAATGACTTATTCCGTGTTCTTATTTTATACTCAGGAGTCATTGCAGTCAGTACTTGTGAATACTTGTTTACTTGTTAAGCCTCTAGGTGCCTTTTTTTGAGTTATTTGACTTGTTAGTTAAACTTTAAAACCATTCTTACAAGCATTCCTTTTGATGTTTACCAGTCATTTTTTTTTCTTTTTACTTTCGTCACAGTGTAACAAAAGAGAGATTCATGCTGTGTAACGGATCTGAGACCACCTACATTTCATTCAAAAGTATGTTAGGATGTGTCAGTCTTTGTTTCTGTTCATCAGAGAGAGTGACAAAGAGAAACACAGAGAAAATGATGAAACAACTGAGAGACATTGTATGGATCCTAGACTTTGTTCTCTTAAAACAAGACACATGAAAGAGCAACAGTGACCTGGGGACCCCCATGAGAGTGTGTATGCGAGGGTGTATGTGTTTATGACTAGTTTGTGCTGCATACGCTTGCTCCGAGGGCTGCTATCAAAGTGGGAGGCAGGCGGGCTGGATGGGAGAAAGGAACAAATAGATGATCAACTAAGCTAAACATCTGTGGTAGTGTTCACCATGTTTTTTATCTTACCACCAGGAGTTCCTCTTAATGACACTAAAACATCTGAGTAAAGAGTTTCCTCTTAAGATATATGCATGAAGCTGTGTGAGCAACTTTTATTAAGGAATGGAGAGAATTCTTCAACTAAACATGACGAGGTTGACCCTGTTGCTATGGATGACATTCTGTTCACAGTGATAAGTTAATAGGGGACCAGTCTGTGTTGGTGAATTCACACCAGCAGGAGGTACAAATAATGTTGCTACATGCACAATGGCTACATATTCAAAGCCAACATATTGTGAGACTATGCAATAAATTGTTAGCAGATACAAATCCTGTCCCTGCAGCCAGTGACACCCAGCTGTGTGTGCGCTGTGTATTGTATTTATTCCAGTTGACAAACACATCTTCAGCTTTTTCGATGCAGTTATTTGGACATACATTGCATCTGTAATGCTAACGTTATTCGACAGTTGGCGTGACGCTGGCTTTTTTAGAAAGTTTTGAACAAAGTTTTACTAAGAACTAGCTCTGCTCTCACTGAAATCCTCTTGCATTGTACGTTTCAAAAGTCTGTCAGGAAGTCTGTCAAACACATTGGCATCAGTAGACTCCTTAAGGACCAGTTGTGATTAGGTCTTATTGACTTGAGAGTCCTCTGCACGACCCCTAACTTTTAATAGACTTGGAAGCTAGTTTTAGTGCTAAAATGCTTTGTCAAAGAGTGCTTAATTAGTACACAATTTGCTGTTTCACTCCCAGTAAAGTTGGGAGCTCACAAAAGACAAATTAAGATATAAAAGATCAAAATTAATGCAGCAGAACGAATCAATGAACACTCCCCATAATGCGGCTTGATAGATATATAGATAGATATAACCCTGATGATGTCACAGTGATGTCATTGTCTCAAAATTAGCAAAGCTTGTGAATTAATGAATGATTTTTTTTATTATTTTTTTTTAGAGAAGTGGTGCTCCACTTGACTAGAGTTGATGTTAAAATTTCTGGAGTTCACCTTTAATTTAGAACTGACAAGATTTTCCCCTAAATTTAGCCATCAAATGTTTTGTGAATTTGGCTCCCGAAATACAAGACACAAAAACTTTAAAGAGAAAGAACGGGGTGAGAATAGAGGAGAGAGTGCCATCAATTAAACATGAATACCAACCAGGGCGAGGGTTTCATTCTGTTTGTAACTGTGAATATTTGATGAGGCAAAAGACAACTCACTTAGCACACAACCATATGCTAACAATGGCATTATGAGTTGCCAGGCTCGTGAAAGGCGTGACAGGGCCTCCCCCTAGGCTCTTACTGCTGGAGATGCTGGCAAAGCACGCACACACACAAACAAACACACTCACAGTCGCATACTGCTGTTGTGTCAGTGAAGTTTAGCCCTGTGCAGGATGACACTTCAGCTCTCGAAGCCAAAACAACATCAAGCTGCCATAATACTAGCTGCTGGGATGGGACCCCTGTCTGCCCCGCTGTTCTCAAGAGGGACCCCATACTAGGCCTCTGCATCACTCACACTTCACCTCACCGCCACCTGCTAACTAAAGGGCTGGATGCCCTTCAGTTTCCCTTTCCCTCTCTTTTTCTTCTCCCTGCTTTGGTTGAATTTTCCCCTCCCCTGCTTTAAGAGAAATTTAGGTTTCTTACACCTTACCTGGGTCTCACTTGTACCCCTGCTGTGTGGCTCCAGTGATGGCAATGTTGGTTGCTCACTTAATCCATCACTTTGGTCCAGACTGAAATATTAACAACTACTGGACGGATAGATGTGGAACTTTGCCTAGATTTCAGTGTTGCCCAAAGAATGAGTCCTAATGACTTTAGTGATTTCCTGACTTTTGATTTGGTGCCATCGCCATGTCAAAATGTAAATCCGTCAGACCAGGGAAAGAATACCAGCACTTAGACATGCAGAGTTACTGGGAATAGAAAACTAAGGCAAACAGTAAAATCATAACCCAAACTCTCCAATGTAAACATCCATCACTCTTCACAGACTTCCTGGTTTGACTTTTGACCTACTGTACTATGCAATGAGGGATTATAACTGACATCTCAGGTGCACTCAGTTTCAGTTTTACCTCCAAATGTGGGTGTTTAGATAATCTGGCTAAACCGTTGATGTGTTTACAACCCGTCTCTGTACTCCCAGACCTCAGGAATTACTGCGGTAAGTACAATTTAACCGTAACGCACAGTAGCAGTGGCCAGAACTATGAAAATAAGACCCAAGTTGTAATAAAAACAGGAATTTTCCTTTGAACTCTTTTCCCCACTTTCTCTCATCACTCTCCCGCCTCTTTTCTCATTATGTCTCCCTCTCACTGTCTTCCTTTCTTTCTTTCTCTCCTGCTCTCTCTCTCTCCGACTGTTTTCCTTCTCCCTCACTGCCATTTGTCCCCAACTTTTCAACCTCTCCTCGCTAATTACCTTTTTTCTCATGTCTCCTCCCTGTGACTAAATGACAGTAGATGTCTAGTCTTCGGGTTCTCCTCCCCTGCCCACCCCTCAAAGTTACAACCGCAACGCTGTGTGACATTAAGCCGCTCGTACTTACAGGGCCCCCGAGTTGAAAGTGTCACTTCATTTAAGGGGAGTCGACTAAGGAGCTTCTTCCACTGACATCCCGACTCCTGCTGTCTGCTTTTTACGTGACAATTGCACAGCAGACGGAACGCCTTGAACAGAAAATCAGTTTAAAATGGAATGGGGTGGCTTGCTGGTGATGAGGATGGTTGAGATGGGGAAAGAGTGGTCATTTAGCAGGCAGTGGTCAGACATGTGAGTTGCCTGCTGATTGTCCTGCAGATTATTGTTTTGTATTCAGAATTGCTTATTTCATGCTTGTCTAAGCGAGATCTGCTTTAGCCCCGTAGCCTGGTATGTGTGTGTTTAATGGCCTTGCATGAATATTACATGCGTGGCGGAAGACGAAAGGGATCACAACTGAGAAGAGGAGAGGACAGAGGAGAGGAAATATGACAATAGAGCAGAATGGGAAGAAAAGAGGAGATAGGAGGGGGAAATAGAAGCAGAGAATGAAAAGAATTGAATTGAAAAGACTTGAATAGAGGCGAGTTAAAGAGAGAAGAGCAGAACAGAGGAGATGAGTGGAGAGAAGAGGATGAAAGATGACAATAGAACAAAACAACAGAAGAAGAGAGGGGGAGAGTGGGGGAAGAAGAGCCGGGAATAAAACAATTCATTTGGATTGATATGGCTTGAGTTGTGCTGAATTAAACTGAGGAAAGGAGAGAAAAGGAAAGGAGGAGAGGATAGGAGAGGAGAGGAGAGTCAGTGGCCAGTGTGTATGCAGAATGAATGTTGATCAGGCGGTTTTGCTGGCTTACCTATGCATGCTCAAATAGGCTGCCCCTGCTCAGACTGAGGGAGCCTTGTTTATGGAGAGAGGACCAAATCCTCCAATCAAACATGTATGAGGCAGCACACTTTGTACACACACACACACACACACACACACACACACACACACACACACACACACTATTTTCCCCCCTCTCTCTCTTTTCTCTTTCTGACATACACAAATACACATCTCCACACAAAAACAGTCCACTCTGGAGACATCACAGTGGCACAAAAGGCACACATGAAGGAATAATACAAACACACACACAATCTCGCACTCACACACAAGGGGATCCAGATTATTTACTTACAGTACAGTACCCTGCATTGTAGGGCCTTGGGGGGTCTCCTTTGTGCGTAGGCGTATGCGTAATAACACCACACTCCACCTCTCTGCCTGTCTCTTAACCACACACAACAAAAAACACACACAAACCAACAGAGAGATGATGTACATCTCAGCAGACGCTTACGCCGCATATTCCCACCGCTGGTCTGTGTGGTATTAACTGTAACGCTCCTCTCTCCTGATGGAGTTTTGCAGTTGCCTGCCTGAGGAGACCTGCTGCTTTCAGCTTTAATTTAAAGAAGAAAAATGGTGTGTGCCAGAAGAGAAAAAAAACCCGTTAGGCTTACTTCATCTCCAGAGTTAGCATTTTTTTAAATTTTTTATTTCATTATTTCATTATGTAGAAGATAATATATGCAAAGAAGTTATTTATTTCTTTTCAGCTTGTATTTAGCTGATGAGTCAGCCCATGTGATGACCCAGACTGCAGACAAAATGGATTCCAAATGCATTCCTAACAGCCTAACAGTCATCATCCATTTTAGTAGTAAAAATGGGAACTAAATGAGACTCATTCATGTATGATGCAGAAGTGTGGAAAAATAAGACATTTGGTGTGTGTGAGTAATTGAGAGGATCATTCTGTTTGTTACATGTTTGTATGTTTTTGTGTAGGATTAGTGGGATTCAAGTGTTATTGAGACAGGACAGGACAAAGCCATCAAGGATGAATCCACTGCCTGTTCAAATTCACCCTAAAATTCATTTCCCCCCCCTTTCTTTTTGCTGATTTAAATTACCTTGATCCATGGTAATTTCAAATATTTCCCGCTGGCGAGACACTTGAATGAGGAAGGCCACTTAGGGACAAAAATTATGCTGAAGTTGATTTAAAATTTTCAAAACTTTGGAGCTAAAGATAGCCTGTACAAATCCAATATTCAGATTCTTCAAAGTATGTGGGTTTTATGTGTTAGTTTAAGGCAGATGAGTGTCTTGTGATACTGCCTCCCATTTTTAACTCCTTAAGTCACCACGCATATGTTGCAGTTTGGAGCCATACAGTATAGAATGAATGAGGATGATGTCATTTATCAATTTGCACTGAAAAATAACGTAATTTTAAAAGGAGCCGATTGGTTTTCACTCCGATTTTTGTCCCTATCTCCATCTAAATGTTGTGTTTATGTTTGTTGCTATAAAAACAGTGTTTGTTGCAGTTTACAGTAAATGAAGTCCTCCTGTGACTCTGACAGCTCAGAAAATACTTCCAATAATTAGAAGTGAAAAGAAAAATTGGGAGAAAAGTCAAATAAGTTGCTGATACACCAGAATCTCTTTAAAACAATAAACTGAAATAATTTCAAGGACAGTTTGAATATTATGAACTGAAAATAATGAGCTAGGTGTGGTGTTGTGGTGTTGCTCCTTCCATCAAGAGGGATGGGACCTGACCAGAAGTGCTTTATTGTTGCTCCTTACTATCAAATCCTGGTGCATCGGTGTGTGACAGAATGATATCACAGCCTGTCACACACACTACAGCCACAACCAGCATTGACTCTTTGGTCCCTGCATTCATGTATGTGTGTGTATGTGTTTTAGATGGACTCTGGAGGTTTTGGATGGTTTCATCTGAGTACCCTTGTGTGCACAGTAGCACCAAGGTGTCAAAAACAGTGACCGCTCTCTGCTCTCACTGTTTTTACTCGCCATCCGTACATCAATCCACCTCTCCTCTCTGCCCCTCCACCCGTCACTCAGTGAAGGGTGTCATCGCTCATCCATGAGTGATCGGTGTCTATGATGCTGTAAAATTTGGAGTGTGCATCTGTGCAGCAATATAAACATTTGCTAAGTTCACAACAGTATTAAGCTTCTCTCAGTTAAGTTTGTACGCCATTCAAACATGTGCACATGCACTCACATGCATGAGATGTACTGCTGGCCTCCTCGTGTCCCTGCATTACTCCAGACTGGCAATTAAAAACAAGCCATTCACTTATCAGGAGTGTCTGTTCCCACCCACTCAAATCACATCTCATCTGCTTCTCACTACCAGTACCACGGTTGTGTGTGTGTGTGTGTGTGTGTATGTCTATGTGTAAGAGAGAGCGGAGAAGGGGCACTTCTCAATCTGACACTTCACAGCGTGTGAAATTTAATTAAACACGCCTCACAACCATCCACACATACACACAGACATACACATACTGGAAATCTGTCAAATATAATACAAAAATGCTGTACACATTTTTCATTATATGCACATTTTCTCGTGCATAGGCCCGTTTCCTTTTCTATTATTGCCTTCTCAGAGGCAGTCAATGTAGCTTTTCCAGTAAAAACACTTTATAGGCCTCTCTGTATGAGGTAAAGTATACAACTGTGAGGGTCAAGTAGCTTCTATAAAGACTGAAATATGGAGCAGTTCTGTAAATAGTCTTGAGCATACTGATGACTTGTGGCCAGAAAATCCTGGGCCCTCATGACCACCCTGAGGTGCCCTTGAGCAAGGCACTTAACCCCCGACTGCTCCAGTGGAGCTGCTCGGTAGCCAACAGATCAGACAGCCAACAGATGGTTGAGCTGGGCAGCTTCCAGGTCTGTAGCTGTGAATGTGGTGCATGGTGCTCAGTCAACTTACTTCTATTAAATAAACCAACCAACAAAAAGCCAAGTTTTGAAGTGCTGGGTGGTTTGTTTCAAACCATCAGACTAAACTGTTCAGCTGCTTGCTCAGACTTAAAATCAGACATCCAAGAGTCAAAAGTTCAGAATAGTGTTGTTCTGGGACATGGAGCTTGAGTCGTTCCCAAGGTATTCTAAGTTTAATTAAACAAAACCAATCTTGATTGAAGGTGTTCAATTAATAACTCCAATCCCCTCCTTTTCCATTTAAAGTACCATGTGGACCTTTTAACACTCAAGGCCATTATCTATAAATTGTAAATGTTTGATGAGTCACTGTTGGCTCTATCTGGTTCTTTTTTTTCTGCTGCAGTTAGCCAGCGATGCTCTCTGAAGAATCGCTTTAACTGATTAGAAGATCCTGTTACATATACTCCTGAATAGCTATTCCAGACATCAATTGGTGTCATATTTTAAGTGTGCTAGGATGGTACACATCTACAGCCTTCTTGGGGACTTTGTCTTCCTATGAGGGAAATCCACATTGTCGGAAACATTTGCTTTTGTGGACCTGGCTCTGGTTTTTTACTTTTAGTCCCCAGTATGAGTCAAGACACCTCCAGTTTGTAATGCAGGTTTTCTGTTAAAAATCTCAAGCCCAAGCTGAGATAAGTCTGATGACATCACTATGAATTAACCTCATCATGTCAAGTAAACTAAACAGTGTGTTTAAAACCAGTGGCGTGCCCTTTAAGACAATATATTAGATGTAATATTTTTCTAAAATGCACTATGTCAGGTCTGTTTTTGAAGTCTTAGGGCTTTATTTTCATGCCAAGGCTACAATAAACAACATTATGACATGTGACTTACCTGGCCATGAAATGTGCTTTGCCTTTTAGTTTAGTATTTTCGTGCCCCATGCAGCATGTGTGGGGCGCAGATGTGGGAGGAGAGGTGCAATGAAAATGCTGGCAATAGAGACCGTACAAGACAAGGTGCTGGCAAATATGTTTAAGAGAAAAATAGGTAATTTTACTTGCGCTAAAATTAATAATTTCAAAGTATTCAAAACCTGCTCATTTTGGCTTGTCATACACATAGCTCTCGTGGTCATGCTGACTGGTTCGGTTTTGGTACTGTTGTGTTGTGTACATGGATGCTGACTGCACCACTGTGAAGTGACACAAGAGGGAAATACATCACATCCTGCATATTGGTGCAAATGACAAGGCTTTAATTATTTGTGTACCTCAGCGTTGATGAGCGTGATGTTGGTGACCTACTTTGATGTGAGAGTTCTCATTAAGCGCTGTGAAATACAGTAACCAGCTAGTAGTAGTACTGATGTACAGTACGTGGGTGTTTATGCTTCTATATTAAGATGCAGCATTTTCGCTTTCATGTTCTACCAAACACCCACTTTTACTGTTGTTCTTGTTCTTACACACATACCGTCTGTCACCTACTTAGTCTTTTCACTTGGCTTTTTTTGACACAGATGTTGACATCTGTGTTTGATGCCTTGAACTTCTGGATGACAGCCGCCTTGCGCAGTACATTGGATCCCTCCCCACGGGGCCTGATTTCAACCTATCACCTCTCTAGTCTTCGCTCAGGTTCAGATGTGAGCGCTGGTCTACCCACTGGGATTCTTTGCAGTGTGGTGTGAAGGAGGAGATAGTAGGAGAAAAGAAAAGAGAGTTCAACTCAGGTTCTTTCACTTAGCAAGTTCTGCAAAGCTTGCAGGAGAGGCTGAGTGGTTTTGGGCGATAGTGGGCTTAACCCGAGCACAACTTAAACCCGTTGCCCACTTCTTTTGAAGAGTTTGGTGACTGGTGTTTGAACCGGCAACCTCTCTTAGCCAGTAAAAACTATCTTTTAAAATATATTTTAATAGTTCAAACAGTATAAGCAAAAATGTGTAAAACAAAGTGCTCTTTTTCTGCTAGCTTTACTTAGCCCTGCCAGTGCTTTCCTTCTTGCCTGTGGCAGTTTCAACAGCCACTCACTCGTCTCCCACTTGTCCAAAGTTTCACTCCAGGAAGCCAGTTAGATTTGACCCATTCGCTGACAGCCTGCAGCCCGGACCTATCGCCGATGGGTGGATACTAGATTAGGACCCTTTGAGGGCTTGTAATTTCCTCAGGCTTGTTCCCTTAAAATTCCCCTCTCACAGTCACTTCTCACACTCAGTGTCACGAATGGCAGGACAGGCTTTAGGTGGCTTATGTAACAGTCCATTAAGTTTGCCGTAGAAATAGCCTGTGTTGCCTGAGAGGCTGCAGCAGACACCTAGAGATAAGTAATGTCAGAAACAGACAGCGATACGGATGGGGCCTCTTACATCTTTTATGGAACATTAGACTGAGTGAAGAGATGACCTAATTTGAATTGATTTGGCGTATATTTGTGCTCAGGAGAGCACATACGGAGACACGCAGGCACAAAGAGACACACATATTCATGCAGGCACCCCCACATACACGCACACCAAGATGCACAGACACACACACTCAATCACAGCTAATCTAGGTCTCTCTGCTTGTACTCTACCCAGCTGTAGCTGCATATCTTTGGCAAAATCTTAGATGTTTTCAGCTGAATAAGCTCTAGCTTGATTACACTGCTTTCTTCTCCCTCTCATCCCCCTTCCCCCCCATATGTATTAATGAGGCTGTTCTTTCTTGCTAAAATCTCCCTCCATACTGTTGTTGTGCAGTTCACGGTCCAGTGGGCTACTGGCCTGCAGATGTAATTGTTTTAACTTGATAACTGTACGCTCACTCAATTAGGACGAAAGCAGAATTCTGTTTTATTTCCTCTGCCCACTGCAGAGTAGGAAGCAGCACTTATTGTGGCGTGCACAGCACATCATAAACACACACTCGCAAAAAGAACTTGAGAAGGTACTTTTGTAGTTTTTCAGTTCTTTGTGTGCAGGATTCAAGATGACATGCTGTGTTCATCTTTAATCCCATCTTCTTTCTTTTCATGAGTATTTTCTGCTCCCCTGCTTTGTCAAGGTTTCTCTGTATGCATTCTGTTTAATTGGAGTGCTTTGATACTGGCCTTTGGCAGTGGACTGAACATTACTGCATTGTTTTTGTGTGTGTGTGTGTGTGTGTGTGTGTTTATTCTGCTTTTTTGAACTTGCTCATTTTATTCTCCTGTTTTACTCTCTTTGTATTTTGGGGTTGTGGCAACTTGCGTATTGTTGTCATTTTAAAAAATGCTATCTTTTCAAACATGTTCAGATATTTCTGGGGATATGCTCCAGATCTAGCCTCGAGTGCTGTCATTTGGAGTCAATAGTGCTTTTGTATCAGCTTCCGAGTTTCTAGTTTTAAACCTCAGTCATTTGGTTAAAGAACAAAGTTAAAGTCAAAACTGCTGTCCTGCTCTACAATCCCAGAGCCAAGATTTAAAATTTGCTGAGATTTATAGTTAATACACTTGCAGTCAGATGACATATCTCAGCGAATGTTTCCTACAGTGGCAGTAAATTCTTGAGATAATGTGAGCCTTGGAAAATCTGTTATTTGGAGTGCATTATCATACTTATACCATGGCCACAAAACCTAGCTAGCATTTTATGCTTTAATGACTAAAAATTAATTGTCTATGTAAAGAGGAAACTGATATCATGGTAGCAACATCATAGCCCTCTGCCTGAGAGAATTCCATTAGTCTGCTGTTTTTGTTGCGTAGGCTACGGCACCTCTTCGTATCAGTGGCCACTTGTAAGGCACATAATTAAATATTACTTAAATGAAGACACAGACAATCAAGAGGATCAAGAATATATTATTGAAGAGCTAAAGTGATAAATATCATAGGCAATAATTATCCACACAACTGCTAATCACTGAAGAAAATGTCAGAGAACCAAAGCAATATTAAATATGTCTAACCGTTCAAACAGCAGCTACTGTAATCACTGAAGAAAATGCCAGTGTAATCACAGGTTGTCATGAAAAATATGTTTGTTTGTTTTTTTTAAGGAGAGATGTGTAGGCTGTATCATCACAGAGATCAGACTTGAACTCAGTGTTTCCATTACATTGCAAAATTCAACCATATTTTTGCAGGCCGCTCAGCACTTTAACACTGAGGAGACTTGCCATAAAACAGGTTTGGTTGTGATCTTAAAACATCTGGAGGTCAATTGGTAACGTTTTTGTCAGGTGCACAACAAACATGTAATAAAACTGGGCCCAGAATAGACACCTGAAGTATACCGCAAGTCATTTTTGCAGTTGAGTACATGCAGGTAGGTTAAGAAAATATTAGAAGAATTAAATTGATTCATTATATAAAGAACTGAAAGTTGTCTCTGATAGAACATTACAGAAGTGAATCATTTTCTTAAAGAACTCTCAGTAAGTAAGTAACTTACTTTGTAAGTAATGGTTGTATGATGGAATTATTAGAAAAGGCAGGAGAAATCTGTTAAAGATAATTTATAGGATACGTGGACAAACAGAATCTTGTACTTCTGTAGGAAATGTTATGAGTAGTCTGTCAGTGCAGAAGGAGGGCTTCATTTAAATCACAGCCTCAGTGAGGGCTTTTGGTGGAAACCGAATCAAAAGACTCAAGAGAGATGCAGGCTTTCATCTCGAATGTTACATCTTGAGTTGGACGGGTGATCTGCCTGTGAGTGTTTGACACTTTGTTAACAAAATCTGATGAAGTCTTTCTTGGCAAAGGCTCACTCAAAAACCTTAGAGTGTGTAGAACTGGGTTTATGGGGATTATGAGGATGTTTCTCAATAAGGTCAATGAATTTTTTACTTCAGCATTGTAGTGTCTCATCAAAGTTTCTCCATTTGCGTTGAGCAAACTGACAGTCTTTCTTAAAACTTTTTGCGTTAACCATGGCAAGGATGATTTGTCATATTGAATGTTGCAATTGGACTGGAAGCGCAGAACAGGTGCAATTGTAGCCATCTATTACTGCATCAGTCAAGGAAAGGCCCCATTTCAGGAGCTGAGTGTGAATACTTTTGAGGACCATTTTGAAAGAACACATCAGTCTTGTCAACCTCATTTGGACTAACATGTGGAGTGAATGAGGAATTACTTTACCAAGGTGTACTTAAAACATTAATTCCTTGGCTTTGTTCCCTCCCAGTTACCTTCTCTCCTGCTCCCCCCTTCACTCCCACCTCTGCACTGCCTCCCTTTCTTCCCCTTTCTCTCTCCATACAGTATCATCTGCCTTTTCTCTTTATAGCAGGATTAATTGCCCTTGAATGATTTTATAATTGAGAGATGTTGGTGTCCCGGGTGGCGCTGAGGCAAATGCAGTAATAGCCCTTGGAGTCTTGAAATGAAAATAAAGGAAGGTGGCAGAGCATCCTTTGAGTCGGTGTTGATAGTAGGAGGAGAAGTGTGTGTGAGTTTGTGTGTCGTGCAAGTGTGTGTTTGCCCACTGACAAACGCACTGTAATTGTAAATGAACTGATAAATGCACACGCAAATACTTCCGCACTGCTTTTGACTCAAATGTGTTGAGACTCTCCCCTCCTCATGCACACACATACACACAAACACACAAGCTGTGTACATTAACAGATGTTCATTTGAAATGCATAATTTTCTCATAAATAGTACTTGTGAAAGTTACACAGTAGGTGTTCAAACATGAATAATTAATGACACATTTGTATTAGGTCGAACAAGTTCCTGAGATTCATGCAGATGTTGGTTTGTGTGCATACCATTATAGTCAGGCTTTAATTTTATTTCTTTTAACCCAGGTCATACTGACATATTTCAAAACTTTCTAATCAAAACTTGAAGCCATCTTTAGTCTTAACACCACCCTACCACTTTGAGCTAAAAGCCAAAAAACCCCAAAGAAAAAAAAAGTGGTGAACCACACTCAGTTCCAAAAAATCTGTACTTAATGTAAAACCAATACCTTGTTCGGTGACTGTGACCCCTCATGTCTAAGAAGCATTAGCAACGTGAGTCGGCTGAATGAAAGCAGTGGTACAACCGGATCTCTTTTGCCTTCATTCCAAAGAGCCAAGTGGCGCCAAAAAACGAGCAGTCACAAAGCTTTTCTGTGATTGGGGGGGGCAAAGTCTGCTTTTTTGTGGAGACGTGGTTGGAAATGGTAGACATGAGCAGCCTTAATAAAAATAGGACTGATGGGATCAATAAAGCTGGATTGCCACCATGAGGGGAACTGGCAGAGTGCTTCATTGGCTGGGCTTTAATAGAGAAACTGAGCTAAGTAGAGGCCTGCTTTACAGCCCAAGCTGTTCCAATTACTCTCTGATAGACTGGTGCTCCAGACCTGACCACAGATGACACTGTTAAGATGAATACTGAAATTGTGCTGCGTCCAATGTGGCAGAAAGTGTGAGTTATTTACAGAGAGATGCAGGCAATTCGTAGAAGTTAACTTAATGTTGAGGGGGCTTCTCTTAGCAGGATTGTTTCCTTATTATCTGCATGGCCGGCCCTAATGCAATGCAATCACTCTGGCTGACAGTGAAAATTAAAAACTGTGGCGCATGCATTATGCATAAGGAACAAGGAAAATGGGGTGTTTTTATTATACCTGGAATGTTTCATTTGTTAATTCTGGATCTAGAAGAAGGAGAAAGTGAGATTTAGACAAATGTTTAACAGAAAGAACAAAACATGCCCTGACATATTAAGGTAAAAACCTGCATAACATCTTTGAAATAGATATGATATGTACATTAGGATAATGTGTAAGAACTTGACATTTTATGAAATGCAGGTATAAATGGACTCTCACCTGATAGCATTTGTCAGTGCATTTGAACAGAGATAACATCTCACCTCTCACTTCTCTTCTTTCTCAATAGCTAAAAATTGAAAAGGCCTTATTTAGAGCTGTCAGTAGTTTCTGATTATGCACTTTCTCTGAGTTGTACAGATGTTCTCCTCCCTTCTGTTTCTCTTTTACACCCGCCCCTCCCACCCCCCCAACCTGATCTCTTTCCCTCTCACCCAAGCCCTTGTTTCCCTATTTTTTCTCACTCTTAAGCCTTCACTTGTTCCTTTTTTGACTGGCTTTCAATCCATGGGTGATGATAGTTGTGAAGTATGGGCTGGGTTTGTTCTTCAGTTTACAGAGCATGAGTCTTCCTGAAAGCTGACAAGATGAAAGAACCATTTTCTTCCCTCTTTGTATGCTCTTCAGCTCATCATTTTCTCGCTCTCTCCACCCTTCTCCCTGCTTCTTTCTCATCTTCAATTATCGTCCTTTGGATTTTTATTCTCCCTCCCCCTTGCCCCTCCCTCTCTTTTTTCCTCTCAGCTAATGGAACTATAATGGAACCATAAGTCTAGAGAGTTGGGTTGTTTAGCAAATGGCAGTGCATGCTCCAGTCAGTCAAGAGGAATTCACCAGCCCTGCTAAAAACCTTACATACCCATATAATATGCGTGGCAGCCTTTGTTTTTGTCCCCAGCAGATGCCATATACACGCACTTTGATTTTCAGAATTTAAATTTTCTTCTGTTTTTAAAAAGGTATTATTAAAAGCATAGAGAAATCCCAACGCCATAAAGCAATGGCGTTGGGATTTCTCTAGAGAAGTAAAAAGATTTGACAGAAAAAGCACCACATGACGCACATGCACATGCTTTTAATTCGTGATGCCTATAATGGAGTGGAGCCTGTTGAGCTGTTGATTCATGGCGTTACATTCACATGTGATGCAGTCAGGTCATATATAGGCCACACATACTGTGTCTAATGGCCAAATGTGATTTAAGACGATTTGAGCTGTCATATACTCGCTCCTTTTCCTGCTTTCAGTGCAGTTGCTTTATTGCTCACTTTGCAACCACATCTGCTACAGCCATTGTTGCTGCTATAATCACTGCCGCTACTCCCTAAAATACTACTGCAGTTATTGCTACTGCCCACTTTGTTGCTGCTATAGTTGCTGCTGTTGCTCACTATGTACTGTTAAAATCATTACTTTTGCTCCCTACAATACTACTGCAGTTATTGCTACTGCTCATTATGTGTCCACTGTGGTCATTGCTGCTGCTCATTGTAATATTTCTGCAAACTTTGCTGCTGCTCATTATGTGACAGAGCTTTCAAACATCAAGTAGTTACTGCTGTGTCTGCTGCCTGGCTTTGTAGATCTGCTTATAATTTTTCAAATGTCTTTGTTGACAGGTTAGTTCAATGCTGGTGAGGGGAATATAATTCAGGGCAAATGAGCAAATAATCTGTAATGATCCTGAAAATAAAGCTCAGTTTTAACAGATTGAAAACCTGGAGAACCTGCTATGAATACATCTCTAACAATACAAAATCTATTTGCCATACAGAGTCATAGTAAACAGCATTAACAGTATCTTGATCTGTTTATTAAACATTTTTTATTAATCACACATCTTTGGTTTGCTCTGTCTGGTCAGCCACTATGCTATTAGTGCAGTGTTGAGGAAGTGATGTGGTCAGACTCTATATATTCTCTATATGTGCTTACATTGGTTTCATTGAGTCATATTATATTAAATTGTGGCCTTAGTTGTGAAGAAGAGAACATTAGATTCAAGTTGGTTAATTTCCCACAGTGCCTTTTCTAATCTTATGTCTCTCTTTCTTTTTTCCCCTGGTGCTGCTCACTCTAAATGGTTGCAAATAAAGGTAAGAGCCTTATTTTTATTATGCATGCATTTTGTGTATTGTGAAGCTTGAGCAGAAATTTACAAGTGGCTTTGGGGACTTACTAAGACCTCTTTGGATAATTACTTTAAGAAAGCAATTAGCAAAACCCTTAAATTGGAAAGTAAGTAAACAACCTTGTGGCATGTATCAAAGTGAGTGAAGGAATATTTAGAATATTGTAAATATCTACAGACAACTGTTGTTGTGGTTTTCTCCCTGGATTTTTCTGGTAAACTCTCATGGAGCTTGGAGAAATTAAAAGAAGATTCTATGGCTTGAATATGTAGGGTGTCTACTTTTATATTTGTTTGTTTTTAGCTGCAAAAACCCCATACAAGAGAGTGAATGAAAAGAATTATTTTTGGCATGTGTTACCACAGTATGATGCAGAATTGGAGATATTTCACTTTTGATATTAACCACTCACGGATTCTTTTTTATTATAAAGTGGACAATCTGCTTTGTAGGAAGATGGTGGTGTTGCTGTCAAAAGGGACTCCTTACTTTGACATTTAGTTAGTCCAACACTAATGATGACTGAGAAAATCAACATCAGATTTTTTTACCCAATTGAATAGAGATCAAAAATCAAAAGAAGCAGATGCACAAAATTCAAGGAGATGCATCAATTCTTTTGGCACTGTTCAATTTTTTTTCTTTAGCTTTTCTTGTGATGTATATTCCTTCAGAAGTCTGCATCAATTACGGTGAATATACAGAAAATCCAGCTGTCGTTTGCAGAATAGTCACAAAATGCTGTGATTTCCCTTGGTTTCCCTGTGTCCTGCTGATGAAAGAGGACCCCACAGTAAAGTTAGCTGACCCACAGCAATTACAGAACAGAAGCAACACATTTCAGTTACCTCAGTCTAGTAGGAACAATATATTCCCCCATAGAGTGCAGGAAGTGTCACTGCAGTCACATAGCAAATACAATGCTTTTTCTTCTTGTCTTCAGCTCTCTGATGTTCAATTCTGTTCTTTTTCCTTCTCTTCTTTTTTCTTTTCTTATCTTTAGCTTTAGCCATGGGTTTTATACACAGTATTGACAAGCCCTATGTGATCTCTAGGTGTCTTCACTGTTGCACAAGGCAACCAAGGTTTTTTTTTTCTTTAGAAAACATGACATAAAGCTAATACAATGTGCCTTCAGCCTTAACAGCTTCTTTTTTGCTCTGTTTAGATGAATTGTTGATTTATCTGTTTCCGCTACGTCTAAACGATTGAGCCTTGGCGGTGGCTTTTACTGCTGAACCCTAATAGTTTTTTTTTTTTTTTTTTTTTCAGTTTTAACATTTTTACAGAAAGTCTAACTTTCAGGCTTTCAGATTAGTTTTATCCATACCTACTTATTATCCTTAGCTCATTCCAGTGTTAGCCTGGCAGATGTGTTACACCAGCGTTCCATTCTAGCTCCTGCCAGCTCTAATAGGCCATGCCATGATGCCTAGACCAGGCGCTGGCTCCATAATCCTTCACTCCGTCTTCTTCCTTATGCTGTTATGAGTGGAAATGAAAGTTACAGGCCTGGGGTTGATCACAGTATGCAGAGACTCACATTTAGCCATGAGTCAGTACAGGCTGGGCTTTAATAAAGCCTTGCAAACAAGATGAGTGGGCGGCCAGGCTTTGAGGATAAAGCCCCCCCCATGCAGGCAAGGACGATCTGTCGCTGCACTGCCAGAGACAATAAGTCACTCTGGCACAATAAGAGAAGGGTCCCTAGCTCTCGATGAGGCATTCCATACGGGATGAATAGCATCTCTAATGACCACCCCTCTGCTTATTACCGCTGTGATTACGAGCCATTTGTTTGCTTTATCATGGCCCTAAACCTCAGGGGATTTAATGAGTGTTGGGATGTAAAACTGTCCCCCCCCAGGGATGGGAAGGTCACAGGGATTGTTTGATGTGGCACAGAGGGTGTCGTGCTTTTTTACACATTCCTCTTCGCTGTTTGTGAGTTTGTACTCATCACCCCCTCAACTACTGTCAGAATTATTCATTGCCTCTGCTGGGATGACAGTGCAAGTTGGGTTTTGTAAAACCAGCAGAGAAGAAAACATGGATGAATATAGTTTTTGGATGTGGAGGCTTTAATGATGATGAAGGGTTTTGGGTAAAGTGGTTTGGCTGATGATAAAAATGATGTCTGGGACAAAGAAAAGGATGATCATACAGAAATAGACTCCCTAAAATGGCAGAATGAGTTGTATTGTTGTGGCTGTCCAGGGTATACTGGTGTTATTGTTCTCATTACAGCACCATCATGACTTGTATTGTTATTATGTCTGACTGCACCAGTTTGCCATTTCCTCTTCATCTTTCGCTGCAGTCTCAGTGGGCTTCATTATCAATAATTAAGAAATGGCAGGCACACCCGCGTATGTTGCAGCCACCTGACGGGAATGCATGCGCACACACAAACACACATACAAATACGTGACGTACCAGAGGAATGGCAGGAGGTTTGGGGCGGCCTTCATATCTTGCCGTTCTCCATTAACCTTTCAGTAAGACTCACAAGGCAGCTGGTGAAATGCAGTAAATAATGAGTGAGAGCCTAGTCGAGAATCAGCGTATGAGTAATTAATGTTTGTTTGGTCGCACCCATCTCCAAAGAATCAGCAGATAATTCGCACTCTCAGTGTTTGCCACCTGCAGGTCAAACAATATGGCTGACATTTGGGTTGATGTTATCGTCAAGCAATCTCCTGAAGGGATTAGGCCTCATATCCAGTCCTGATTAACAGTATCGAAGTTCCATTATGGCTTCCTGTTGCAAATTATAACTTAGAGGATCCACATGGTTTTGGCAGCAAAATCACAGCAGTGATATAAGAGATAGTAATAGAGATTTCTGGTGCGTTCAACAATTTCAGAACTCAAATAAGGAGTCTGCAGCTTCCCCAGAGTGTGTTTAGGGTCAAAATGAAGTCATGATTACAATTAAGTTTTGACTTGAGCTCCTGGTTCTACAAAGTTCATGGTGAACCCTCTCGTCTAGCTCCTTGGCCCACTCATTAAAATGACTAATTGATTGTGGGCCAAGACCACGGCCAAAGAGGCAGTGTATCAATTATTAAGCTGCATTAATAGATTAAACTGGAAGAATGTGCCGAGCATTTAACTTCTGTAACCCACTGAAAGTGGAGGCAATTATGAAGTACCTCTTTGACCACTAAAAGAAAAAAGAAAAAAATCCCTCTGTAGTGAAACCAATGCTCTGGCTATTCTCCCTAAGGGTTACTGGTCTGCCCCCGCTAATGGCTTTCGACATAATTAACAACACGGGTCCAGATTTTCCCCCTTTTATGTTTCTTAATTGATATTCTATATTTGCTTGTCTAATGATGACAGGCAAAGGCTGGAGAGAATGGGCAGGGCCCACCCTAAAGTGACATATCTTTCTCCCCATATTGAAACACTAGATAATCACCCATCTAATAAATGAAATTATGAATATCGTCAGGCTTAATGGCTCCTCTTTTGGTGGCCTTTTCAAAGCAAAGTGTTTTGATCCAGGCCACTGCTCCCAAAACAGGATGAAGAATGAGACCAAATTAAAGTTTTTAATTGTGCCTCTCTTGAAAACTTGTGATAATTGTACCATTGTTGAATGGCTATTACCAAAATCATTAAAGGTGACTGATGTGGGTCCTTGCATTTTCACCAAGTGACTGTGCATTTATCCTGAGTAACGTCAACATAAGTCAACGGAGTGGGTCCCACAGAGGAATATGTTGAGGCTATAATTTAACCTCATTGGTACTTAGAGCTTTGTATAGCCTCTTTGGTAGAGTACAACTCTATAGTAAGAACAAAATGCTGGAAATAACCACAACTTTAGCAGGTAGAGGAAAGCGAGCAGGTCTCTTATGACAAATGGCACGTCAGTCAGTTGGGCAGCCTATTGATTGGGCGGCCTCTGGCTGCGATTTATGCCTGCCATTCCTCTCCCATTTGAAGGGGGAGGTGTCAGGAAGTGACAGAGTTATGTACAAGTCCTCCACATGATTGGTAACCCCAAGGTGGGCTCTTTACCAACCCTCCAGTCTGTCCTCTTGCAAAAAGCTACACAGGAAGAGGTGGTATTTGATGTGAAGTGATGGAAAGGAATATACTGTGCTGCACTGTAGGGCAAAAACAGTGTGAATATAATAACCCTCTCAACTCTGATTAGGATGAAACTTCTACTTGCCTTGCCACTGCCTTGATTAAATCTCACATCTTAAAATGGCCCCTGTGGCATTGCAATGCAGAGGTACAGGATGAAATGAAAGTTTGCCATTTTTCAGCGATGATTACTTTATTGAACCTGACAATGATGACCATCAGCAGGCGCGTGTTTGCTACAACTGTCGCTCACGAAATGAAAAAAATAAATAAATAAAAGAGCGGAATGGGAAGAAAAAGAGCTCCACCGCCTGCCACTTCCAATCTGACTCCTCTCCATCAGTTGCTTAACTGACATGAATAAATCAGCAGAATGAATCCCAATAAATGTTTCGTCCTATTGCAGTAATCAGCACTCTTTCCCGTACAAACTATAAATGGATGCCGACTGTTTGGTTTTTTGTTTTTTTCATTTTCTCTCTATCCAATTCATTTCAGGCTGCGTATAGCAGTCAGAGCTGGAAGGTTGGGCAGAGTGAGAGTGATCAGGGCTTAGATGCATTTGGCAGACGTTTCCAGTAATTCAGCGGTTGATGGAGAGAGCTGATAAGTGAATTGGTTTCCTGGTTCAGGCTGTGGAAGCTACTGAGCTCTGTTTTGGTACCTTGGCATGAGGAGAGCTGTGTTTTTGTCGCTATGGCCCACTGATGTTTTAAGAAGAATTGGAGTCAAGAAGAAAAGTGAACATTTCAGTCTGGTTTAGTGTTGAGCCCTAGAAGTGGAGAGCCAGGGCTCTAAAATTGTCAAAAGTTTGGGACCAAAGTTTGGGAATTTTGGCATTGAAGCCAATAAAACTTTCTTTTGTCATATGGTAACTAAATCAAAGTATATTGTGACCCATTTTTGGTTCTGACCCAAGTTTAAGTTCAAGGAGTTAAGATCTGAAGTTTTTACTAGACATTGGGTGACACATAGAAATTTTATATCCCATCTTTTTCGGTTAGAGTAGATCACAGACTTGGTCAAGGTCAGCTGAAAGCATCAATTTCAAAAATGCTTCACAAGAGGACTCCTGTCATGTCATGCTGCAACATCACTAATGTGTTCTTCTTTTATCCTGGATCCTGGGCTGTTTGTTGAGGTGAGTACATTTGCAGCTTTGTGGTTTATGCCTGGGCATCGGGACTGTTCAAAATTAATCCGATTCAGATAAGAAAAATATTAGATTTGTCCATGGTAAATAATATTTACTGAAGAGCCTGCACATAGACGAGGATGAACATATGGTCCACACAAGATAGCAAACAAAGCTGCAACTATTTTGTGTTATGTCGCTTTTCATCGTTAAAGCTTAGAGATGAGCTGAGTCCCTCTCTGTTGTTTGCCTTTCGAATATGCTCCCCATGACTAAGCCACCGTGTCATGGAGAGCACACCTTTATCCACCCAATCAGGCGTGTCCACTTCAGACGTTAAGCCAATTAGCAGCATGTGGGCTGCAGTGTTTCACTCTCCCCACAGTCATTAGTCTTGGTCAAAGTCAATACATAGACACTTGATCTGTGAGTGTTTGGTCACATAGCATAAGTGCTCTCTCACTGCCAAATGAGAAAAGCCTATCGTGCGAGTGAGACTTGTTGACGGGTGTTTGTCACTACACGAAAAACTCCTACACACACGGAGGCGCACACAATGCCCCATTCACCTTTATTAGCCTGACTTTGTGATCCCAGGTCTTAATGAGAACGGAGAGAGAGCAAAACAAATCCAATAAGACTTGCAAGGCATATAGCACAAACTAGGTTGCCTCTGCCCCTTCTCCCATTTCTCCTCTTTCCCATTTTGACTAATGTAATTTATGCAAAAAGAAATTATAAATAGCATATCAATACCGCCACAGTTTTCCGGGCCGGGCATGCAACACCACTCCCGGCTGTCAGGGTAAGTAGGTCGGGGTGTGTATCTGAGAACACACTGACTAGTCAACCCCCCCAGTGCTGTGTGTGTGTGTATGTGTGTGTGTCTGAAGAGAAGATTTAACAACAGTACACTCCAGGTCACATCCAAATAGAGACAAAAGACGGAAGGGAAGTCATGGCGTGTGGTTTTAATCATGCACCAGAAGTTCCTTTCCATGAGCTCAGAGAGTTCAGAGGAATGAGTTTGAGTTAGTTTGGGTTCAGATCTGTTATGGTTTAGAACTTTCCTGTATTTTGTCCATAGCTACAATAAAGCAGGGGGAAAAACAAGTCTGCTGTCTTTCATCTTTTATTTAAAATAAAATTACATACGCAGTTTTTACCCCACAGTTCTTTTTAAGTAACTTAGTAAGAACACTTCAAAGCATGTTAGGGGTGACAGATTGCCTGAAGCATTGTTAATCACCTCAAGAAAGCAGGGTTCTCCTTTTCAACCTGATGATGGGCAGTGATGTGTGGGTGTGTGTTATGGCTACCTTCTTACAAATACTTTTGCAATGTAGACCTGTTGCTAATGAGCACGCGTCCTCTCCCTGAATCTTTTGAACCAGTGAAGTTTGTGTGTATCTTCAAATTTGTCGCCCGTAATTAAAATCGTGTCGTGCTGCTGCGTGCATTGATGCAGCCACCCTCTAATCCAGACATCCTTCCCCCTGGTGTCCTGCACTCAATAGCCTGCCCCCCCCCCACCATTTGCCCAACCTGTGCTGTGCTCCTTATATTAATACCTAGATGAATATTAATGTCCTTACAGCTGTTGTGTTGTTTACTGGGCTGCGCCACCGCCTCTAATCTCTCAGCATAATTAGTCAGGTAGAGCGCGGAGAGACACAAGATAAGTATGAAAGAAATACAAGGAGGATGCAGTTGAAAAAGGAAAGAAGAGTTGGTGGTGTAAAAAAGGATGGCAGGAGGTGAGTGCGGTGGTGGTGGGTGGGATGGGATGGGGTGTGTGTGGGTGTGTGTGGGGGGGGGGGGGGGGCTGGGGGGGGGGCATGTGAGCCTTGCAGGCTTTTCTAATTAAGTGGTTTTCAAAAGGAGATCAGTGAGGGAACACAGTGGTGTGTAAATAAGCTTGTATATATATGTGAGAGAGAGGAAAAGAAGAGAGAAGAGAGCGAGTGAGTGAGGAGAAACAGATGTAAACAAGCTGCTGTATAAGAGAGAGAGAAATGTAAATAAATCTGTGTAAGAAAAAGAAAGGATGAGAGAGAGAAATGTGTGTGTGTTTGTGTGCGTATGTGTGTGAAGGAAAGAAACGGAAAGTAAACAGTTGGTTTTCCAAGTGGCTCACACATAGCTGCTGATTTCAGATACGAGGCAGTCCTTTGGGGAAGAAAAAGTAAAGTCTTGACATTATTTTCTTCCATCCACCATCAATCCTCATACTGCTCTGTGTCTCCTGAGAACCAGGACATGATTTCTTTCTGTAATTAGCAACTCAAAACCAGATTTTGAGCAACAGTTTCAGGGTTAATTAAACAAACTAGTATTTTATATTAAAAGTCACAATCTGAGATCCTTGTGTAAACAAACTCATCACCCAACACTGAAATACAACAGAGAGGATTGGAGCGTGTGATCACTCTCAAATTGATTGACAGGTCTATTATTACAGAGATGAATAGAGCTAAAACTTGCACACGCTAACAGTTTGTTAACATCAGCAGTGTCTGCAGGCACAGCAGGAAAACAAACTTATGATCAGTTTAAAAGACACAAAATGCGGAATGAATTTAGCTCTATTTTTCTGTATACCTGGCCCTTTAAATGTGAGTGACCCTTAATGGAGGATATGCAAATCAAGCAGACACAGTCCATAAATGCTAATTACTGTCAGGTTGAGGCATCAACTGAGTCCAGCATGTTTTGGTTACCTGAGCATGATTACAGTTTTAAAACAATGGCCTGGTCAATGATAATGCTGACAGTCAATGGGTATGTTTGTGGATATACTGTATATGAGTGTGCGTGTTTGTGTGTGTGTGTGCTCCTTTATTCATTGCCAGGCAGGATGGATGGGAGCAGAGGAACATTGCTCGTCATTGCTGGATGACTGAGCCCTTTCAGCCCCCCCTCCCCTCCCCTCCCTGAATGCAAAGATCAAACCACAGATGGTAGTCAGCACTGTGTGATGGAGGTCGAGGATGTTACAGCGGGCCGGGCCAGTGGGCTGTGGGTGTGTGGGTGTTTTTTTTTTTTTTTCTTTCTTTCTTTTCTTTCTTTCTTTTTTTTTTTTTTTTTTTAAAACTTGTTTTCACCCCGGGTCTGGAATCTGTCAACTCAGGACAAATGGTGGCATTTTGTGGGGTAAAAACTGGCTGTGTACCAGGCAGCATTGTTATCAACAACAGGGCTGGTTGAGCTTTAGAGGACACAAGCAGGCCCCTGTCTGTGTCCACAGTAATATGAAGTGTGAGTATATGGCTTCTGATGCCCTTATTGCAGTAGCGCTGTACTCTTGTCATTTGGAAAGTGGAATGTACGCTCTTGCCCTCTTGTTTACATTTTTCAAGCCACAGTGGAAAGTTATTAACTCTTCAGTAATTGTTTTCTGGCCCATTTAAGCATTGTACAGTTAATTCCATTGTTTTTATTTTTCCTCATATGTCTAATGAATTAAGATGAATCACGTTAAGATCAGGCCACAATTTCAGTGAATCCATCGTTTATTTTAGGATTTGCTTGATGCAGTGCTGAGTTCCGATAAATGCTTTGGTTAAATTCTTCCCCCATTTAGCACTCTTCAGTGGTCTGGAACAAGGCCACGCAGTGTTCAATTCCAGCACTTGAAATACAGAAAATTACCCATTGCCAAAAATATCTCTGGACTCAGCCTGTCCCCACTCTTTGTGTTTGAATGAGGGACAGGGGACTGAGGTTAAGAGACTGTGGTTTGCCAGGCATCTCAGCTGTGGGCGGACAACTGTGCAAATCCACCAGATGTAGACAGAGCCTGAAAGGAAGACAGAGTAAAACAATAGACTTTGCTGGATGAAGGGAGTAGGACAAGAGCAGATTAAGAGGGCAACAGGAGTCGGGGAAGAGGGAGATGATGGGAGTTTCTTCTGCTGAGTGATGGCAAACAGGGATCACTGTCAAAACAGCAGATATCAATGCCACCTTGCTCAATCCACCCTCCCCGCTACACCCCTATCCATCAGCTTAAGCAGAGGGGAACACGGGGCGCGCTGTGGGAAGAAAAGAGAGGAGGGTGTGCGCTGGTGGTAGTGGGGTCAGACAGGGGAGGCCTAACCTCGTCGCAAGGCCTAAACCCTGCAGTCAGTCATTGTTGACCCGAGCCCACCCCTGCAACCATTGTTATCCTAGAATCTCATCTGTCCAGCCGACCTCAGGGAGGTGAAAGAGACAGCGGTTAACGGAGTGTTGTGTGAGTTTGATGTATGAGCCCGCACACAGGATTGACGTGGGAGAGATGGTGAATAGCAGGTTCCATCAGACGCAGCAGGAGTCTGGAAGTCTGAGCTGTCAGATGGCTTTTTTGTTTTATGGAGTTGTCGTGTCCGGCCATTTGGGTCAAAAAGCCCCAGAGTGAAAAATGTGTGTGTGTTTTGTCTGCTCTGGGAATGTTTGTTTTCCTGTCAGCGACATTTTAAACTCCTTAATGTCACATCTGAAGTGAATCCAAAGACAGAAGGTTTGGATGTTCTGGCTTCAGGGGTTTTATACCATACACTCTTTGGCTTGTTTTAATTCCTCTTACCCACTGGCTAGACAGCAGTATTAACTGGAGATAGATCCACTTTATCACTTACCCAGCCTACAGTTAAAACACCAGATAATATTTCCTCCCATATACTTTAGTTGGGTCCTGACTATTCATTATTTATGATCTATTCCAAATTACATTATCTTTCACCAGGCTTCAATTACACCCTTCCCTGAGGCTGGGAAAATGACTCACGGTCTGTGCAAAGGACTGTATGAGAGGGGGGGGGGGGGGGGGACCGAGAGAGACAGGCTTATCATTTGTGTGCTCATATCCACCACAGAGAAGGGGAACCTAATTTTTTTCCAATTTTGAGATGTCTGATCTGACAAGTTAATTGATTGGACATAACGAATTAAATATCTATGCAGTGATGCAAAAATATGTTCTGCAAATTGTGATCGTTATTGATGATACTGTAGTGAGGAGGATGAGAACACACTATAATCGACCAGAATCAGTCGAATATGCGCTACAGCTGAATATGTACTAATTAGCAGCAGAGGGGCTAGTAAGCTACCATCACTGAGGGAACTAAGTATGGTGATGTTTCATTAATTAGTCCCCTGTAGGGAATGCAACATTAAAAATATAGTCATTTGATTAGGTGCTTATGACACAGGTTCATCAGAGAGAAATAAATAATTCGTTTTATATTTACTAGCTACAGACGTTTTGGAGGCAGTGACGCACATATAAACTGGCATCCCCACCTCCAAGAGTGAGCTGAAATGAAAGCAGAACCTCTAGATTTTGTTCCATGAGCAAAAAAATGAAAGTCTAAACTACAGTGACATTTGGAACGACGCAGATGTGTAAAGGTCCAGCCATACAACTAATCTTGTTCAACAGCATGTCTTGCGGTTTACCCCATTTGTGGTAATAATGTCTGTTTAATATTTATGTTTTCAGCTGCTTTTAACAAACATTATTTCCCACAAGCCCACGATAGCTCGACAGCCTGAGGCCAGTCAAGCTGTACACAAATACCCTCTTACCATTTTTAACAGGTAAGAAGGTGACGAGGGTGATTAAAGGTGATGGAAAAAAAGAGCAAGATTAAATAAAGAATAACAATAGTACATTATAATAAAGAAGTTCTTTTGTAAAGAATGTCGTATTTCGGTTGCTTATAGCCTTAATGTTGCTAGGCTAGCAGGTTTCTATCTGTCCAGCTAGAGTTGGTCACCACCCAAAAGTGTCCAGTAACCAACAGGATCTGCTGGCTCATGTTAACTGTTTTTGGAAAGAATGTGGTTGCTGTAGAAATGGATTGGACAGAGTCACCTGCCAGGCAGTCTCACACCATGTATGATTATGGCAAGTCCAAAAAGACAGGGCGAAAAATGCTAACAGCCAAATAAAAAAAATCTTCTGGTGCTCCCAAAACTGGCCTCTTAGAGATTGATGGGAGAGAGTGAATGAGTACGTGACTGAAAAACCGAATGAAGGAAGGCCCATTACCAGCTGCCCTTGCATCACATTTGCTTGTAATTCAGTCTGACATATTTGACTGGAATTTGATCTGCAGAATTTATAATGACGTTCTGTGGATTTTTACAACACTGTCAACACAATTAGAGTGGAGTTTTGGGTTGGTGCTGGTTGAAGAGGTTAAAATCACAGTTTTATTTTGAGTCTTGAGATTCTACATGATTTCATTTTAATACATTTAGTTTAATATCTTATTCCTGCCTTGAATAATTATTTCCTCTGAGCAGATCAGATTAGTAAAGCTTTACCCTCCACACTTATTTTATTATATTATTAAAATGTGTGGTATTCTGAGAGAGAGAGACTGGGAGCTGACAGAGACAGAACGAGAGGGAATGAGAAGGAGGGTGAGGGGGGAGCGCGAAAAAGCACAGAGAGAGAGAGAGGGAGAGAGCATGTTAAACATGACATCTAAGTATCTAATTACCTCTGTGGCTATGTCAGCCTCCCAGACCAGGCTGCTGTTTTCACACATACACCATCCCTGGGTCTCTGAGCCTGCCCCAATGTCCTCTCGTCCCCTCTGTGTGCCCTCTTTGGGCCCATAGCACATTTAATACTGCACAGCAGAAGTAACAAAACTGGAAAAATTGGACGCTGCATCATGGAAACCAGTGGAACAAGTTAGAAAGACAAGATGACAACTGTTATCCTGTTGAGGTTTTTTATGCTTGGTAAGAATATTGTGTCTCATGAATACAGTGTGTTAAAGGCCATGGAGCAAGATGTCATGTATGCGAGAATAAATATTAATAACCCTCTAAACTGTCTGATAGCATGTTCTCCCAGAATTTATAGTTCACTGGCATACAGTCCTGCTCTTCAGTCTTAGAAGAAGAAATATAAATATTTGACTTAATGCAATTGGTATCACTGGTGGAGTGCTCGCTAAAGAGTGCTCCCATTCCGGTCTCCATCATCTACGTCTTTACTGTACCCTTTTTGTCGAGCTTATTTTTGGAGAATGATAAATGAAGGGGAATGATAACCTCTTGCACGAGCGTGTTTGAAGACGTGCTGCAGAATGTGCGCAGATGATCGCAGCGGAGGGTGGTGTCTGCTGGGACAGAGTTCAACAAAGGGAATCGTTAATACACAGCTGACAATTTTATGGATGTGCAGGCTGATGTCTTCCCATATAGTCATGTATAATTCACTCCCCTCTTTAACTTTTTATTAAGTCGAAAGAGCGGCATATTGTCCATTGTCATCAACTTTTCCTGGCTCAGTCCTTGTCTTTTTTTTTTTTTTTTTTTGGCTTTACTGTCCTTTTTCTTTCTAATGCAAAGGAAGACTGGATAGATCTGAACACAGCAAAGTGATTCCCACACAATACACCTCCATTTTAGCGTTAGTGCCCGCAGTGGTTAATGTTGGTGAATACGAGTTTCTGTGATTTCATGCTGTGTCCACTTTTCTCAGTTATTGCACTGTTTTCAGTTCCTTTCGGCATGTCTGTTGTTTGTCAGGGTCAGATTAGAGAGAAGGAATGTTAGGAGAAGATTTAAAAAAGAGAGAAAAAAAAAAGACATAGCCACAGTCCTGGACCTTTTGTTGCTCTGTGTGTCTGATTCTTGTGTTTCTTTGTGGGAGTTTCACCTTCTCTGCGCCACAGTGTTACATTGTACAACACTGTATTTGTTGCAGGAGCAATGTCAGACACCAAGGAATGCCTGATCCATACAGTACAATATCACACCATAGCCAAGGTGCAATCCTTTCCATAGTAACTACTGTGCGCTGCATGCAGGACTTTGTCTCTCTGGCTTTGTTTGTCCCAGTGGTGACATTTCATGCCTGTCATAGCTGCTGTCTCAGTGGTAGGGCACCATAGAGGTGTAACTGTTAGCATAGTCACCAGCAGAGTCTATTAAAGGCAAAGTGCTGTAATTCATCCTTTCATGCCGAGGGCCTGCCTTCACTTTCAATGACACGCACAGTGATATGTGGAGAAAACCCAGCAGCATGTGGCAGCATCCGATTTACCACTTTAGGGTTGAGGTGCCCAATATAGAGCGTTCTAATTTTCCAGTCTGCTGTGTAGGATGCACTGTTTCAAGTTGTGTAATGGAATGGTTCTCAAGCATCTTTTTATACATTTATGATTCCACATATTCAGGTTTAACTCTGTTGGTTGCAGCTTTTTAAGTGCTGTGCATAGCTCCAAGCAATGGTGTTGGTAAAGCATCCGAAGGCGCTGCAGTAATTTCAAACTCTATACACTGTGCACACAATTAGTCAACACTCTCTGTGGTATTCTTTCTATGATTGATTCATGCACAGATGAATTGCTACACAGATGAATCACACCTTTATCCCCCCTACACACACACACACACACACACACACACACACACACACACACACACACACACTTCCATTTCCTCCTACTACTCTAATCTACTGCAGCAAATAAAGAAAATAATATACCCAGTATGTGCTGCCATACACACATTTCTCAAGCATTTTGTCAGACAGTCCAGAGGTCCCAACTGCAAACAAAGAAGCTTCTGTGAATGTTTATTATGTATAGGTTTTTCACATATAACAGAGATTACATCCTTTTGGGGAGCAGAGTGAGTAGGAGGATTGTGGAGGTGCATATTTGCAGAACAAAGGAGGGGGGCTTTTTTCTGACGTTTCCAGCTAGATGACTACCTTCATGGGATTGCATTACAATCCCTTTGCCCTTGTTGTTTTTCTCTCTCACATTATTACATCATAGAGGTATTGTAGACTTTGGGTTATGAGTAACCTGGACTGAAACATTTCACCCAAGGATAGAATATATCTCTTTGGCCTTGTTCTTAGAAGACTAACTCTCATAGAAGGACAACTTATTTATGTTTATACTTTTATTGCATGCTGTCAGCTCGGTTGTTGTGGGTGGCGAATTAGTCTGGGCCTCCCGGCCAGAGAGGAGTGCAGGAGTGGCTGTCCATCGTGTTTGCAAACCTTTGACGCCACAGCCCATCTTTCCGACTATACTGTATGAGTGGTATCCCAGAGTGTCTAACGCACAATTTTGTCATCACTTTGGTGTGATACAAGCGTTTCCCTTTTGCTCAACATGAGAAGCTTAAGATTGCGGTGGTATCAAGCACGATGTTTCTCGCCTTCTTTTTCTCCAATTACGCTTTTAACTCAGCTTACACCAGTATGGCTTATCATGTGAAAGAAGTCAGTTAAGCTTTCTCTCGGTGTGAGAAATGCATAATCTGTGCTTTTCTCCTCCTTATGTTTTCTATGTTATACACTATATGTCTATTTACTCAGGCTGCAGGAGCAGTTTCATTCCCTGTTTCACTTAAATGCGATGCACACTCAGATTCTCACATGTGTATGAAGGGTAGGGGAGTGACACGTGAAAAGGAATGAATTTTGTTCTAGGGTGGTGGCAGCAGGTGTGAGAGTATTAGCAGGAGGTGGTGGAAGAGAAGAATGGCACTGCACCAGGTTGGTGTTTTTTTTTTTGGTACCATGTGTGGCTTCAAGGAATGAATTCATGTTGTTGCTGTATTTCAATCCTGCTGTAAATATGACTTAAAGCAGACCTTCAATGAGGATTTTTTTTCTGTGCATGCACAGAACATGTTATTGTAGGAATTGTCATCACCAACTTAAGAGCCTGAAAGCTCATAAGTCTTTGCACCTGTGTAAGCAGGATGGCTGACTGTAAACACACACACTCACTCACTCACACACACACAAAGCACTGCCTACTTTTTGTCATATATTTACACCTGCCCTGGTGGAACCTCAGAGCCGGTAGAAAAAATCCCACTTGGCTAACAGTATCACATCTGTCTGGTGTTTAACCATTGGAGTCATCAACAGGTGCATTACCCAGATGTTTACCACTTGTGGAAACAGCCTGAGTAAGATCATCCTCAGCACAGAATTATTAGCTTATTTCGACGAGTGCTGCCCGGATAAGACAGACAATCAATTTAACCAATTTTGTTTTCCTTGCACTGTTTTGTTTACTGGGTTTCACACCTTAGATGGAACACTTAGGAGGGTGAGGAACTAAAAATAATAGCATGGAAGTGTTTCTGTAATTGGCTCCTAATTGAATTGAGTGTGTGTGTGTGTGTGTGTGTGTGTGTGTGTGTGTATGTTTGCATATGGAGGTGAAAGACACACTTATTCAAAGATGAGAGGAGCAAGGAGAGTGAGAATTAAAAAAAAATCATTATAGTACGATGGAACCTAAAAGAAGAGATGGAAGCCTATTAATAATTAATCAACCTTCTCTTATCTTTTAATCAAGTCGATAAATGTGAGGCAGAAAGTAAATTAAGAAAAAAAGATGGGGAATCAGTGTAATGAGAATGGTCTCTTTGTGGTTTGGCCTGTTAGGCAGAACTATTGGAGTCTATTGCCTGAGCTAGGTATTTATCTTCTTCCATGGTTTTGATGATAGATGACCTCCTCAAAATGCTGCTCTTGTACTGTGACACTATGGTAGATGCAGGACAGATGAAGATAAAGAAGATTAATTTAGGAAGCTAATTTTTCAAGTTACAATTATTATGTATCCCACATATTCTTACCAGGTACACCTGGACCTGCCCACCCAATGAAAGTAAATATCCCTGGGAGAATGCCCCCAAATTCATCATCTTGCTCAAGCTTGCAAGAGCTGTACAGACATCTAGTGCCAGCCACAAAGGATTAAACTTTCCTGTCAGTGCTACAGACAGAGCCTATGGGCATGTAGCCTCTTCCTCCAGGAAACTGAGCGCATCCTCAGTTGGAGTAGAAAAAATGAAAAACAACTGAGAATTTTTTTCACGCTGTCTCTACATGTGTCTCAGAATGCAGATCTCTAATTTTGCCTTTTCTTTTTTCTTAACTGACAGGCGTGCATTTTCTGCCACGCGGTAGAAGTGTTTTATGACCCATATGCAACTAAAAGCAATACGTAACTGAAATTCAAAGGGCTACTGATCACCAGGCCCAAATGATCCTGATTGAGAATAATGAAGGAGAATTGAAAGTCAACCCCCCAGACGCAACCATCTGAAATAATGTCCAAGAAACCCAGCCGGCACATGGGAGGTCTCGTGGCGTAATCCTCTGCCCCTGGCCCCTACAAGCATCAAAGAAGACCTTCAAACCACAATCAACTGAAAACCACTTTCAATGGTCCCAGGTATTTTTACCATCCACATCAAGGGTGGGGCATCCAAATAATATACAACTGAGGCATCAATATATACTGCATGTTGACAATGCACTTTGACCTGTCCCAGTCCGAAAACTAATACAGCGTTTTTTCATCCAGAATATCAGTTAAAACTGCATGGTTAGAAGGTGGGCATTGTGTTGATCTATCACCCATCATCTATCTATCTAACATTCCATTCATCTAATCAGCATTTTGTATGTACTTAGTCTTGCCTCGTTATGAGGTTTACGCGATTGTACAACTATAAGCTGGTGGGAATTTATTTTCACCAGCATAAACAAGCTGAATTGTAATCCTGTGAACACTGGACAGCTTGCGATGATGTCACTAATACCTTTTCAAGCTAGCAGCACTTAAATGACTCTGTGACAAACAATAGTGTTGTTGTATAACCAGATTAGCACAAAGGCCTGTGTCCTGGAGGCCCACTTCTGGCACCTCCTCTGAGGATGAGTGTAATCCTTCAGGCCTTTATACACCTGCTTGGTGACAACACAGTGCAATGATATGCAATGAAACACTGTGCCGTGCGAGACGACACATTAAAAAAAACACTGAGATAGTGCACGGCGCCTTTCAAGGCACTGCAGCGCACAGAAAAGCATGATACAGTGACACGCAATGCGCTGTAACATATTACATTCCAGGCAAACACAATGAAGCACAGTTATGTATAAAACAACATAATATTAATCGATGCAATCCAGTGAAATAAAACACAAGAAATTCTAGGATTAGGCAATGCAATAGCAAAACAGAATTCTCAAATGCAATTCTACAAAGACAACAGCCAATATCTGTGCAGCCAGTGCAGTCAAACTCACATTAGCTCTGCTTAGCTGTACAATGCTCCTTATTTTTCCCGCATTATGTCAAATCTTGCCTCCTAGCAGTGGTAGTAAAACACCGTTCTTAGTTAATGAAAATATTATGCAAGTGGACTGTGGTTTGGAACAATTGTAAAAATGTCTCACCAGCATTAGCAGACCAGTAGAGTTACAAGAAGTACTCTAATTTAGACTCAGAGAGAAAACATCCTTGTCCAGCTGTCATCTCCGTCTCTTATAGCCCTGAAGACTAAATATGCTATATTCTGCCTCAGGCTTTCATCTAAAACAAGCAAAGGTCAGCTTCCAGGCTGGACGGGGACTTACACTAAATAAGCCCATAGCACAGTTCCATAGTTCATCAAATTCCCAGCTCGTGGAGTATAGTGTAGTATGACCTGGTACAGAAAGGGTCACTGGTCAGATGCAACATGCATTCAAATACTGAGTGGAAATCAATGTTAAGTCCTCAGTGATGGGTGGAGTATTAGTTATTAGGTGCACCCTAAGGTCAGAATTTGTCAGTGTAGGGTTTCTGAAAGATGTCAACACTGATACTTAAGGGGCAAAGGGCAAGGAAAGGTCACATCACTGAGGAATAAATAGGGATGGCTGACAAGAAGAAAGCTGAGGCTTTGGGTTTTACTGGATAGTTAATAGTGTCTCCACGTACCTTTACATTCCTTCCTGGGAAGGAGACTGCTGGCAGGTTTGTTTCAACACAAAGTTTATGCACTGTCTCTCTGTATCTGTTATTATCTCCCACATGATGGTCATTTTCAACTTATTTTTCCCTCACACGAAAGTCTGGTCCATCCTGGCTAGTGATGAAGATAATGTAAAATTTCCAATCAGTTCCACTGCCGTCCAGAATGGGCCTGCCTCTACAGCTCAAAAGTATAGGAAATTAATTTGTAATAACTTCAAATATTAGATGAAGTCTGCGCATTCAGAGCGGGGTACACATGGCAGGGGGAATTGAGAAGTCCAAATATTTTTCCTTGATGTGGAACGACGGCAGTTAACGGAGGATTTCATCTCTTGTAAAATATAATTAAATTCACAATGAAGGAATCATGGAAAATTTCAAGCTCGTTTGAGCAAAGAATTAGTTGTATTTCCACATTCAGACTGTGTTTAGTTGTACATGTGGCTTTTTTGACAATGTAACACTTGTTTATAACTTAGGGGTTAGTCAGAAATGTTTTTATGCCACCAGTTGTAAAAATACATTTGACTTTTAAACTGAGTCAATTATAAATCTTGTAGATACTCAACCAGGCCAGAGCTCCATCTGTATAATGACTGACCTACAGTATCTATCTACATCCAGTGATATGTGCATCTTTAAATTATAACAGTATCGCCTTACCCCTGCTTCCTCTATCTGATTACTATTGACCTATTATTGGAGCAACAACATCAGAGACTGCTTCTGAAACTGTGTTGTTTGGAGCAGGGCTTCTTAAACTTCATTTCTGGGATTCTGTGTCGTCAAAACTTTCACGAGAGTCGAGCGTGACACACTGACAGTCATTTGCTTTGGCTGTCAATACAGGGATCCATTTTCATCTGCCTATTCACCCCAGGCCAGTATTTGAAAACTGCAACATCGCAGTCATTACTGATGGTGGATGGGGCCTTTGAGTGGAGTGTGTCCCTGGCTCACGTTACTGTAGCCTGTTCTACCAAATGGCGTATTAGAGTCAGAAAATCAATGGAAGCCTCGGAATATGGAGCACAATGTGCACAGTTTACAGTGCCACTCCCAGTCATGGCTAAGTATGTCATTCTGTTACAGGGTGGTGGGTAAACTTGATGTTCAAAATATCCTGAGTGAAGTTGCAGACATTTCAGCATTTTGAATTAGTTACTGTACTATGTACTACGCAGTGTTAATAGAAAAGTATAGTATATCAGACCATTCCTACAGCCTTTGTCCCTAGATTCTATGCCCTTCTTTCATGTTACTGATGACATTTCTTTTCCTCCCTGTCAGTGCTTCTTTCTTTCCAGGCAGTGATCTTATCAGCGGTCATTCTGACCTCAGCCATGCCGCCCACTTTCTCTCTCATTCCCCCATTTTCCACACATTTATGTGGCTCTGCAAGAAATTACCACGAGAGCGTCATAAGTACTCAAAACCACCACCTTTTCTCCAGGACTTAAACACATAATGTCCTCAAACAGAGGAGACATACTCTGCTGTGAAAAGAGGGATTTAGCAGGTTTCTCCCTCTCCAATCATGCCACCTCCTCTACTCTCCATCAGAAGCATCCGAGTAGTGCCAGAGTGACTACTGGTGTCTTGAGGCACTTTTATATGGATAATTACATTTAGGATATTTTAGGGGCCTGAAGGTAGTTTGATTTCTTTCATCCTGTGAAGTGAACCATTCAGTCTCTGCATGTTGCCAGATTTTAGGCACTCTTTAGCCCCATCGTCACACGAGAAACATCTTGTTATTTATGTGTCAGGAAAGACAAATGAAATCAATCAGAATTTTCAGATATCTGAGATTCCTGCTGCTACCCCAAAACACTGCAGGTGGTTGGAGTTTCACAGCATTGGAAAATTTCATTTAAAAATCAAATCACAGCACCTTTCTCCTGAAACAGGATCCCCATCACTCTGCCGAACTTACATTCGCAGCAGTTTTCATGGGGACTGTATTTTCTAAGTAGTTCCAAGAAAAACTATATATGATTATCCAGAGAAATGAGGACAGTGATTCTGGAAAGATACATTGTTGCTTTTTTTTTTTTTTCATTTGTTCTTTGAACAGCAACATCAAATTTCATGTCTCAGCACGACAAACAAATTTCCATTCACCTCCGTTGCATTATGGCAGAAACAGAAAAGCGGTTTTCTTATTCTGACTTTTTTAAATCTCAGAAACAAAATGGAAATATATGAACGCAATCAGTACCTCAGATTCTTCAAACATAATTCAACTCTCAGCGGCCTTATTTACAGGCTGCCACTTTAACTGACTAGACAGATCTCCACTATCATGTGATTAAAAGCCAATAGTTATTATACTGAAGGTTATTACTGGGTACGTTTAACAGCTGGAATATGTGCGAGAGGAGAAAATATATTTGGGATAAACAAGCACACCCACAAACGTACACATATACACTGGAATACAGGCAGATGTGCACTTGTTCCCTTGAGAATAGCAGAATGGAAATTGATATTCCTACCTCACACAAATGTCATTTTCACTTACCACCTTTAATTGGCAGCCATGCCATTACCAGGCCCACACAGTTAAGCACAAAGTCTGATTTCATATCTTTTAAGGCTATTTCCCAAACATATCTCACACAAAATGATTTTTTCCCCTCATCTCTGTGTTGAATACTTCCTCCTTCTCCCCTTCAGCTTTTCTTTCAGATGTCTTAAGAATTTCCACCAGCTATGGCTTGTGAAAATCTTTAGTCAGGCTGTCAGTGTTCTGAGCCATGCCTGCCAGACAGCAGCCTTTGATTCAGACTGTAACGCTTGGGAATACCTACAGTGTGTGGATTTGTGTTTCTCATGGGACTGCCATTTCATTACTTCTTCAGCCGTCATATAGATTCAGGTTTATTTCCACCCCCTCGACCCCCCCCCCAAGGTGAGTAAATCTGGTCCAGGGCCAAGCAGCCACACCATGGAACTGTGCTATAAAATGAAGCCTAATCATCCTGCCCCCTGTAAGTGGTTTTACCTTCAGGGAGCCATTTTGCTCTGGACAGACATGATCAGGTGCCATGACCAATAGCAGCTTCGCAGTGTCATCCAAGAGCAATAGAAGTCTGAGGTGCCGGTGACCCTCTCGCCTTTCAAGCCACATTTCCCACCCCACCAAACCCTGGCACATAAAAGAGGAATTGTAAATACATAACTCTTTATAGGGACAAGTCACTTAGTGCATGAAATGTAGTTATATTTCTTCATGGAAGGTAACCTTTGGCTCTTTTATGGCAGGCCAAAGGGAGAATCTTTACTCATGCCATTACTTGTTGAAGCTTTGTTGTGCACTACTGCACTAGTAGTGGCTGAAAGAAATACAATGAGCTTTAATAGAAAACAGATACTTTGGGGATTGACCTCTGTCTACCAATTTATATTTTGTAGAAAATGGAATGATTATATCATTTTTCAAGGATTGTATACTAGAGGTCTGGACTTACAGGACTGATACCTCAGTATTAGAAGTATTAATATGAAGAGTCTGCTAGTGTTAGATATCTTTCGAAAATGTGATATACTGATAGCAAAATGATAACTGTGTTTCAGTACAAAATCAAATTAAAATAGAATAAATAAATAAGCCAGCTTCTCAAATGCATCTTTTTAAAGAAATATCAAAGCTCAAATAGCAAACAAGGCTACAAATCTGTACAGGCATTCTTTGACAACTTGCAGTGTTTGTAGGTATTCGGCACATTCAAGTCAGTATCAAAGTAAGTATTCAGTTTTGGTACTGTGCCTTTGTATCTACACAGGTAGGTATGTGATCTGTCTGCACAAAATGGTCTAGCAAACTATAGCTTGTTTATTTCCTACATATAGACCTTGTTTCACCTTGTCTTTGTAGGTGTTTGGCTTAATGAAGTCTATTAGAAGCCAGGCTATGTGTTGCACCTGAATGCCGGTGTTAATTACACCTTTAATGGAGTCGGTGTTCCTGTGGCTTCGTCTCTGATGGCAACCTTCACAGCATTAATTGAAACTCCCCCACCTTCACAAGAGGGAATGCCTCAATTAACCTCTCCCAGTGGCTATAACTGGTCAATTACACCATCACCACCACCCACCCCCACTCCGTTCTGCATGTCAGCAAACACAGTCACAGTTCACATGGTGTGTCATCTAAAGGCCATGCCTCTGAAGTCTTGTGATCTTTAAGCTAAGGTTGTGGAGTATGCTGTACACGATATGTTTGGGTGTTTGTTTTTGTATGTTTTTTCATGGATCTGTGCATTAGTTCTTGCAAGGGTGTGTTTCTCTGTTTCCCTGAGCGAATGTGAGCGTATTCATCCAGATAGCTGAATGGAGTTGCGCCCTTATTAAAGCAGCTTTCATTTCCTATACAGTATGACACTGATCCCGATTGGCATTCTGACATTGAGTGTCAGTCGATTTCAATTCCCTTTACCCACTTATGCAGCAAAGTTTGATTTGCCTCCAGTACCTCATATTGAATGAGACCAATTGTCCTTCAGAGGGAGGCTGAGGGAGAGAATGAACAGAGAGAGAGAAAAAGAGGAGAGGCCACCAGAGGAGCTGAAAGAAAATTGGACTCTGAGAGAGCTAAACAGTTGGAGAGAGGAATCAGACAGGCGGAATAGACATGGGTCAGTCTTCTGTCCTATCACGCTGTTAGACTTTCAGAAAGCAGAGAGGAAAAAGAGAAGTCAGAAGAGAAGCCATGTGACTGATGTCAGTTGTTCCCTCACAGTTATCTCTTTCCTTTCCTTCTATTCTCATCAGTCTCCTTTCTTGTCCTCTGTTTCCTGTTCTCTGTTCTTCATGTTTGTCCTGTTCGAAGTGCTAGATTGGCCTGTTATCAGTTAGTGGAGAGCTGCTACATCAGTCCCTCATGGTTTCACAGGCAGGACAGCAACTGTCTTAACTGTGTCAATATGTAAGCTCTGCTTTTTCCAAAGTGTGTTTTCTCTGTGGTAGAAAAACAGCTATAATCAATAATCAGCCTGTGTTTGGTTTTGACTTCTCCTATTTGGACATATCTGTAAGATAACCATTTTGCATGTGCAGACAATGTGAGCTTTAATGGCAGGCTGCTGTAATCAGAACTGCCCCTTATCTGAAATCAGGGCTCCTATTCTCCGGCATAAAGGAAGGTCAGAACAGTAGAGAACACTTGCACTGCTGATTGAGTTTTTGACTGTTGATCACGACATTTCTGTGTTCTCAGTATTTAAAAAGGGTAAGTACAATGCTGTTTCCTTAGGTAACAGGTAGCACTACTACCAGAAAAAAGAGCAACGAGAAATCTAGCATGGATATTGAACGTTGTTGTCCAGAAACCACACACATATTTAGGCTGTAGCCACAGCACAGGCACTTTCATTTGTTATGACTATCCACATATTGGCTGAGTTTACTTATCCACTTAGCTCCATAGGGAATTCAGTGGACTTTCCAGAGACTTTTTGCAGTTCATTTCTCTCCGGTCTGAGATATGGATGCACACAAGTATTGTGTGACAAATCTTTTCAACATCCACCGCGTTTCTTCACACTTATACATTCACTCAGTCTCACACCGCCTATGCACCGTGCAAACAGACACACACCAGCACAATCCCTCTCTCTTGTGACTCATATACTGGCCCCCTCCATTCATCAATAGTGCCAGAACAACTGGGCGGGGAACAGCGTGCCACTGCAGCAGGCAGCCAGTGGAGGTAGAGAGGATTTAACAGCGAACTTTCATGCCCACAAAACATCCCTGCCTTCCTGGTGATTAGGCTCATTCATCAATGGCCAAATTGTAGCGCAGTATGTGTCAGTTTTGATATGCCTGTCAGGTGACACCAAACCATAGCATCACACCCGTAGCAGGCAACCATAGCGCTGTGATGGTATGCGATGTCTATGTCGGATAAATTACAGGGATGGTGCTAGTTTAACTACTGTGCCAATCTGTCCATGTGCACCCGGATGTGTTAGCATGAGCGTGCATGTGTGTGTGTGTGTGTGTGTGTGTGTGTGTGTGTGTGCTTGCATCTTTTGTAGTACTGGATGCCCAGCTGGGTATGGCACCAGTACTTTCGGTGTCAGCCCACGTACTGGTGGATGTTGCATGTGTGTGTTTGTGTGGTCTGTGCATGTGTGAACCCATCTGGTAATATTTCCGGAGATGACTGGGCAGTTGGCATTGTCACCGACGGTGCCATTTCCAAGTCCCTGTGTCGACTTTTTAAGCTCTGGCTCCTTTACTCTCTCACTCTCTTTTTCCTCTCCTCCCCTCTCTCTCTTCTTGTGTATCACGCAAGCACACAGACAGTCACAGCAGTGTGGTGGCATAGTAGCATCCATAGGGCACCCCGCTAGTTGCCTGTGCTAGCGCATCCCCTTCTATCTAGAGGATAACTGCAGACTTTCTTAAAAGCACACACACAGCCATCAGGAATAAATACCACCCGTCCAGAGGTACAACAGATGAATGGGGCTTTGTTTTGCTGTGGTTTCTATTTTTATTTTTGTAAGCTAGTGCTGGTGTGGTTATTGTTTTCTTTTAGTGTCTATCCTTCAAGTCCAACCATGCTTTAATTATATGAATGTTATGTCACCTCCAGTTTTCTTTCATTTTTCCCTCTCTGAAGTATGGCTGCAATTAATGATTGTTCTCAGTTATTTTTTAGATGAATTGATAGGTCTTTGAAAAATAAGTCCTTGGGGGAGTCCAAGGTGACGTGTTCAGATTGCTTATTACATCTGCCCAAGTGTTCAAACCCCAAAGATGATCAATTCACAAGAATATACATCTGTAAAACCACACAACTGCCATGAACTGTTTGTGTCCAACTTTTCCTTCATTCTTCACACTTGCTTTATGAACTTGGGAGATCCCAATGGACTATAACCTGAGCAAGATTGTCAGGAGTTGTCAGACACTCACACACAGACGAATAACACACACACCACAACAGAGATAGGATGACAGCATATGTGACAGCTGGACACAGGTCTGTCTCCGTGGTCCTCCTCTTTTCATCGCCTCTGGCTGGGGAGATTTCACAACCTACATCTGAAACTTTATTACCCCACAGTGGAGAAATACTGGAAGGGTGGATGGATGGGAGTGTAAACAGATGAAACCTGAGGAAGACTGCTTTCTGGATCAATACAGGCCACCGTATATCCAGTGTATTGTCATCCGAGAGCTGCAAAGTCTCTGGGAACAGAACCTGGGTGTGTATGGTTATTTTTAGGAGGTAGTAGAGAGTGGAGGGTATGTGCCTTCCTCTAGATAACTGTCACACCAAGGGAAGTGGGTCAGCACAGATTTTCTTCGAGGGGTGCATCTCATTCAGCCAGAGCCAGCAAACTTCCTCTAGGATTTAATAGAGGTGCTCAAGGAAAGGGAGAAAACAAAGTCAGTTAAAAAAAGTGCCCCCTCCTCTGAGTCTCATTAAGCAAGTGGTCTATACTGGAACTCTGTGTTTATTTGAACATTGGTTCCATCCCCTGGTTTCTAAAAGCCATTTTGCCAGGTCTCTTTCTTCCTTCCTTTCCTTCTCCCCTATTTCTCTTTCTCTCCTCCTCACTCCAGCTCGGGTCTTCCCTCCCTCTGCAGCCTGCATCTAGCTAACAGCGGTGACACTGTGTCTAAGCTATCTCTCCCTGGCAGACCTCGGCGCTGTGGAATCACTTTGTCTGGCCAAGCCCCGTGTCATCTGTGTGTCCTGAGAACGAGAGAGAAAGAGGCAGATAGAGAGGGGAAGATAGAAAAAAAATCAAGGAAAGCCAGGGAGACACAGGAGCATACACACACAAGAAATGGAAAAGCGATGTGCATAGAATGAAGGGAGAAGGGGAAGAAGATGAAAGATAGTACAGTATACATCTTTTTGACATTTAGTTTTTAGTCCTGTGAGCACCATAAACAAAAGTCCATTCATTTCCATTGTACTGGGTTGACTATAGAGTTCAACCTAAACCACTGGGTATCTGCTAGAAATGAAGCCAGATTTTTTTTTTTTTAGTAGTAAAAAACAGTAAGGATGTAAAGATTTACCAATACATATCAGTCTCAGATTTAGCTACATTGATAGAGAGCCACAGATTTGACCCACATTCTGCATGAAATTAGTGGGGGTTTTTTTCTTCAGCTCTCTAAAATGACCTTGCAAAGTCACTCTGCTCTCCTTTTCAGAGAGTGTGTGTGTGTGTGTGTCATCATGTGCAACCTGTGTGCCCACCTATATCATGACATACACAACCAAAGGCATGTAAAATTGTCGGCACCTAATGCTAATGACACAACTGGCCCATAACTCCTTCATTTACATGGACATTCAACTATACAGAGTGGTTGAAAATACACTAACCCAGGAAGTGACAGTCACCTAGCGACTGTTAGCTTAAGTTATCCAGTATATGGGTGTTTACTGCTGTTGGAGTAGCAGATGATATAACTTTAGCATATCAATCAGCATATCGTTTTTGTAACAAATGCAACTGTTGATACATATCAAAGCGTCTGAGAGGCAAAGACACTCATCCCGAGAAAACAGGAAAGCTCTGAATGACATTTATCAATTTCTTGTCCATTTTGAACATGCTGGGAAGTACACTTGCTTCGAGAGCAAAATCACATCAACAAGAAAGCTAGCACGGAAATTAGATTTGCTGTTGATGGCCAGGGACCACACGAATTTAAGATGCAGCCAATTTCCATGGGCACAGAGGTAAACATGAGCAAACATCTTTTTGACATTTTAGTTGTTGGCTCAAGTGCCATTTGCTGCTCTGGGTAGTGGAGTCGAATTTTTGAAGCGGCACTGAATTTCACATCTTTCGTCTGTCACCAGGCTGCCATCTCGAGGCTGCCTGTTCAGACAAAATGGGTAGCTTATGGTTCTCTGTTCAGAACAGCAGTCTTTTAACCCTTGCCTCAGCCGGCCTCATGTGGTTTCATTGTTGGGCCCCCGTCATGGCAATCTCTTTTGGTTCCCATTCATGACTCAAATCAGGGCTCTCAAAGCCAGACTTTCTCTCTGTTGTCAGACAAGAGAAACACGCAGCGAGAAAGAGAGAGAATGGGTTATAAGAGGATACTTTCATGTCCTTTTTGATTAATTTTTGTTTTAATTCTTGTACAGATCCATTCTGTCTGGCTTTGCAGCTGCAAGCTCAGTGTCTCCAGAGGCTTGCCTTGAGAAGCAGGCATGAGCCACTCTCCTCTTTTTTCTCTCTATGTTATCGTTTTTATCATGTTTCTGATGTTGATTCAGTGTTTGATTCAGTTATCCTTGACTGTGTATGCTTTTAGTCATAATGCCAATAGAATGGGTAATACCAAAGGCAGAGGAAATTGAGGAGGAGTGGAATTGAAGATCAGTAGCAGCAGGCAAAAAAACAACAACTTTATTTTATTTGTGGTTTTGTTTTTTCCCTCCGGCTGTATATCTAAGAACATCTCAGTTTGAAAAACAAGATTCTCAATCTCTCCACTTGCATCATTTCTATTTTCTTTTTTCTTTGGCAGCTTTAGTGCAAGAGAAGTTACTTGATCCAGTCTCAAAATGGCTGTTACCAAACTTTAGAGGGGGGTTTGAACAAAATTGTGCCATGTAATTTTGCTGTGCAGCTGACCCAGCCAAGCAAATCAATAAGGTTTTCTGTGGCACTCAGAGTCAAACAAACTGAACCGGTGGTCCTGACCTGAAGACCAGAGTATTAGTCTTGATTCAGTCAGAGCTAGAAGTGGCAAAGTACAGTACAGTAGTATAGTAGTATTATTTTTAGTATCTGTTTCAAAACAATGGTCTGGGGAGAAGCAGGATAAAAGTCAAATTTCTCTAGCCATCATGTGCCTTGTTACAGTTGAACAAAGCACTCCATACTATGTAGAGTTTAATCTATGCAGACACATATATCTATACTGAGTCACTGAAGTGGCCTTTCAAATTTCAAGCCACTGTCTACACTGTCCCTTAAACCAGGTCAAGCCTTGTGGGGCGAGTGAAGCTGGCCATTTCAGTCAGATGGCTCATACTGTCAAGTCAAAGGTTTTGTAAACCTTGTGAATGTTGAAGAGTTTGAGACTGACTGAACTGGACAAAATCTTTGACCCTTACTGTCTGCTCCTGCAGATACACCCGCCCATTCCTGCCCTCAACAATATTTTCTATTGGAAATCTGTCTGCCCCTCCCTACAGGGAAAATAAGATGGATTCTGTTCACTCTAAAGAAATGCTCTTTCTGAGCTGGTTAATAAGCTACATTTAGAAGACATAAACTAAAATCAAGCCCTATTACATGCCTTTAAAAGCAGTAAGCACGCTGATTGGCCAAATTATAGTAAATACATACTTGCTTACAACATTTGCATTGGGATCCAATTCTGCTGAGACCTTCTATTTCAGATTCCACAAACAACACACAGAATCTTCACAGCATTTATTTTGTTGCTCAGATGAGCAGTTAGACGGTTGACAGAGAGAGAGTTGACAGAATAGTAACCCCCCCCCCCCCCCCGCAGAAGAAACAAAAGTGTACACCAGACAAAGACAAAAGAATATGTAACTATAAATGTTATACAGTGTATTCATCATCCAAGAGATGTGGTGTCACAGACACTGACTTCTACTGAAGCTTGCTTCAGTCCAACTAACCACTGGGGACACGCTTGGTAGTTGATGCCATATTAGGCTTAGCCTGACTGCAATAAAGTCTGCATTCAGTTCCGTTTCCATCTTCTCTTCACATAGTCATTTTTTTTCTTTTTTTGAATCTTAAGATTTATATATTTTTGAACAAGCACCAAAAAAAAAAAACTAGGCAAACTAGGTACAGAATTCTGCATCTGAACAAGTGAAAACCCACTGGCAGAGTACTTTCTCATTTTAGGATAAATAAGTCTTGAAGGTGATGTGAAATTACTTGTTAACGTGGATGTGTTTTGCTGTGCAGCACCATGGACAGCAGCTGTTTTGATCACAGTTTGCACCTGGGCACCTACAGGACAAAGACATGAGCTTCCTAGCATTTTATTTTTACAATATTTATAACATCATGCTGTTTGGACCTACATTTGGGGATCATGCAAAATTAGTGAAACTATATTTTGCAGGTATCATATTACCTCCCTAACCCTTGTCCTCATTCTTCCTCTTCCTTACTTTCATGTAGCAGCATGCAGTCCTGCTTTGCCTTTTGTGAGTTAATCTTCTGCTATTCTCCTCCATCTTTTGCTGTCTCTTTTTAACTTCCATGTTCTCAGTCTCTGCACCCCCCCGTCCCATCATGGTTGCTCCCAGCAGCAGTTAGATTGATCCAACCTTCCATGGCTCTCCCTACAGCGGCATATCGATCAACCGAGAGGTAGAAAGGAGGGAGGAGAGAGGGAAGGAGGACATAGCTGGAGGAGGTGTTCCGTGCTCACACCCGTCTTGTTCTTCGTTTTTACCCTCAAAACAACAATGGGCAAGACAGAATGAGACAGATGGAGGAACAGCGATGTCAGCCCCTCTGACAGGGTTTTTCAGCAAGGCACAGAGACAGACAGGAAGAGTACATCAGTGAAGCATGCTGGCTCAAGCACTTTCTATAGTATGACAAGTGTGAGGAGGGACGAGTACAGTATCAAGTGTGGGCTAGATTTCCAACTCACAAAGCCATTCTTCTTAAGAACTGCTTTCTGTTCTGATTAGACTTTGACCTACTGTACTTGCATTGTCCAGTGCACCCAGGATTTTTCTTTGCATTGAGGGATTAGTAGTTGACATTAGGAGTGTGTTCTCTCTGGGTACACTCATACTTGGCGCCATGTTGGACCCACTTTTAGCACTTTTGGTTGGAACTTCACTGGGAATTTTCAACCCAGGACCCAGTCTAGAGACATTTAATTTTTAGCTTGAATTGTTCATTGATGATTGACAAAACCATGGTCATGATTTTTCATTCCCATTCTATGAACACAATAACCAGAAAATGCTGACTCTTGTCTTCCCGGATCCCACATAAACAGGCTGGCTGTGACCTATTTTGGGTCCCCACCTGCAATTCAAACAACACTGCAGTTCAGGCAACGCTGCGTTTTGCAACAGCTGCATAAGTCGGTGGTGTTTCCAGCACAGATGATGGAGAAGAAAGTATTTATTTGTATGCATTTTATGTGAACAGAGGCGTGGAGGCGTTCAAACAACTGGAGACTTCTCAAAAGCCAGTGTATTTTGTTTATATCACCTAGGAAGTTAGCATCCAGACAAATATGTTTTCATGGATGTTCCAGCACCTTTGACAGAAAACTGCACCAGATTTATTCAATATCGAACCTTCAACCTCCTCCACTTTTAGGCACAGTGAAGCTGTGCTGAATTTATTTGAAATATTAAAAGCTCCCCTCTGTCAGAATAAATCAATAGAAGTTTCACAAGTTTCACACACAAGCATACATAATTTGGCAGTATTTTTATCTTGACTTTTGATAATAAATACAGAGGATTGAGTTTAGAGGCATTTTGTCCTCTCCTCTTCTTTTCTATCTGTTGACAGGAGCTTATTTTTCCAAAGGTGGATGACAAATAACACACAATAAAAAACTTGGGTCTTTGAGCTCTTACCCCCACTTGTTAGGCACAGGTGGGAGGCAAAGTATAACAGAGGTTCCATGACCTTCTCTGAGTAAAGTTGTTTGGCACTTATTGAAGCCATCCGCTGAATGCACACAGCCTCTTCCTGGAGAGTCAATGCCGATCCATTGCCTGAGGCCAACTAGCCATTTGGCCCTCACTGAACCTCTCCTCTCTTTTCATTGTCTCTCCCCCCGTTGCTGCCTGACTCGCTCTGTAGCTCTGCCAGCTGAGCGCAGTGTCTGGCCCCTTGGAAGAGAGCAAAGGAAAGCAAGGGAAAGAGAGAGAGGGAGGTAGACAACCAGATGTAAAAGGAAGTCTTTGGCCTACTCTTTTTCCTCCTCTTTTCATTTCATTAGTGATTGCACTTTGGTCTTAAGTAAGTTGGTGAGGGGCCATGGCGCTGCTTGATTGTCAAGTTGGAGGCCACCCACTGTAACACATTCAAACTCCTAAGACAAGGTGGCGAGGCAAAGATAAGGAACAGCAGACTGCCGTGAAATTGATCTGTAACATTGAGGTATCAGTGGCAGCCCCTTCATTCACATTTACTTATCTTAAGTAATCAGGTTACTGTCAGCTTACAGTACTAACCTCATCTCTTAAATGTCATGTGAATGTGAGAAACCTGGTCCCCTCTCCTCAGGATAGGGGGCTTGAGAGACCTTATTACCCCAGCTACATTTCCTCTGGACCTTATTTTCCATATATATGCGTAATTGGTTTTCTAATCAGTGTGACACCAATTCTGAAACTGATACTGAGTAGCCTAAACCAGATAGTTTCCACAACTGTACTATTCAGGTACAGTTCAGATACAGTTGTCCTCCCTCAAAAAAATACAAAAAAATTAGGATAGTAAAAAATAGCCTATACTTAAAATAAGTAACGGTTGGGACAAGGGAATACATTTCTCTCTATTTGATAATAACCAGCGAGCAAGAATAAAGATAGAAGTTGCATTCAAAAGCTGGCACAATTTTGAAAGGCATAGTGGTGTGAATGAAAAGAAAAGTCTGCCTCTCTGCAGGTCTCCCTGTCAATGTATGATCAAGGTGCATAAATAGATTAAAAAGTATGTGCATGTCTCACATTAGGAACTCTACATTTTACATTTGGTTTTCTCCAATGCCTCCTTTAACTGTGATGCTGTGACAGCCACAGTTTCTTCTATTATGCAAATAGAAGAACATACCACTGCTGTTTATTTCTGCAGCTGCATTGGCTATTATACAGGCGACATGTGTACATAGCCCCTTTTAGCATAACCCAGGGTTCATCTGGCCTATCTGTTACAGTAATAGCTTTTTGGCTTTCAAACACAGGTCTCTGATATGTTGACTCTGTTCAAACATGACAGGACCATTAATGGATAGAGACGCACGATAAGGGAGATCTGCAGCCCTTTTTTTTCTCCCCCTCACCATGATGGGAACACCACTGGAGAACAGCAGTCAGTTGAAAAAAGTATCATCAAGGAAGAGGAACGTTTACGCATGCTGCCTCAGTGATGAAATATAAATCTTATTTTGCGGTTGACCATACGCAGCATCGTGGGGAGTCTCACCCCTGCCTCAGTAACCCTACTAGTAGCTGGCAGTAACCTCGAAAAAAAATTTTGTCATGAATTTCATCATTTATCAGATATGACATTTAGAATTCTGTTGTTTATTTTACACAGCCTGACAGCATACACGGCAACACAACTGGACTGACTAAATTGACAAAATGTCAAAATAAAGTTTTGTCTTCCATTCCTGTTGTGCTAAAATGCTGTTGATTTGAGTAAAACCTTTTGCTTAATTATGATCTTATAAGCAGTTTGCATGAATTAAACTGAGGGATTTTATTTCTTTGTTGCTCTATATTGGGAAGGGAAATATGGTCAATGAAAACACATCTTTTTTAAATAAAATACACCTAAGAACATCTGAGGGACATCTCTTCTTACCTTAGAACTGGCAATATTACATTTCTTAAAAACCCCTCCACAGCTGTAGTCTACAGGTGTTTTCACTAATGTCGCTGAATTAGACTTCCTGTCATAACTGTCCTCATGAAATATATTTGTTCTAGAAGCTCGGTGACACTGTGACTCAAAGGACTAGATGCTGACTAGTTAACTGCTGACACACTTTCCAGCTGGAACGTGCTAGCGCTAGTCAGTCACAATATTTTAACCGTGCAGTGCTAATTAATTCCCCTTGGTGTTTTGTTTTGTGTTAAACATAATTTTGTTAAACATCATTCAATGAAGAGTTTTATTGAAGAGAGACAAAGCTCTCCATTCTAATGAGTTTGCTGACTACTTGCAAACTAGTTAGCAAAATCCATCTGCTTTGTGATACAATTAAGCTCCCTAACAGCTACTAAACAACCTCGCAGTTGTTTGTCAACTGGTTTATCTAACAGACTTATTTGTTCAGAGGAGATGATTACAGGCTCTCTTGTCAAATTCATATCACTACTGTCTTCAGCATTTTACGTGCAATGCAACCTTTATTTTAAAAAAAATTAACATTGATATGTTATATTGCGATTGTGAGAGTGAGATGCATAGTGTTCTGTATCTTACCACGGAAACTAATGCATTACCTTGTTCTTTTGTATGGGAAAGCATCCTAGGAATCTGATCTGATCTATACTACATGAAGGTAAAAGCTTCCTTAGATGCGCTGAGAAGATACTCGGATAATAAAAGTACACATGTAGTGTATACCCTGACATACCTAATCTCCTAACAGATCAAATGTATGCTTTCCTGAGTTTTATTAGTTTTAGAAGCCAGGTGATATATGGAGGGGTCTGATGTTATTTCCAGTACACATTTTCCTGCTTGTCAACTCACCGTATGCTAAAGATATGTCAGTAGCAAGACAGGATGATCACATTTTCACACTATGTTGGGAAGCAATACGATTTTAATTCACTGGATCTCACCATGATGGCATCATTTGATGAAAAGCTCTGGTCTTACATTCAACAGAGCACTCACAGATGGCGGAGAACACTCCGTAGGAGGCAAATGGAAATAGACAACCTGCATGCAGGCCTGCTTGAAAGTAAACGGTGAACGCTAAGTAGGGCAAAACCAGAGACTTACTGTTAGGGGTTGTCAGGTCCACTTATCCAGACAAACCCCTACTAGCTTAGTCAAGGGACTGTTGGTAGTTAGATCTGAGCTCGAACCTCGTGCTTTTAGAGGCCTCTCAACCCAACCCTGTCAGAATAATATCGGCCTAATACCCTGAGGTCAACTACAGGTATTAGCCTTCATCTACCTCTCTACCCATCTCCATCTCAGATGTCACCATCCAACGGAATACCTCGGCCCTCACACCCTTCTCAGAGAGAGAGATCTGTCAGTTTCAATAGCTCACCTGTCACTATTAATAATATCTCTCTTCCATCTCTCTCTCTCTAACTTGCAGGCCCTTTTCCTCTCTTCCCACTCATTCTCAGCTCATTTTGAGAATATAGTCGGCAGAATAGAGAGGGAGGGAAAGGAAGAGCACTTTCACAAGGCTTTCTCACCAGGAGTGTTACCAGATGGATACAAAATAAGGACCGTCGTCAGTGTTTTGAAGAGGTTGACATCTATCTAGACTATTAGAAAATATTTGTCAGAATGCCATGAGAGACATTTGACTCAGTTTAGCTTTTCTCAAGAGTCCAGTTTCATTAAACATGACATTGAAATTCATGCATGTCCAAAAGAGGGACAAGAAAATATTAAATTAAAAGAAGAAATATTGCAAGAAAATTGAATGTAGGAGAAGAAGAGGTATTTGAAAAGAAAGTTTTAACCTGACACTGAAGTGCAGAACTCATTAGCTTTCTTAGCTTTCCACTGTGGTAGACAAAATATTAATATCACCTGTACGAAGATCAGTGAGTAACTGGTCCATACTTGAGACCAGACAGAAATCCTTGTTGCCTGTTCATGACCATAGTGTCCTTAAAGAACACCACAGGATGGGCCTTGACTAATTTCATTCATTTTCTGCTTAACTATTTTGCTTTTATCACAAATTCATAATATGTTAGATTTTTGTTTCATCGTGGACCCTGTTGTATACACAATATTTTGATGTCAAGCCACAGTTATCGTTAAGACTTGGCGTAGGTGTTTTGAATTTGTTCATCTAACGTCACGCTTTTAGTCGAACAATATTTATGGACTTCACTGGTTGTTCATCAACCTAAGAGGCGAACTACATTATTCAAGGAACTAGACAGGATTTATGAAAACGTAAGACAATCAAAATGGGGCCCTGAACGACACAGAGAGGTAAACACACACAGAACAACGTAAGATTCTGGGGGTTTTTTTTGGCACATTGTAAAGTCCAAACTGGCCCCAGAGATGAGATAATATATGATTAATATCTGGGAAATACAAGCAAAAAAGGGAGTAAATAAAAAACAAAACAAATATTGAATTGGCAACCATGTATTTTATGAGGTTTGAGTTAGAAGGTATATCTAGACCAGTGTTATTTCTTGACCTTATCGGTGCTTGTGAATGGATCCCATCGATGGAGAATTTATGAGGCCCATTCATCCTGTAAAGTACAGCATTGCCCATAATGCAGAAGGCAGGTTATTGGGTGTCTTGGGGAGATCAAAGGAGATTAAAGTGATCTACAGTTAAAGGAAAGAGGGAGAGGCGAGAACCTCACTGATTTTCTTCTCTGTTGTCTCTCACACAGACACATATCAAGATTCTGTATTCACACCAGAGAGGCAAGTGACGCGAGAAATTAGAGTTCATGTTCTAGGCCTGGTGGGGGTGCTCACCATCAGGCCAAGAGGCCATTACCCATCATCTAATTGGGTCCTGGCTCAAGTGGTGGGATGAATCACAGAGAACTATTATAAATATACAATGTTGAGAGTAGCTAAACACAAACCGTGGAAAGCAAAGGCCAGAGCTCTCGTCCAGACACGGGCTGGATGCACACATACACCCTAAACTCAATGATTCTGAATATGGTCACAAACTATCCCGTAAAATACAACTAAAGATATTCATTTTCATGAAACAACAGCATATCTTCAGAATGTAACATGGATTGCCAGAGAGGAGAGGAAGAACAGTTTATTAGTCTTTATTACTTTTTTACTGGGAAACTGAAGGATAAGCTTGTAGAATATAGAGAAAAGGAAGAGAAGCCTGAGAGTGTGGGGAGACACAAAGATGGATGAGTGGGGGTAATAAGAAGAGAAGCAGCAAAGGAACAACATATAAGTGGAAAAGGAAGGGACATAGGATAAGGAAATAAATATGTTGCAGATGAAAAGAGAATGAAAACGAGTAAATGAGAGAGTCTGGGAAAGAACTGTACCCCTGCACATCAGCTCTGGGGCTCCATCAGAAAAAAGCTTGCTTGGCCGGTGCCAGTTGCTTAAAGTCAACTGTTGGCAAGAAACTGCCGAGCATCTGTGTCCTTTGCTCTTTAATCGCCCTCCCTTCAGCCCATTTACTTGGCTGACAGAGGAAGCTGCAGAGTAATTGTGAGGATGGTAAATGTATGTGTGTGTGTGTGTGTGTGGTAGTGTGAGCTTCTGGTAACTTTTTGCAGGAAAGTGTGTGCACTGGGAGTTACATTGATGAACAGGCAGTGATGACCTATGGGAGAAAGGGTCATATGGGTGCGCGTAAGTGTTCAGCGTTTATGTACTCTCAGTCTGTAAGCTTTGTGTATTAGTGTGTAATGGTACTGGAATATTTGTATTTTTGCGCTAATATGTTTGTCCACTGTTGTGTAATA